>WNGS01163917.1:8922-24672 GCA_020271785.1 Procambarus virginalis
TAGCTATGTCACTAAACAATAAACAGGTACCACAGACTTATTTCAACAACATGTCCACGCCAGCCAGCTCCACCAACGCGACTGGCGCGCTCCCGGCATGCAGGCATGGAGTATGCAGGTTACCAACTAAAAACCACATGAAATCTCTAGATACTCTGCTATCAGAGATTAATACTTAAGAACATAATTATAACTAAACTTATATTCATATAACACTGCTAAGGTGTAATTAAGAAATTAAGTACCATCAATAAACAGGAATAATTACAGGGGTGAATCAGTGACGCTAGCTTGATGTACTGCACGCATTACTAGAACATCACAAATATGGTCATCCCGCCATGAGACGCCATGGTCTCCTCCCACAGGAATAAACATGCAATAGCATTAGCAAAATATTACATACAGGCACACTACAGCATGCTACATATAAATCAAACATATATATACTGGAAAACAACTGGATACAATGTTTAATTTAAATAACTGAGGAAAGAAATAATGGACATACATGTTTATCATGATAAATGTTAGAATCAAATATATGGATTCGTAACATACCCCCAGGCCACGCCCTCAAACACCTGCCTCAATATACCCCCAGGCCACTCCCTCAAACACCTGCCTCAATATACCCCCAGGCCACTCCCTCAAACACCTGCCTCAATATACCCCCAGGCCACTCCCTGAAAGACCTGCCTAAATATATCCCCAGGCCACTCCCTGAAACACCTGCCTCAATATACCGCCAGGCAACTCCCTGAAACACCTGCCTCAATATACCACCAGGCCACTCCCTGAAACACCTGCCTCAATATACCACCAGGCCACTCCCTGAAACACCTGCCTAAATATATCCCCAGGCCACTCCCTGAAACACCTGCCTCAATATACCTCCAGGCAACTCCCTGAAACACCTGCCTCAATATACCCCCAGGCCACTCCCTGAAACACCTGCCTAAATATACCCCCAGGCAACTCCCTGAAACACCTGCCTCAATATGCCCCCAGGCCACTCCTGAAACACCTGCCTCAATATACCGCCAGGCAACTCCCTGAAACACCTGCCTCAATATACCGCCAGGCCACTCACTGAAACACCTGCCTCAATATACCCCGAGTGTGGGAAAACTTGACTCATGTAAATCAATTAAATTAATATTATTTTCGATAGCTTACGAAGGACCTCCACTTTTTGGGAAAAAATGGAAAACAGGGTAGAGCAAGTGGTTTGATATTTTACTCCATGAACTAGTGTCCTATGGATGGTTTAATTTATATTACATTGAATATTAAAAGTGACTGTATTATGAGTCAAATCCTCTCACCCAAAATGGGGGGTTTACATGCAAAAAGATTAATATATACCCAAGCATGATTTCATTGCCGGTTCGTTCACTAAATTAAGTAAAAGTAAACAAATATTGAATGAATTAGGTAATAGTAATTAGAGGCGAATGTGCCTCAAGATACTATAGAATAATATTACTAAAATAAAAGGGTTAGTAATATTGTTCTCATTAAATAGTAATATTGTTGATCATTAAAGTGCTATAGGGTTATTTATCTACAGACATTAACAGCTTAGCTGTAAAATAAGAGATGCGAAATCGGTTGCCACACTCCACTGACGACGTGTTGCGTCGGGGAAATTGTTACACGTGAAGGTGGTCGTGGGATAGCCTAGCTCCTTGCATGACGTGGACTCGGGAGCTGGAAGGCAATTACATTGTGGAGATTCCCTACGTAACTAATTACAGACATATCTAATCATAAGGAATTCTTCCTAATAAATTAAACGATATATCTGACAATGTAGAATTCTTCTACAGATATTAAGGAAACACTTATTTCTATACAAATTACAGAACACGGTTAGATTTCTCAGCCTAACGACAACTATCTAATTACTGCGCGCACTAATATGTGCGCGCAGTAATTCAATTTTTTTTTTTTACATGCAAAGCATGCAATTTAAATACAATAAAAACAATACAGAATACAGAACAAAGGAAAACAATAGACCACCGGCCAGAAGGGCCGACAGCAAAGCACAACAAAACACACACGAGAAAAGCATAGAAAAATGCAGCATACAACAAAGCACAAAACATAATACAATGGCAAACTAGCAAACACAGAAACATCACAAAATAAAACCCCCAGAAAAAAACAAATCATACATTTAGAGGCATAACATGAAACATAACAGGACAAACACAATACAATCCAAACAAAGCATAAAGGACAAACACGTATAATAGGTAAAACAATATAAAAACACCAGGTCAAACGCACATCACAAACAATACAGAAATAAAAAACACACACCAAACCACCCGCCCCATAAACAAATGGCGAGGCCAAAATAAACAATAAACAGTAACAATAAAAATAAATAATAAAAATAAACAAGCAAAATACTCACACCTGAAAACAAAACAGGCACAAACACAACAACATATATGCACTGGCCTGAAGGACCGAGAAGAAAACAACAAAGTACATCATGAAACAAAACTAAACACTTCAGCACAAAATAAAACAATACAACTTTATACAAAATTTTACAAAGACACGAAACACCGGCCTGAAGGGCGCACAACAGGTACAACACATTACAAACAAACCACAGGATCAAGCACACAGACTACTCAAATTTCTCATACTTATCCGGCCACTCCGCCGCCGGGAAGCGAGTACAATACGCCTCCCAAACTAACAGGACGTCCTCCGAAATAGGTTCATTTCGAACCGTACGAGGAGCAGGCATTGACTCCGGCACACCCTCAACAAAACACCGAGCCCGTCGAACCCAGATGGTAGAAGGGCACCACGGAACAGGACGCACTCGGTTATCAACGTGAAACCGCAAAGGATGCTGATCATCATGCACCACTCCGGAGGCCAGGATGATAGGGAGAGGCTCCTTCCCACGAGGCCGGGCAATGGGCATTGCACTGGGAGCCTCGCCGGCTTCCTCACAGGGCCCTGCGGCAACCACTGAACGTTGTACCTGCTGGGACCCCCCACGCTTGGCATCCTTCTTCAGCACCAGCTTGATGCCTCAGCTCGCACCAGAATCCACACCAACCACGTCTGGAGGAGCGACCACCCCCCACTGCGGAGAACCTTCTGCAGGAGAAAGAACAGGAAGTAAATCAGACGCACAACTATCGACTATAGTAGACACATGGGCGTCAGCCACCACCAGGACGTAGAGTGCGAAGCACCCGGAATCGCCACATCATCGCCCAAAGCTCCACCTGCATCGTAGTCCACCACATCAGCCCAAGCAGTAGAAGAACGCCTAGAACGCTTGGGCACGGGCCGCACATCCTCACATCCGGAGACAGACCCAGAACCACGGGCCTCACGAACCGGGCGAACCGACGCCCGACGCAGTACGGCAGCAGCCTCAACCACATGTGGAACCGGGCCGCACACAGGACGCTCCGCATCCCCCCCACCACCCAGCACAGCCGTAACACCAGGCGAGGGGTGCAGAACCAGGCGCAGCAGCAGGAGACGAGGAAGACGAAGACGACTCGCAGAGACCATCCGGGAAACCCTCGGGAGCAACTGGCACAGCGAAGGGACCAGCGACAGGAGCCACCGGAACACTCGGCAGAGGGACAACAACCACCAGGGGCATGTCGGGTGCCGAAGGGGGGCCGCATCAGCAGCGAACGGGACTTGCCCCTCTTCATCTCCGGAATCCACGCCTTGAAGGAGTGGCGGGAAATCCTTTTCCCAAAACAAGTTAACAGGAGCAGTAGGGGCCTCAGAGCACCCGGTGGCCTGATGTCCTAACTGGTCACACCGGAAACAGGTACGGGGCTGCCAGGCATAGTACACCCGAACGTAGTAACCCAACAGCTGGACAGACGATGGGATATCCGAACGCAGGCGCATACCTAAGGTACGGATGTTCGTCTGCTTCCCAGCATACTTCCCCGAGGAAAGCGTGTTCACCCGCACACTGATGACAGCACCAAACCTCCCAAAGAAGCGCCGGAGAAGGTCTTCAGGAAACTCCAGGGGTGCACCGTGTACACTGACACACGTCAGGGCACCACTTCGGTCCGAGACCGCAACAGAGCCGGCGCCATCCGGCAACTGCAACGAACGCCCTTCGTACTGACGGAGGAAGTCCGGATACTCCTCCTCCCGCACGAACTTGATAATCACCCGGTGGGCTGTAACAAGCTCTACTCCATATACAGCCTCCACCGGGACACGAAGCATGTCACACATTACCAACTCAATGGCTGGATAACCAGCCTTACACGAGAACTCTAGGCCCACTGAATTTACCCGCAAAACAGGAGGAATTGCAAGGCCCCCATGTCAAAACAGCCACGTCAGCACGTAGCCAGGCAGGCAACCACACTGGGTGGGCAGTGACGCCCCACCACCTGGAGACCAAACGGCTAACCACCCCAGCAGTCACGGAGGCCGGGGACACGTCCTCCGTGTACCATTTTCATGTCTTTTGTACTCAGAAACTATGCCATGAAGTTTTAATCTTGCTTCTCTGTTTATGAGACAGTTTTTGGTCCAGGAGAGCAGGTTGCCTCTGACCTCTTTGTCGATGAGGCAGCAGAGAATAGCTGGGGCGCTAGCCAGTTCAAAGGCTTTTTCGAGGTCCAGGAATATCAGCATTCCTGGTCTGTCATTCAAGTGGGTTAACAGAGTTGTAATACATTCCACTGTGCCAGCTCCTCTTCTATAGGCATACATATCATGGTGCAGTTTAGGCATTTTCCACTCCAGTCTATTGAGTGCCATTCTGTCAGCCGTCTTGGCTGCACAGCTTTGGAGAGAGATGGGCCTGGCATTAGCTGGATCTTTGGGTTTTGGGATCGGCACTATGTCTGCTCTATTCAAAGCTGAAGGTCTAGTTCGAGAAGTCCAGGCTAAAATAATTAACCTTAGGTATGCAGCGTCTCCCTCTGGGCCAAGGTTTCTAATCATTTTATAGGTTATTTGTCGTCTCCAGGGGATGTATCCTTGGAGTTTTTCTTAGCCTGATTGAGCTCATCCAGTGTGAAGGGGGCATTAGTGTCAGAGGCTTCTTCACATGCTGTAAGGATTCTGTGCCACCGTTCTTCCTCTAGTCCGGTCTGTATTGCTAATACATCTGGTGGAAGCTGATTGCTGGCTGCTCTCTCTGCAAACCTGGTTGCCAGTACTTCGGCTTCCTGTTGAGGATCCTTGGGGTGTGGGACTTTAGGTGTTTTATTCCCTTTGGCCCGGTGAATTTGCTGCCACATCTCTCCGAGAGAGGTGTGTTCATTCAGGTGTGAACATCATTCCAGCCACTTTTGTTCTTTTATTAGTCTGGTCTCGCGATGCACATGTTCCTTGACCTCAGAAAGTAAGGTCTTGTTGCGGTCACTTGGCTGCTTTTTGTATAGCTTTCTTGTTCTGTTGAGTCTATGGTTGAGTTCTTTGACACGTTCGCAATAGTACCAATGATCTTTATGGTGTCCCGTGGACTGTTTTTTCAGTGGGATTGAGTGGTTGGCTGCACTTTGAATCACTTTGACAAATTCTTGTTCTGCCTGATTAATGTCTTCAGGAAGTTCATAGTTTCTATGCCACTCTGAAATGAGGTTTTGAAATCGGTCCCAGTTTGCTAAAGCAAAGTTCCAGGCTTCAGATGGAGGCGGAGGTGGGGTGGGTAGATCTAACTTAAGATCAATTTGGACCCCATAGTGGTCGCTTGTGAGTGTGGGCTCAACTGACCATGTTGCTGCATCTGTTAGGGAGGCTGAAACGAAGGTAAGGTCTAATCTGCCTCTTTGGATGTGGGTGGGTTCATTCTTGTTTAGGATTTGGATTTCTGGAAGCTGGTCTAATAGATGTGCAATGTGAATGCCGGCCTCATTTGTTGTGTTCGAGCTCAGTGCCAATCGATGATGGACATTAAAATCTCCACAAATGATTGTGTTTGATGTTGTCGCGTGTCCAAATAACACACAGAGATCCATTTCGGCATGTGGAGACCTGTACACATTAAACACTTCAAGTTTGTCGTGTCTTAGCTTAATGGTTACTCCCATTACCTCTGTCCCTGCTCCACAATCGGGTGGGCTGGTTATGGACTTGGAGATCAGATCACATTTTACATAGATTGCACATCCCCTGGATTGCCCATTGATCCATGGAAGGAAGAAGCCTCGATAGCCTGAGATTTTAGGTTCTGGTCCAGCTCGAAGCAAGCTCTCCTGTAATATCAGGATGTCTATGCCTTTGGTTGCTGCTATGCATTGCAAGTGTTGCAATTTTGTTCGCAATCCTTGCACATTCCATTGCAAGATCTTTAGACATCTAGGTTCTTGGAAGTTGCTGATAATTCCGTGGTATCCATGTAGTTTGATGAACCTATACACCAATTGCATGGAAGTTGCAATTGGTGTATAGGTTCTTAGTGGATCTGAAATTGACTCATCAATGTCGCTTTCCGACGAGCTGGACTCTATCTGTTTGTGGGAGTATGTATGTGTGAGTATGCTCCCAGGCCCTGGCTCTCGTATTTTCTATTCTGCTAATTCCGACAGCTTCGCGAAGCGTCTGCCACATGTACATTGGTGACGTAAGCATTGCAGTCGTGAAAGCAAAAAAAGAAAACCCCCACATCTGTTTTTCAGGGGGGTGTCTTCTGTCCTGCTGTCTTGAAGGTGAGAATATTACATTTTCGAATCTCTTGAGCTTGTGCTCAATTGTCTTCCGAGTCTCTGTGGTTTGCTTGATACCATGTGATGACAGCAGACTTTCGATCAGTTCGGTGACCAAAGTTTTGAGCATTGGCCAGAGAGCGTCCAGTTCTGTGGGAGCACTATTTAATGCTGTGCAGGTTTGGGACCTAGTTACTTTTTTACCCTTCTCAGTGGTAGCTTTGACACTGGAATTGTTACTCTTATTGGCCCCAGTGTGCTTTATAACATTATAACATAAGGTATTCATATATGCTCTCTTCTTTATTCATTGTTCATTACTTCCCACCTTTTGAACCGAGAGGATTAATTCATTAGCTCTCCCACCTCTCATTAATCTAATGGCAGAGGCTACATTTATCTCTGAAATTCTATCCCCAATGCAGGCGATGAGTCACAATAACGTGGCTAAAGTATGTTGACCAGACCACACACTAGAAGGTGAAGGGACGACGACGTTTCGGTCCGTCCTGGACCATTCTCAAGTCGATTGTGATGAGGAAGTTGTTGTTGTTGTTTAAGATTCGCTACTCAGAACAATAAGTTCCAGTAGCACGGGCTTTGGTGAGCCCGTAAGTGGAGGCTCTTTGGAGTCATTATCTGTACCAGTAGCTGATACTAGAGATCTGGCGATGGATGGGGGTCATCATGCTGGTTTTCAGCCTGGAGGGCTGGCTATACCAGTTATGGAGCTGGTGTGATTAGTGTCGAACTCTAGGTTTTCCGTTTTTTCTTTGCCTGCCACTTTGGCTGAGTAGTGCTGTCGTTGGAGTTTGGTGACGTGGCCTCCATGAGGAAGTCTTGAACCATGTAGGTGTCGTATTTGTGATGCGGCGCTGGAGCTCCTACTATGATTTCCTCGTCTGAGGAGTCCGTAACCTCCGTAGTGGGTGTTTTTGTCTTTCGACTCGCAGCCTTAGGTAAGCTTAGGTGTCGTTGATTGGTGGTTGTAGCTATTTCAGGAGCGCTGGTGGTGCTGTTATCGTTTGTAGACAGCACGTCTGCTAGCGCGGCTGCTGAGACTGTGATGGTAGGAGTGTTGAGAGCTGGAGAAGGAATTACCTCTGTTTGTGTCGCCCGGGTCATGGGCGGTTCTGGAGTCGGTGTTGAAGTTGACCGCACGGTCGTCCTGGTGTTAGTCTCCGGAGTGGTAGAGGAGGCAGTGAGTGGCTATGATGGGGGCCAGGCCATTGTCTATGTATAATGCGTTCAGTTCACTAACAAAGCGCTGGTTGTCAGGTCGTGCAAGCCTTTCAGCAAGTTTAAGAAGATCAGGGATAATGCCTGCACGTGATGCAGGGGGCTGTGAAGGAGCCTGTGGGACCTTGGGTCCCCAATGAGAAGGCTGTGTCGCCGGCTCGGAGGAGCCACATGTTGGTAAGACTGGAAAGTCTTCTGGTCGATTAGTGAGAGCTAAGGTGGTTGGTTGAACGCTTGGGGCTCTGGTCGAGGAGGTAGAAGGGTTGTTTCTCTTCTAAACCTGGGCCTTGATGCTTTCCTGTCTTCGGGGGCAGCGGTAGGAAATTGCGGGGTGATTGCCATCACAGAGCAAGCAGCGATGGATTGTTGCCTTGCATATGGAGTAGTGATGGTCCAATGCGCACAGGCTGCATCTCTGGACAGGGTGCTGACATTTGTTGGCCGGGTGGGAGAGCGCGTAGCACTTAAAGCACTGCTGGATCTCATGGTATCGTTCCTTTTTTATTTGGTGGGGTGGTACTTTTAGGCCGAAGCAGTAGAATCCTTGTGTGGCAGCCTGGGTGGCCGCAGCTATGGTGGTGAACGTAATCTTCATTGATGTTTTGTCGGTGTTGCAGAACTCTAGGTTGAATACCGACAGGTTTGGATTTTCGTCCTCGATATTGATTATGATATGATGTTGAGGTCGCTCAGCGATCCACTGGCTGGTTCTGCTGGTAAAAACAGTTCTTCCGTCCAGGAACTGACGTGGGAAGTGAGGATGTAGGTGGTGCTCTTTGTACGGCCCCATGCTCACTGCATGAGGCCGTACATGCACAACCGAGCATGTACGCCGAGCATGTACTTGGGGCCGAGCAGGCTCGGCCCCAAGTTCATCGTCTCCCCTCTTTCGCTGGTGTCTCCTATGCTCGCGTGGTGCGCTCTTCCTCTCCTCGTCCTTCCCACTTTCCTCAGTCTCACAACCGTTTCCGAGCCTTAGACCCAGACACGCCCACCACCACCTCTCCTGTTTCCCTCCGTACTGTTCTGAAGGCTCCCCTTCCTGGTTCTCTGTCTAGGGCTCCCCTTATTTCTACCCAGTCTGCATTTGGGTGCAAGGCGCGCCGCATCCCTTCCTTTTATGATGAGGACAAAGTCGTCCGCGTTGTTTAGCAGCCTGCAGTGATGTGGAAGTTTCAACCTCATTATTCTTTCCGTTAAAGCCTCTACTAAGCCTCTACAACACTCACTGTCCCCTCCTTACCAAACAAGTAACTGACAAAAGAAAAAACAATCCCTGACTCACAAGTGGCATAATCAACAAAAAACATGAATATGAAAAGAAATTTAGGATTGGCCTAGTTACAAAGGAAGTAGTTAAAAGGTACTCATCAGTGCTTACCAGTATCATAAGAAAAGCCAAACTTTCATATTATGAGACTAGATTCAAAGAAGCAAAAAGCCATATGAAAAGCACATGGAATACCATTTCTAATATCCTAGGAACAAAACAACACTCCCACAACCAGATAACACTCTCTAAAGATAGCTTTACACCGTCAACTGATTTAGAAATGGCAAAAAAATTTAATAGCTTCTTTTCATCGGTTGGTGCTAACCTTGCCAGTAAAATCCCACAGACTCAGGCACATATCAACACATATCTCTCAGGCAGCTATCCAAACTCTCTTCTTCTTTCACCAGTCAGCCCGACAGATGTTGTGTCCATCATACACTCACTAAAAACCAAAGCTGGGAACATCAGTGAAATCCCATCCATAGTATACAAGAGAGCCTCCCAAGCCCTTGCGCCACCTATAGCTCTGTTGTTCAACAAATCCCTTGAGTGTCATACCTTCCCTGATATTCTTAAAAAAGCAAGAGTAACGCCAGTTCATAAAGGAGGTAATCCGACAGACATAAACAATTATAGACCAATATCAAACCTACCCAACCTATCAAAAATATTTGAAAAAATTATCTACAAACAGCTCTACTCCTATCTCTTAAAATTCGACATTCTTAGCCCCTGTCAGTTTGGCTTCCGCTCCCAAAAGAGTACCAACGATGCAATTATTAGTCTTCTTGATATAATTTACTCAGCCATTGACGAAAATGAGTTTCCGTTTGAACTCTTCATTGACCTGAGAAATCTAAATCTAACCCCAACCCACATATACTAAATGATGTTGTTAATAATGAACTAAAAAAAGTCCACTTATGGATGTCAACCAATAAACTAACACTTAACATAGAAAAGACCTACTACATTTTATTTGGAAGCAGATCTACAAATGCAATTCAGCTTCACATAGATAATGTAAACATTAGCAATAAAAATGATGGAAAATTTCTTGGCCTATTCCTAGACAAGAGGCTCAACTTCAGCACCCACATACAACACATAACTAAGAAAGTCTTTAAAACAGTTGGGATACTCTCCAAAATCAGATATTATGTACCTAACTCTGCTCTCATCTCTCTATACTATGCACTAATCTATCCCCTATCTGAATTATGGTATCTGTGCATTGGAATCAACCACTGCAAACCACCTCAAGTCCATCATCACCCAGCAAATCTGCTATTAGAATAACAAATTCTGCTTTCAGACAACACTCAGCCCCCTTGTTTAACTCCCTTAACATGCTAAACATAATCTCACTCCACAAATTTTCTTGTTTCAATTACATTTACAAAACCCTGTTCTTAAACGCAAATCCTGCTCTGAAACTCTCCCTGGACAGATGTAATAGGACCCATTATCACCACACCAGAAATAAATATCTCTTTGATATCCCCAGAGTCAAACTTAATCTGTGGAAACACTATGCAAATAAAGAGACCCAGTCTATGGAACTCACTCCCTAATGAATTGAAAAGCTGTCCAACTTTTGCGTCATTCAAAAACAAAACTAAAAAGTACCTAATCTCATCTGCATAGTTTTTTTTACCTTGTTGCTTTAAAATCGTACTGTATCTATTGCTACCCAATCTCCCTATCTTCATGTACCCAATCCGAACATCTTTACCACTGTGATCATTGCTGTCTTCTTATATGTGCTATGAATCTGCTGTACGGTGTCTGTTAATCTTGTTTAAATTACCAATCAAGTTGTCAATGTAATCAACCAGAGCTTTAATATACCAATGTGCTTTAATATACTTACTATTCTCTCTCATCTCATTTTTTTCTTGCAATGTATCTGTTATCATTTTATTAATTCTGCTAAAATTTACCTATTTAAAATTATCTGTTAGATTAAGGACCTGCCCGAAACGCTGCGCGTACTAGTGGCTTTATAAGATTGCAAATACTATGCTATGTATTCTCTCTTCTCTGTATTGTACCTTCTTGTATATAAATATATAAATAAACAGTTGAAGAAAAGGGGGCTGAGAATACCTCCTTGCGGTGTACCATTTTCATGTCTTTTGTAAGAACATAAGAACATAAGAACAAATGTTCTTGAGTTCTTAGCCAGAGATAAGCCAGAGATAGGGGGAACAGATTAAGAGTTTGCTATCCGGGAGCTGGAATTGGTGATATTGTTGGAAACATGAAAGATATTATGACGGGAAATGGGAGCAAACCCATTATTTGTATTAGTGTAGGGGGTAATGATGTTTGGAGAGTTAGAAGTGAGGAACTAATACTGAAATACAAGATAGCAATAGAATTAGTTAGGAGCAAGGGAGGAATCCCGATCATATGTGGCATTCTTCCAAGAAAGGGAGTGGGAAATGAATGGATGTCGAGGGCACTTGGTGTCAATTGCAGGCTGGAAAGATATTGCAAATCTAATGCAATATCTTATATAGACAACTGGGAACACTTCTATGGAAGAAATGAAATGTATGCTCGGGATGGGGTGCATCTATCGAGAGCTGGGGTTGTTGCTAGTAGTGAAGTTGAGGACTAGAACCGGGCGCGCCATCTGCCAGATGGACCCCCCCGGGGACTAGAACCGGGCGCACCATCTGGCCAGGTGAACCTCTGGGGACTAGAGCACCGCGCGGGGATTTTCCCGGAAGTTGTGGCGTGTCGGACGCGTGTAAGCATCAGGTGTTTGGGTATGTGGTCAGGGAAGATTGTGGTCATGTTGTTTGGGGTGTAGGAGAGTATGTAGGACTATGTGGTATGAGGTAAAGTAAGAGGTATGTGGATATGTTGTTGAGAGTAAATGAATATGTATGTTTGTTTTCCATAGACTTAATCCTGTGTGTAGATAATAGTTTATGATTAAAGACTATGTATTGTTATGCGCCTAGAGTATGTGGTGAGTGCTCTAGAAGGTCCAACATATGTTGTTGGGGTAGGGGAGGGACAGGGGTGAGGGAGGGAGAGGATAGGGAGTCTGAGGGAGAGTGAGGGGATCCCCCCTCGGTGAGACCCATTTGTGGTTTTGTCAGCTTCCGTTGGGTAGGGGGTGGAAGCTAAGTGCTTGGTATGCGGACATGTGGAGGGAGGGGGGACCCCACAATACCTGAGAGGGGGCAGGGAGTTAAGGTGGAGCCATTATTTTGACTTTTTCCCGCTCAACGCAGCTGTTGGTGATCTAGGACGTCCATTAGTTGGGGCATACACGGGCAGGAAGTGCCTACTGTCCACCTTTCAGTGGCTAACTGAAGAGTATTTCCAAGTAGCGGTGTGATCATATCTTCCTCTCCCCTCCCCCTCCTCTCCCTCCCCTCCCTTACTTTCTAGAGTGGTATGGACCAGGTCCACATATTCTTTTATTATACACTTAAGCGATTTACAGCGATAATAATAAGACTTCTTGGTTGTTTAGCTAGCAGACAGATGTGGAAAGGCTTTCATTCAGTCCATCGAAGCTTCTGGTCATCCTAGCCAATCATCCAATCTGTAGACAGGTAGATTGGGAGGGTAGGAGATAAAGAAAGAGGCAGGCGGACAGACAGACAGACAGACCGGAGGGTAGGAGGAGAAGGGAGTGCCCGCAGGAAGTCAACCATTAACCTTAAGCGCTTTTCGATGTCTACAGAGAGGACTGAGAGATGCTCACCCCAGCTGGGCATCACCTGTCAACCATCAATCAACCACTTCTCATTTGACCGGAAACGTTTCTCTTTTCTAGCATAGGTGGCGTCATATCTCCCCTCAGCAGAGATTATATGCAATAAAACGGGGAAAGTAAACACATTATATAAATTTATTTCTTTTATTAAACACTTAAGCGATTTACAACGATAATAATAATAATAATAATAAGCTGGTCATCCTAGCCAATCATCCAATCTGTAGACAGATAGATTGGGAGTCCTTCATCCACTCCATTGATCCTTCCCAGTCATAAAGGCAGGACACAAAGGGTCAAGGACAACCCTCAATTCATTTTAGCTAATCAAGTTACAATCATGACGCGTCAGTTAGAAAATTCAAATAAGTCTGCACATCAACGCGTGAGACGTGATCACTACCTACAAATTTTGTTAACTGTGATCCCAACATCGGCTCTCCCAATAAATGTCATTGAAATGTAAGCGTGTTTTCTCAATCTCTATCACCTCTTCTTCCTACACCCATTATTGCTGTGCAGACCTTATAAAACACAAAGGCGTTATCATAGGAAGACAATGACACAGAATGTTCAAGACTCCTGAATGAGTGAAACATCAACCCGTCTCGCTAGGGTCTAACCTTCATGCTGGTTTGAGGTGTAGTGACATGGGCGAGGTAGTGGGATGACCCTACCCTCATCCCATCCACCCCCCACCATTCCCCCATCCCCACTCCCACCCCTCCTTTCCATGCCCAAACCATTGAGCATCACTTCACCCTTCCCAGACCGGATGTTCTGTTCAAAGCCTTTAGTATTATTTCTGATCATATGTGTAACCTTGTATCGTAACGTGACCAACATGGTATCATCATTCTTTGCTCAAATAGCATTTTAAGAGTAACGAGAGTCATAAGGTGATCTTCAATCTTATTATTTTTATAACACATCATAATTTTTTTTTGTAAACACATCTGCATGGGATACACATAGCAGTCAGTCAGTGGTCTCTCTCTCTCTCTCTCTCTCTCTCTCTCTCTCTCTCTCTCTCTCTCTCTATTCAGATCATTTAATAGCTTGGAAAAGTAACATCATTTCCTTTCTCCTGACGCCGCTGTTCACATATTTTTTTTTTTTTCCTTTTACTTAGACGGACAGCCCACCAGAGGATGGAAGACTAATGTCAATTTTCAGCCCCATCACTCTTACCCTTTATAATCTTGTAACGTAACGTGAGCAACATGCTATGCTAACATCGTTCTTTGCCCAAATATCATTTTAAGAGTAACGAGCAACTTTCTGTCCGATGTCTGAATAACAATATTGAAAATGTGATCCGTGTTTTGCCCTTACATTCCAAACACAATAAAAATATTAGCACGAGCTTGTTTAGTGGAAAGTCATAGTCTCACTACTATTATTAAATTGACTTGTTCATTATCCAGAGTTCAAGGTTGTCTCTAAGACCTACATTATCCAAATGTGAAACAGCGATCGATGAGAATAAGACCGGATGAGACGATAGTGAAATAGTTAGCTCTAGGTTATGACTATCATTACGTAACGGGGAAAACTTCTTTCTGTCTGATGATCAAATAGCATTTTTGAAAAATGACATCAGCTTGGTCTTATGTCATTAGGACTGTATTGCACTGTGCGCAACAGTAGACTCGTAATATCATAGCAAGACAATGTCTCAGAATGTTCAACGCTCTCATACTGAAGGAGTGAGTGAGGCACTTAGTAACGTAATGTGGAAATCATCTTTCTGTCCGATGTCCGAATATCATTATTGAAATGTGAGCCACATTTAGCCAAACACATCACAATATCTCCATTACATCTCTTTCCATATAAATATTACTGTCTACAGTTTTAGCCCCTGTAACAGCTGTAACGTAACGTAACGTAACGCTGAAAACATCAACTTTCTGCAATCCAGAATATCATTCTCTCTCTCTCGCTCTATTCAGATCATTAAATAGGGAAAAGTAACATCATTTCCTTTCTCCTGATGCCGCTGTTCACGTATCTTTTTTTTTGTCTTCCTTTCACTTAGACGGATAGCTCACCAGAGGATAGAAAACTAATGTTAATTTTTCGAACTTCATTCTGTCTGTCTGATAATCAAATACCATTTGAAAAAATGACGTTAGGTTGGTCTTATGCCATTAGGACTGTATGGCACTGCTGGCATCAGTATTATTATCATAGCAAGACAATGTCACAGAATGTTCAACGTTCTTATCCCATAACATCACATAATGTAGAGTTACCATCCCATTCCTCACGTGATAAACAGAGGACTTACCACGCTGGAAGACAAACAGAAAAGTTTGGAGAGACATGATCACCACCTGCAAATTCTAATACAGAGACTGGTGTTAGCATAGTGGGTGAAAAAATAGTTTATCCTTCTCTCTCTCTCTTAATACGTTTTTATTCAATAACTAGTAGACATATCATAACATATTGCAGTTACATATTCATAATGCAGTTACATATTTATCATAACATAAGGCACTTACAAATTTATCATGGTAAAACATACATACTTAGCGAAACTGCCGTCCAAAATATACCACATGACTGAGGGAGCGAGCATTCGAGCAGTGTACCTCTCGATGTCTGTCTATCACATGACTGGGTTAATGACCACATTATCTCACACTATACCCGCTCCTGCTTACCCCTTACACTTAGTAACATAACGTGGAAATCAACTTTCTGTCTGATGTCCAAATAACATTATTGAAAATGTGAACCATGTTTTACCATACATCCAAACACAAATAAAATATTTACGCAGGCCTGTTCAGTTCTTGTAA
>WNGS01163918.1:18943-29164 GCA_020271785.1 Procambarus virginalis
CTATCATCACTCGCTAACATTCATGATTGGCCAGACATGCGACAGAGAAGTATATTATGAGTTAACATAGCAGATACTAAAAGGGTAGGACACGGTGGGGACACATAGAGCAGTATTTCCCTCTCTTGATGACAAAGCCAACTACATGGGCTGGTCGGTAGAGCGACGGTCTCACTTCATGCAGGTCGGCGTTCAATCCCCGACTGTCCAAGTGGTTGTGAACATCATTCCTTTCTTCTTCGTCCCATCCCAAATCCTTATCCTGACCCCTTCCCAGTGCTATATAGTGGAAAAGGCTTGACGTTTTTCCCACAAAGTTACAACACCGCTCCTGTGCAGGTAAGTCCACTATGGGCTTACCATAGTCCGTGCTACTTGGAACTTTATGTTCCATGTAGCTGAATCGTAAACAACTAACAAATAACGAAGTTTTCCCCTGATAATTCCTTCTCCTGATGACACAACTAGGCAGTCGCACGTAGGTAAGCACAGTCATTAAGAGGACACATCCAGGACTCGCTAATGGACGCATGCTAACGAACGGGTGGGACTAAAATTGAATATTGTTGATGTTTACACAGAGGATGTAAACAAATCACCTCATTCTTTGGGGACACGTGAGGAACACAAATGCGAACAAGCCTTAATGGTCCCCAGGACTATATGCGAATGAAAACTCACACCCCAGAAGTGACTCGAACCCATACTCCAGGAGCAACGCAACTGGTATGTACAAGACGCCTTAAACCACTTGACCATCACGACCGGACAAAATAGTCCTGGGGACCATTCAGGCTTGTTCGCATTTGTGTTCCTCAGTGTGCTCCAAGAATGAGGTGATTTGGTAAAATGCTATGCCCAAGATAACCATCCGAGTGCCGGCGGTGAGGTGGTTCAAATAGCTTCGGCTATCACCTCATTTTGTCCGGTCGTGATGGTCAAGTGGTTTAAGGCGTCTTGTACATACCAGTTGCGTTGCTCCTGGGAGTATGGGTTCGAGTCACTTCTGGGTGTGAGTTTCATTCGCATATAGTCCTGGGGACCATTTAGGCTTGTTCGCATATATATATATATATATATATATATAATATATATATTATATATATAATATATATATATATATATATATATATAGAAAAAATGCCAAAGATGCAGTCAGAACTATTTTTTCTTCAAAGGACATTCCGTAAGGAATTCCGGCCCAGGACGTTCCAATTCGTTGAATATTTCAGAAATAAAATACAATTCTCATCGCCTATGGTGCACACACCTCAGCAGACAACCATCTGAAGCCAATTTTTTACATTATATTTGACGTAATATCACGGCGTCAATACACGACGTCAATATCACAGCTCTCACAGACGTCAAACGTCACGTGACGCTGAATTTTCTGAGCCAAAATACAGTGTTTTAGAGATTAATATATTGGTTCATAAATAATGAGCTCATTTACTTCTTGTGATTTCTGATGGCAAATCACCTTGAGTTTCTTGCATAGTGATAATACCCTGAGAGGTGATTTGCATTTCTGTATTATTAATTTAAGTTCTGAATCTAGCTTATGTAATGCTTCCCAAATAGCTGCTGTTTGACCTTTTTTCCATAACTATTATTTTTGTTTACGATAATATTTATTTGTAATACACCAAAGCTAAGGTTTGGTCTGAAATTTCAAACTAAATACATATCTAATATTGTAATTTTACTCCGAATAATTAATACTTATTGTATTTTATGGTTTTGTTTGTCCTATCCTGTACACTGCCTCAAGAATATTTTGTTTAATTCAATGTTGTAAACTACCAATTAATGTGTTACAACCAATGACCTGTTTAATCACATATGCTCTCCTAGGGTCTTTCCATTTTCGTTCGTGTTTACAACTCGTCTAGTGAAGCTTACATTGGCTGGTAAACTGTTCTCTTGAGTTTACTACTGTCTGAGTTTGCATAACACTGTTATTTTTACTATTTATGTCATGATAACCTCAGAATGTACTGTGCTCGAGCAAATTTATTCAGTATGTGTTTCCTGAATGTTGTTTTACAAACTTTTGTATCAGTGTACGTTGGGTCAGATTATCAAGGTTGTCTCTGTAAGACAACGGAACCGAAGTCACTGTAATGTTTGGATACATAAATGTGAGAATAGTGGAAGTACTGTTTGTGAGTTTTATTTATATCCTGTACAAGAACAAAATGCATTTTAACAAAAATGAATGGAATGGACGTGCATTGTTAAGAGATTATACTCTGCAGATTCGTGTCTTACGGTATATTCGTAATTGCTCGATGCTTTATATATACATTCTAGATTGATAGATATTCGCTGCGAGGTGCACCATAAACACACTGCTTCTATTGTATCATCCCAGAAATGTCTCTGCCCAAAAGTATATATACTAAGAGCTGAATCTCATCTATGAGTGAATATACCTTCAGAGCTCCACCTTACATTCCACTGTATATAACTGAGAGCTGAACGCCATATATAAGTGAACATGTGTAAGTATCCACTGGGGAAAATGAAACGACAGAACGACATAACCAAGTCATCTTTCTATTTGTGATTATTCTTGCATAAATGAATATTCGCTGAGAGATCACCCAACATATTGGTAGATGTACAGAGAGAAGTAACCCCCCTCATGTCCGTATATGCAATAATAGCTATACCGATATGTCATTATATATACGCTCAGATATGAGCCCAGCTAATCAGTGAATATATACCTTGGTCCATGCTACAGCCGACCCTTTAAAAAATTAAGACATCTTCATCAATATTAAAACGTTCTACGTTCAAAATCAGTACTTTTTCGTATGTCTAATAACATAATTATATATATTAGAGTTTGGTGTATAGTAAAACCTAAATTAGACTATTTTTTTCTAGTTTCTTGTCAGCTATTCAAGCTGTTATCAAGCCAGGATCGTTTAACCTGCAGCGTCCCTAAGATGCATTCATCAATTTTAACGTGAAGTGTATTAAAAAATATGTTTGTTCTCATTTATATATTTTTATTATATATTAAAGTTTTATGTACATATAGGAGTAGTTTAAGATGGGTGAAGTGTTTAGGATTTCATAATGATTATGTGTATTTGTATTTGAAGTACGTGGGTGAAACCTTTAAAGCACTGTGATTCAAAATATAGGACGTCAGTGAAGCACTTGTTCGAGAAGTGTTCTAACGTCATCAGTTGTTAGTCGTGTTTAAACCGTTTTTGTATTCTTAAACAGGGTGTTCGGTGGATGGATTAACGAGCATTTGGGCTCTGTTGTTGATGAGGCCAGACAACAACGTCTCTTTCTAGGCGATTAACTATGCACAAACAACAGGGCTCCATCAAGGAACATATAATCTGTTCTCACAACCAGACCATCACCAGAGAAATCTTAACAAGCAACAAAGAAATCATCGATAAATACACCGATAGCAGGAGACTCGACATCAGCGAGGCACTACACATCAAAACGTCCACTCCAGCAATCAACAGCCAATTAATGCACAACTATATCCTACCCACTCCAAGACCCCGAACAAACATAAAAGCAGCAAGACGAAGTAGGGGCCAATAGGCCTTATGCAGTTACATCCATTCTTATATTTTCATACCGAATTTATACCCATAGATTCGTGTTCTGGCATAGCTCTGTCACCTCACCCAAACGAGTATAAGTATGATGTATTTTATGTGTAAACTAAGTCTTTGAAAATGTAATAAGCATTACAAAACGCGTTTAGGCCTCAGACCAGAAACAAAGAATGAATTTTAGAGTTAATTTATCAATTACCCTCGACAGTGAACAAGAACGTAAGAAATATTGAGATGATTCGTGTTAAAATTAATATTCTTACCCTTTCGGTCATATTCAAGAACATATATATATATATATATATATATATATATATATATATATATATATATATATATATATCTGAAAACTCACACCCCAGAAGTGACTCGAACCCATACTCCCAGGAGCAACGCGACTGGTATGTACAGGGATGCCTTAAACCACTTGACCATCACGACCGGACATAAGGAAGTGATAGTCTGAGCTATATGAACCACTTCCCCGCCGGCACCTGGATGGTTATCTTGGGCATAGCATTTTATCAAATCACCTCATTTTTTGGGGCAACACGTGAGGAACACAAATGCAAACAAGCCTGAATGGTCCCCAGGACTAGATACAACTGAAAACTCACACCCCAGAAGTGACTCGAACCCATACTCCCAGGAGCTACGCGACTGGTATGTACAGGGATGCCTTAAACCACTTGACCATCACGACCGGACCACGACCAGTCGCGTTGCTCCTGGGAGTATGGGTTCGAGTCACTTCTGGGGTGTGAGTTTTCAGTTGTATCTAGTCCTGGGGACCATTCAGGCTTGTTTGCATTTGTGTTCCTCACGTGTTGCCCCAAAAATGAGGTGATTTGATAAAATGCTATGCCCAAGATAACCATCCAGGTGCCGGCGGGGAAGTGGTTCATATAGCTCAGGCTATCACTTCCTTATGTCCGGTCGTGATGGTCAAGTGGTTTAAGGCATCCCTGTACATACCAGTCGCGTTGCTCCTGGGAGTATGGGTTCGAGTCACTTCTGGGGTGTGAGTTTTCAGTTGTATCTAGTCCTGGGGACCATTCAGGCTTGTTTGCATTTGTGTTCCTCACGTGTTGCCCCAAAAAATGAGGTGATTTGATAAAATGCTATGCCCAAGATAACCATCCAGGTGCCGGTGGGGAAGTGGTTCATATAGCTCAGGCTATCACTTCCTTATGTCCGGTCGTGATGGTCAAGTGGTTTAAGGCATCCCTGTACATACCAGTCGCGTTGCTCCTGGGAGTATGGGTTCGAGTCACTTCTGGGGTGTGAGTTTTCAGTTGTATCTAGTCCTGGGGACCATTCAGGCTTGTTTGCATTTGTGTTCCTCACGTGTTGCCCCAAAAAATGAGGTGATTTGATAAAATGCTATGCCCAAGATAACCATCCAGGTGCCGGCGGGGAAGTGGTTCATATAGCTCAGGCTATCACTTCCTTATGTCCGGTCGTGATGGTCAAGTGGTTTAAGGCATCCCTGTCCATACCAGTCGCGTTGCTCCTGGGAGTATGGGTTCGAGTCACTTCTGGGGTGTGAGTTTTCAGTTGTATCTAGTCCTGGGGACCATTCAGGCTTGTTTGCATTTGTGTTCCTCACGTGTTGCCCCAAAAAATGAGGTGATTTGATAAAATGCTATGCCCAAGATAACCTTCCAGGTGCCGGCGGGGAAGTGGTTCATATAGCTCAGGCTATCACTTCCTTTTGTCCGGTCATGATGGTCAAGTGGTTTAAGGCATCCCTGTACATACCAGTCGCGTTGCTCCTGGGAGTATGGGTTCGAGTCACTTCTGGGGTGTGAGTTTTCAGTTGTATCTAGTCCTGGGGACCATTCAGGCTTGTTTGCATATATATATATATATATATATATATATATATATATATATATATATATATATATATATATATATATATATATGAATGAAAACTCACACTCCAGAAGTGACTCGAACCCATACTCCCAGGAGCAACGCAACTGGTATGTACAAGGACGCCTTAAACCGCTTTACCATCACGACCGGACATAAGGAAGTGATAGCCTGAGCTATATGAACCACTTCCCCGCCGGCACTTGGATGGTTATCCTGGGCATAGCATTTTATCAAATCACCTCATTTTTTGGGGAAACATGTGAGGAACACAAATGCGAACAAGCCTGAATGGTCCCCAGGACTATATGCGAATGAAAACTCACACCCCAGAAGTGACTCGAACCCATACGCCCAGGAGCAACGCAACTGGTATGTACAGGGACGCCTTAAACCGCTTGACCATCTCGACCGGACATAAGGAAGTGATAGCCTGAGCTATATGAACCACTTCCCCGCCGGCAGTTGGATGGTTATCTTGGGCATAGCATTTTATCAAATCACCTCATTTTTTGAGGCAACACGTGAGGAACACAAATGTGAGTTTTCATTTGCATATAGTCCTGGGGACCATTCAGGCTTGTTCGCATTTGTGTTCCTCACGTGTTGCACCAAAGAATGAGGTGATTTGATAAAATGCTATGCCCAAGATAACCATCCGAGTGCCGGCGGTGGGGTGGTTCAAATAGCTTCGGCTATCACCTCATTATGTCCGGTCATGATGGTCAAGTGGTTTAAGGCGTCTTGTACATACCAGTTGCGTTGCTCCTGGGAGTATGGGTTCGAGTCACTTCTGGGGTGTGAGTTTTCATTCATATATATATATATATATATATATATATATATATATATATATATATATATATATATATATATATAAATGTAAATGTTCGTTTTTTCAAAATCGCTAATCTCTGAAAGTTCTTCACCGATTGCTTTGAAATTTTCACACAACGTTCCATTCGCATCCGAACAGGGTTATATATACATACTATTTAGATGTCACGTCTGTGACGAAAAAAAAAAAACATGCTTTTTCTGAAAAACAGTGCTTTTCATGTGTTTTTCATGTGAGGGAAATCATCGAAACCTCTTTACCGATTGCTTTGAAATTGTGACACAACGTTGCATTCAACTAGGCACATGTTGTTATATACCTACTATATACATGCCTCACCTGGGACAGGAAAAAACATGTTTTTTTTTTAAACGCCGCCATCTGTTGGATGTAAGAGCAACACACGCTGTAATCTCCGAAAGTTCTTCACCAATTGCTTTTAAATTTTGACACAACGTTCCTTTCGAGTTCACGTGTGATTTTGATGTACCTACTATATAGATGCCACACCTGTGACGGGTAAAAACATTTTTTTTCAGCAGCGCTATCTGTTTCACGTAATAGCAACACAGGTTGTATAAAATATGTTACGGTTCCATTTCAATGCTTCTGATTGCATCGATAAATTGAATTTTTATTGATTTCCATTTATTTTCGTTTTGATTTCATTATTTTGTGTGACACTGCTTTGGAATTGAGCTGTGTTTTTTATCATACCTTTCATTTCCCGAATATAGTTATTTTTTTATTTTATTCATTGTTTTTTATTTCGTGTTTTTAACTGTTCTTATTTTTCAGTCAGAACAGTGACCTTTTTCCGATCATCACATTAGAGCCAAATATTCACTAATAATAATAGTCAATACTTAATATATTTCAATACTTATGATACAAACATATGTAAACAATAATTTTTATAGCAAAACATAACTTTTTACTAGATATAATGCATCGAATTTTAAAATTAGTTTCGCTAAAGCAACATTTCCAAGATAAAAAAGTGAACTACTATATACAACACACTTCACTCTGGGGCATCAAACGCCAAGCAAATATGAATTAAATCTAAACAAAGTCGCGTTTATACGCGGGGAATAAAACATTCTAAAGATTAAAACATTCCGAATGTAAGTTAAAAATAATAATCTTGTTAAATTCCACAAGTCTCCCTCTAATCCAGGTTAATTTGGTGGCTCTGGTGTCCGATTGGATGGACACCCGCCCTCTGCAGTCTTCACACACACACACACACACACACACACACACACACACACATACACACACACACACACACACACACACACACACACACACACACACACACACACACACACACACACACACACACACACACACACACACACACACACACACACACACACACACCACTTGGTTGACAGTTGAGTGGCAGGACCAAGGAGCCAAAGCTCCCCCCCCCCCGCAAGCACAACTAGGAGAGTACATGTAAGACAATGGGTTGATGTCTCGCGATTCTCTCAGACACTAATTGCTGCTGTGAGTTGGCCCTGAGCAGCCGTGGAGTGCGGACGTGTCCCTCCGTGACTGCTGGGGTAGTTAGCTGTTTGGTCGCCAGGTGGCGGGTCGTCGCTGCCCTCCCAGTGTTGTTGCCTGGCTGGCTGTTTGCTGACGTGGCGGAACTGAGTTACGATGGGGGTCCCCCTCCCTCCAGTACTGCGGGCTTAGTCTGTGGGCCTGGAATTTTCCAGCCGGGCTGGGTACCCAGAGATTGCACGGGTGTGTGAGCAGCTGCAGGTACCTGTGATGGATATCTACGGTGTCGAGCTGGTGACGGCCCGTCGGGTGATCCTGAAATTCACTGAAGAAATGGCGTATCGTGCATTTCTCCGTAGATACGAGGGGCGGACTCTGCCTCTACAGGATGGTGAGGGCACTGTTTCCATCTCGGATCGGAGTGGTGCCCTCACCTACGTCAGCGTCCATGGGGCTCCGTTGGAATTTCCAGAGGGTCTGCTACGGCGATATTTCGGCCGGTTTGGCGCCGTCGATAGTGTGCGAGTGAATGTGGTGTCTTCGAGCCAACTTAAGGGCGTCCGGACGAACATTCGTACCCTGGGCATGAGGCTACGGGAGGATATTCCGTCCTCTGTGCGGCTGATGGGGTACACAGTTCGTGTGTTCTACGTCCGCCAGCCTCGGACATGTTATCGTTGTGGCCTGTCGGGCCATCAGGCTGCTGAATGTTCTGCGCCCGCCTCTGCGCCTGTGAACCTCTTCAGCGAGGAGGACTTTCCACCACTTCCTGTGGAGGAGGTTTCTGTGGCTCTGGACGCCTCTCCGGACGCGGCTGCGCCCCCTGTGTCGCCTGATGCGCCCCCTGTGGTGGAAGTTCCCCCGAATGTCGCCGACCCTCTTCAGGATGTTGCGATGCCCTTGGTGGATACTCCTGCTCCTGTCCCTGCTGCTCCCGTGAGCCTTCCTGATGCTCCCTCCTCGCTGTCTGCTCACATGTCTGCTCACCCGTCTTCAGTTGCTGCACCTGGCCCTGCGTGCTCGCCACGGGTCCCGGCTGTGCTGGGTGCTGGGGTGGCTGTGGGGCCTCCTGTTGTGTGTGGTCCGGTTCCCCCTGCGGTTGAGGCTGCTGCCGTCATGAGACGGGCGTTGGTTCGCACGGCTTGTGATGCCCGTGGTTCTGGATCCGCCTCCGGCTCTGAGGATGTGCGCCCGGTGCCCAAGCGGTCCAGGCGTTCTTCTACTGCTTGGGCTGATGTGGAGGGTTTCGACGCCGATGGGTCTTCAGGATGATGTGGTGGTCGCTGACGTCCATGTGCCTGCTGATGCCGGCGAATGTGTTTATAATTCACCTCCTGTTTCTTCTGCAGGCGGTTCTCCGCAGTGGGAGGTGGTAGCTCCTCCGGACGTAGGTGAGGTGGGTGCTGGTGCAGGCCGCGACCTCGTGTTGTTGCTGAAGAAGGATGTTCGGCGAGGGGGGCCCCTGCAGATGTCAAGTCCGGTGGTTGTTGCGGAGCCCTGTGGGGCTGCCAAGGTGACAAGTGCGCTGCCCGTTGCCCGCGCCTGTAGGGGGAAGCCCGTCCCGATCATCTTGGCCTCCGGCGTGGCGTACGATCAGAAGACCAACCCTTTGGAGTTTGGCTTTATTGACCGAGTGCTGCCTGTTCCGTGGTGCCCCTCGACTATCTGGGTTCCACAGGCTCAGGCTTTTGTTGAGGGTGTGCCGAATTTGATGCCCGATCCTCGTACGGCCCATAGTCACTCTGACGACATCATGTTGCTTTGGGAGGCGTATTGTATTCGTTTCCCGGCAGCTGAGTGGCCGGATAAGTATGCGCACTCTTGATAGTTTGTGTGCTTGCTGAGTATTTCGCGGATGTAGAGGACTTGGTATGTTCTTGTGGTATTTATTGTGTGCCCTTCAGGCCGGTGTCGGATTAGTTTTCTAAATGTCCCTGTTTATTGTAGTTAGTGTGTGGCTATACCATTTCATGATTATCTGTTTCTTTGATTCTGTTGTTTTCTGTGCCCCTATGGCTATGCTGTTTGCCCTCTTACGTGCGTGGTTGTGCATGTTTGTTTTATTGTTTGTTTATTGTTTGTGTTGTTATTGTGCCATGTGTGGCTTTTTGTTTATGTTTTTTGGATTGTTGTATGTTTTATGATTAATTATTTTTTCTTGTTTTCCTCTGCTTTTTCTGTGTATTATGATCTTGTTTTATGTTTTGGGTATTGTTTGCCTGTTTGCGCTATTTGTTTTATTGTTGTTTTTGTACTGTGCTGTCGGTCCTTCTGGCCGGTGGGTTTTTTTTTTGTTCTGCTAAATTTTGGTTTCTTATGTAAATTTTATTGTATTTATTGCTTTATACTTGCATGCTTGCATGTAAAATAAATTTAAAAAAAAAAATTGCT
>WNGS01163919.1:0-14831 GCA_020271785.1 Procambarus virginalis
GTATAGTCAATATTGACTTATGAAATATGTGCATAGGTGACATACTTAACGTAATAGTTTCCCTTGAAAAGCTTCATAGAACACACCGACTTTACCTAACCTACTTAGTATGTTAACACTTTCGCGCGCGCGGCACTCAGGGAAAAAAAAAAAACGATTGTGCGCGCGGCGTTCTGGGCGCTCAAGTGTAAAGACAAAAAAGTGTATAAACTTTTCACGCTCCTAACATCAATTCTCAAGCTACGTATTTCATTTTGGTATCAATGTGTTGGCAATAAAATTCTCTACAAGATCATATGCATAAAATGTCACCAAAGCATTTGCTATCCCACCACGAAATAAATAAACACGAAGATGACTCGCCGTGACACCCAAACAGGAAGTAAATGTTCATACTCTTTCGTTTGTTGCCAGCTCCACAGTGATCCTACAGCATTGATTTTGATATCACTGAACTCGCAATAAAATTCCCCACCCAGACATATGCCTATCAATGTATAATTATGATACGGGGTGACCCGCACGAGTGTGGGAAGTGGCCGAAGCGTTAGCCGTGATTTCAGCAGCGATGACACTGTTGTGATGCAGCGCTTTGAAAGTTTATACTTATTTCACTGTCCTGACATTATTTCTGGAGCTACGTATTTCATTTTTATAGCAATGTGTTCGCAATAGAAAGTTCTATAAGAACATGGGTAGAATTGGTCAACAGAGCGTCAAATAAATTTGCGGCAAATAAAATCTTACGCGTGTTTGTACCCGTGAACGTAAAAAGTTTTTACTTTGTTCATGTTTTTCAAGTTTATACTCGTTTCACACCGTTTTTTTTTTTGTATAGTGTTCGGAATAAAATTCCCTACACAGACATATGCCTATCAAGTACAATTCTTGGGAATTCACAGCTGTAGAGACGGCCAAACACACACAACCGGAACCCGCTCTGGATACTCCAACTCACACCCGCAACACCCACAAAAAAAGTTTCTGGTGTTTCGTGTATACTTACTTTAGTTTTCGTGCTACAGTTGTCATTTAGGTATCAAAATATTCCTAAGAAAATCGACTACAATACTACAACAACCTAGGACAATTATGTGTACTTACCAAAGGAAAGACGATTGTAGAAAAATAAGTTGAGCATTTTCTCTCCACTCCACCTCCTTCAGGTACCAATTCCTGAAGTTGCTCAACAGATGTTCGTAGGTGGAGTGAAGCTGGTGCGGGTGGTTACTTCTTGTCCACATAATACACCCTTTTCTTGTGATAACTGGTGTAACACGGTATGACACAAAGTGGAACATCGCATGTCTTGCATGCTATACCAGTTTCCTTCCTAATACCCGACTTTGAACACACTTGACACCTGCGACGTTTGGGAGTTTTACAAGTTCATGCTTCAATTTGTAGTTCAGGCGAGTCTCTGATAAAACAACACGTCCCTGTTGTCTCTGTGTTGGTTGTACACTACAGTCTGAATCGTCGCTCTCACCATTGTCTTCAAACAACAGTGTAGCAGATGAAATATCTTCATCAGATTCATGGTTGGCTTCAGCACGAGGTGTAGACGTGAAGAGAGGGCGCCTCACACCCGACGGGCCAGGTGTTGACGGGTTAGCAGCAGGATACACAGGACCAGTGTCATCATTTATGTCTGGAGCATGAACTAAATGAGGAGATGGTGTTGTTGTTGCAGGCCACTCTTCCTTGTCAAATTTCAATAAAGCCCAAATAGCAACCTCATGAAACTGGAGCAGAGTTAGTTTCTTTCGGTCATCTGTGTTGGCCTTGTACAATGCATAAGCGTTTTGCAAAGCCATTTGCAGGAAATAAAAGGTTATTTTCTTTGTCCACTTGTGACATTTCCTGGCGAAATGGTAATACTTTACCATTTGATCAAAGTGGTCAACACCCTTCATGAACTTATTGTAGTCAATAATTGCCTTTGGTTTGTTCACCACAACCTGCTGTAGTCCTGTTGTTCCATCTGGCCTACGAACTCGTTTGCGTTTTTGAACTCTATTTGTGTCTGCATTGTGGAGGTTGGTAATCATAGAGACAACTCGCTTGTCTTTCCACAGCAGAATGAAGGTGTTGTCCTTGCGGCGGTAAACTGTGGTATCCACATCAATCTTAGTCTTCGCTATATGTTGCAGGTCTTTTGGGGCGCCACATATCATCGATCATCGAACAATGGTGGAATATTGTCCTCAAGCCACACAACACTGGCCCCAGGCTGGCGAGTACGTACTGGACGTGTACGCTTGCGAGGAGGCTGGGGTGCCTCATCTACCTCACTCGGTTCATCCTCACCTGATAATTCATAGCTTGAATCACTCCCACTATCAACAAATGGGGTTATTTTCAAACCACGAGTAGGAGGTCGTTTCCTTAGCTGGATTTTAGGCATGCACGCACCACGTGTGCGCCTTGTGGTGAGAGGCGGCAGTGCTGGTGCCGCCTCCTCCTCCTCCTCCTCTGTTAGGCCTTCGGAGTCCTCCTCCGTCGATTCAGCCCCATGGGCTCCAGGCCCCCCAAATTCACATTCTTCTTCTAAATCCTCACCTTCTGCCTCACTTCCATCCAAATCCACTTGATCAAAGGCATCCAAGAGATTGGGAATCTTGGTGGGAGTGAGCCTCAATCCAGAGAACCTCCTATAGATGTCGGTAATCTTGTCTTTTCCAGATGAATCAGAGGCTCCTGTAGCCGAAACACCACTTGGGCCTGTTGCTGGATCCATTATTGATGAATGTAGTTGGTTACAAACACACAGAAACGGGTAAAAATCCTTGAAACCATGCGAGTTTGGCGCGCAAGGGGAGAGAGATGCGATCGCTCCACGTAACAACAAAATGGGCATGTCACGTGACCCAGTAGGCCGACGTGACATTTGGCCTACCCGAAAGAACGGGAATTTCATGGCGCACAGTTTGAAACAAACCCCAAGTAAATCGGATTTAAGCTGGATTTTTTACAATTATTTTAATACGG
The DNA here is from genome assembly GCA_020271785.1 of Procambarus virginalis. Taxonomy (NCBI): domain Eukaryota; kingdom Metazoa; phylum Arthropoda; class Malacostraca; order Decapoda; family Cambaridae; genus Procambarus; species Procambarus virginalis. The sequence goes on from WNGS01163919.1 coordinate 2,992, forward strand.
ACTGTAAATGTACGACGCGACCGCACAACCGATAGAAATATAGCCGTCGTATATGTACGGGGTGGGCGCGCGAAAGTGTTAAGATAAGCATCTTATTGCTTCGTAATTACAATTATTACCTAACCTATACCTATAGTAGGTTAAGTAACAATTGTAATTACGAAGCTATAGGATGCTTATTTTAACATACTAAGTAGGTTAGGTAAGGTCGGTGTTTTCTATGAAGCTTTTCAAGGGAAACTATTATGTTTAGTATGTCACCTATGCACGTAACTAATAAGTCAATACTGACTATATGAATTTGCGAGGACGGGTTGTACCATCAAAGGTAACCTTCACAACCCGAAGGGGCAGACGGTGATGACCAGAGGGGGACGAGTAAATGTATCCACCTGGAGGACAGAATGACCCTGGGCCTCGAGGGTATGCTTGATATCCTGGTGGCAATCCTTGAGATCCCTAACACCAGTCGCAACATTGTGCGGGAGAAGAACAGTGCCAACACTGGCATTCAACCGAGCGTTCTTCAAGACCTGAACAGGGGTCTCGCCAAGGCAGGATAAGGCGGCCAAGCGGGTGGCCGCATCCTGAGAAGGAGCAGCAACGACACGGGTACCAAGACGTGTGGGGTTGAAGGTGACAGAGGCATCTACGGAATCGACAAGATGCCTATGAAGGGAAAAACCGTCAGGAGTTGAATCCAAAGGTTGGAGGTCAAAGTACTTAGTACACGTAGCAAGACCAAACAAAGCATGGAACGAAGTAGGATGGGAAGGGAGCATACGAGAGCGGCCGTGGCGGGGACGGCGATGAGAACCCTTAGAGACGGTTCGAAAGGTGCAGTAGTCACAAGAAGAGATGGAGCCGTGCAAGGGGACGAGACGGTCACCACAGCAGACTTGGGGCTCAACCCAACCACAGAGGAGGGAGGGGAGCAGGGAGGAAGAGTCCGGTCTGGGCCTAAACCGGGTCCTGTAGCGGGGGCTACAGATCCCAGTCTTCCAGGACAGTCCGACTCAGGGGCCTGGTCGCCCACCCAATGAGCCTGGCTAAGAGAAGTCAAGTTGTTATCCATACAGCAAACCAAACATAAGGGATGGGACCTGGAGCCAAGGGATACCACCTACCAGGGCAGCCAGGGAGGCAGAGCGCGGGCCAGTGCAGGGTGTGTCGTCCCTAGCGGTGCTCCCCCTTTTCAACAGGGGAGTCCTACTACTACGTTCATTCTCCCACACTGGTGCTAAGACCCCAATCCCCCTATCGCCCCAGCCTCGACACCCAACTATCCACTCAGGGCGGCCTCTCACAGGCGACCCCTCCAGCGGGTGGTCCGATGGCTCACAAGGCCCCTACATGGTGCCCTTCAGCACGTACACCACCCAAAGAGGGGGCAGGAGAGGAGGCACAGGCAACCCACGCTGGTCCCAGGGAGGTGTACGTGAGCCCCTCACCACGGCAAGGAGGCACCACGGAGGGGTCAAGTTCACAAGATTTAGGCCAATGCTCTTGTATAATATGACTAATACACATACCAAAAAGCTTTTAGACATCATACATTTAGGGGGTTTGCTGCTTCCCCAATTACCTTAAATTAATAATTAGGAATTATGACTGTACAGATACCAAAGCATTGTCATAGGGTAAATAAAACAATGTTACATGAAGCTCATTTATGTGCTAATTAAAAGAACACTTGAAGTTACAGTGACCTTGTATGTAGAGACAATTGTTAAGTAATTTTCATATAATAACAGGTTTTATATATGAGCCAAGTATTGTACATTACTCTATCTCCAAATAATTTAAACTAATGATAAGAGCCTAAATACAAAATAATTACATGTCATTCGCATCCATCAGGACAACAATAAGTTAAACAACCACTCAAAGCCATATAAGCAATTCCTATACCTGGTAATACCATATAATGACCATATTGGTCGTATATTGACCATATTGGTAATACCAATATAATGACCATACCTACCAATCAAACAAAACTAAAATGTAGGTAGGCCTTTACATAAACATTTAAAATCACTAACTTCAAAGGAGACAGCCTTTTACATAAATATACTGTCAGATTCAGGCATTAGTAGATAAAATAAATACAGTACTAGCAGTACTAGTATTTGGTACTAACTGCTAGTACTAAAGTACTAGCAGTTAGTAAGCTTTCAATGAAATACTTGACATTATAATAAAAATCCTGAAGTCAGACTAATATAAATGCCATGTTCTGGTTTATAAAATGGCATTTTCAGGATAATGCAAATATCAGGATTATACAAAGGTTACATGCTAATATAATTCCCAGATTCGTAAATAAAATTGTCAGGTTGAAGCTAATACAGTATAATTATTATATTTCAGCAAAATTAACTTTCAGATTTATTAATTTTATTATTGCCAACTAAGGATAATTTAACTGCTAGAGTCAAGGTAATATATATAATTGATAGTCAAACTAATATAACCATCAATCATGCCAGTTGTAACTCAGACTAAACACATTGCCAGTTTCTAGCTACTATGATTGCAAGTAAAGCTAATTTAATTGCCAGATATAGGCTAATATAACTGCAATCCAGGCAAATCTAAGTGGCAGTCAGGCTAATTTATTTGCCAGTCAGGTTAACATAATTGCCAGTTACAAGATAATGTATTTGTCAGTTACCAAGTAAGATCATTGCCAGTCAGGCTAACATAATTGCCAGTCAGGCTAACATAATTGCCAGTCAGGCTACTATAATTGCCAGTCAGGCTACTATAATTGCCAGTCAGGCTAATATAATTGCCAGTCAGGCTAATATAATTGCCAGTCAGGCTAATATAATTGCCAGTCAGGCTAATATAATTGCCAGTCAGGCTAATATAATTGCCAGTAAGGCTAATATAATTGCCAGTCAGGCTAATATAATTGACAGTCAGGCTAATATAATTGACAGTCAGGCTAATATAATTGACAGTCAGGCTAATATAATTGCCAGTCAGGCTAACATAATTGCCAGTCAGGTTAATATAACTGCCAGTCAGGCTAATATAATTGCCAGTCAGGGTAACATAATTGCCAGTCAGGGTAACATAATTGCCAGTCAGGGTAACATAATTGCCAGTCAGGCTTACGTAACTGCCAGCCAGGCTAACCTAATTGCTAGTCAGGCTAACCTAATTGTCAGTCAGGGTAACATAATTGCCATCCAGGCTAACCTAATTGCTAGTCAGGCTAACCTAATTGTCAGTCAGGCTAACATAATTGACAGTCAGGCAATAACTACTAAAGTCAGGTCAAGAAAAATTTATTTCTTAATTTGTCAATGAGATAAAGTTATCAATGCCAGAGTCAGGCAACTATAATTCTCAAGGGAACTAATAATTCTATTTCTATTCAAGAGTAGTAAAACTTATAAATAGGCCTAAACAGAAAAATGAAATGGACATGGCATAGTAATCTGGTGAGCTTTTAATTCCTTCATTAAAACTAATTTATATTTCTCATGCCAATAAAATGGTTTCATCTTAAGTACATCAAAAATTATTTTCTGCGCCAGACCCAATGTTAGGTAATATTACAACAAAATGTCCAACTGAGCTATGAAGCTTATGTCAAATAAGGTTCTACATAGAACAAAAATAGAAAAAAATATCAAGCAAATATGAAGAAAACACATTTAAAACTTTGATTTATCTTTGTTAAAATAAACAAACATTTCTTTACCTATAAACAATTTTGAGTTTTTATACAGACACCTTCTCTCTTGCCTAGTCTATGAGGAGCACCTAACTTCTACACTGACGACTCCTCTACTTCTTGCTTGATTTACAACGAGCATCTTTCATAAATGAACAAAATAATAAAATGCATTTAAATCTTTACCTTTCGTGGTGAGGTGTATTTCTCAGACAAACTATAACATAATTACTGCTGTAGGACATCCAACTGACATGGTGATAGCACAATATTTTCCCATCTTTCAGTGAACAATATTGTACAATCGACACAATATGGATTTGTTAAAAAAAAAAAAAAAAAGATCCTGCCCTACAAGCATGCTCACATTTTTTAAAACTAGCCAGCTACTCAGACAAAGGCCTTCCAGTGGATGAAGTACACGTTTTTTGCTAAAGCTTTTTATAAGGTACCACATGAAAGACTGGCAAGAAAATTACAGGCTCATGGAATAAATGAAAAAATACTTGAATGAATAAAACAAAGGTTGAAAGAAAGAAAACAAAGGGTCGAGCTAAATGGAAACGAATGTGAATGAAGAAATGTGGCAATTTGAGTGCCACAAGGGTCCATTTTGGGATCCTTTTCTGTCATATACATCAATGACATAGATGAGAATATTACAAACCACATCATACAATTTCCAGATGACTCCAAGATTTATGGTTAAGTGGGAAAAGGTAATAATATTGACGCCGTACAAAGAGATCTACATGAACTCCAAAAACTGTCAGAAGACTGGCAAGTACTTTTTAATATCGATAAATGCAAGACCATTCACGCTGGGACATAACAACCCACATAATAACTACCAAATTAATATCATTACATAACAGCAGATTAATGAAGAAAAGGACCTTGGAATCAAAATCCACCACTCATTAAAAGTTGCACAACAGGTGGGTGCAACAGTCAGAAAAGCTAACCAAACTTTTGGGAAAATCAAGCATACTTTTGACTATAAGGAAAACATGATAATGGTTCAAATGTATACATCTCTGGTGCGCCCCCATTTGGATGACTGTATCCAAGCATGGAGACCTCGTTTTCAGAATGACATAGCTGCTCTGGAGAAGGTGCAACACTGGGCAACAAAAGTCATTCCAGTGGTAAGTAATATCAAGAACGCTTGAATGCCACACGGCTAACACTGCAAACCAGACATGACAGAGTGGATCTCATTGAAACTTTTAAAATACTGAACAAGTTAGAGGATGTTGATCCAGATATTTTTTTCAGATTAGATGTAACACAATGTAGGACTGAAAACAGGAGATGCTTTTTTATCTACAAGGTTATTAACCCATGGAACCGCCTTCCCACCAAAGCCGAAGCTCCCAAAACTGTGTTGAGTTTTAAAATATACCTTTGTTTAAAATAAATCTTTGTTTAAAAAATGGGCCTGATGGCTGAATAGTCAGCACTCAGGATTGGTAGTCCTAAGGTTCCAAGTTTGATCCCCAGCAGAGGTGAAAACAATTGGGCAGATTTTCTTTCACCCTGATGCCTCTGTTTGCCTAACTGTAAATATGTACCTGGGTGTTAAACAGCTGCTACGGGCTGCTTTCTGGGGATGTGTAACAAAAAGGAGGTCTAGTCGATGACGCTTTGCCCCAAAACTATCTCTAGATAACCTCAAGATATACCTGGAAAATATCAAGGCAAATGGGGGGGAACCTTCAAGAAGTTGCCGGCTTCCTGTCCTCGTCAAGGCCACTAGTGTTAGTGAGCCTCAGGTAAATCAGGTAAATGATGCTCTTTTTGCAAACTGTATATCAGATTAAAGGCAAGTAAATTGACTTTTTTTTTTTTTTTTTTTTTTTTTTTTATTATTATTGTTTTCTACCACAGACGTGGCCACACATTAACAATGCTAACCAGCATATATACATTTTCTTCTGTCCTCCATAGACAGGGTTAGAGATGTGTTAAACATATATTTCAAGGGTTTATTGAACAATCAACCACTGAAGGTGAGTCGGTGCTTTAAAAATGCTAAGCTAACCTATATACGTAAATACATAGATACACAGATTTATGTATGCCTTACATAGTGTTCGATGTGTCATCTACACAGTGTCATTAATGTACATTTACAAAGGTGAAATGTAATTCTGATCAGCTTCCATATATACTTTATACCCATACATACACATACACACACATATACATATATACACACATGCATTCACAGACATTTATCTCATTTACTCTGACAGGGTGAGATAGCTGATAAAGAAACTAGTGTGCAATTAAGCACTTAATCACTGAAGGTGATTAAGGTGCTTTTACAAGCTCAGGTTATATAGTTACATCACATACATTGTATAATTAATCTATTACATGGTCAATCTTGGGTACAAGTCCAATATATCATCAAGTGTTCCAGTACTCATATAGTAATTACAAAGTTCAGCATACCTTAGCCCAGGGGGCGAAAGTCAGCCAGTATGGGACATTCTACAATATAATGTTCAAGAGAGTGCATGTTTTCTCTTTCACAAAGTTGACACATAGTGTACTCGACATTTGGGTTTTGAGAAAGCTGCCAGATACGTCTATATCCCAGGCGTATTCTGGCCACTATAACATCACATTGCCGGGTTCTTGTTCTATTAGTCCCATATGTGAATGTTTCCTCACGATATCTATCATAATATTTAATGCTACAGCTTTCAGGTCTTTGTGAATTTGTTAGGTCGGTGAGATCTTCATTAGATATTTGTTTAAGTATTCTCTTTGTCACTGCTAATGAAATACCCATATCAATTTCTACCACTGGTTTTCTACAGGCTGTCTTTGCAAGCATATCAACAGTGTCATGCCTTGAGATGCCAACATGTGATGGTATCCATAGGAATTTAATTTCAAATCTGTTTTCTGTAGCAGCTAAAACATTCATTCGAATATCACTGACTATTTTCTGGGTGTCACTAATATGTGCGTTCAATGCCAGGAGTGCACTCTGCGAATCACAGTATATAAGTCCACTGCCTTTGTCTTTTAAAAATTGACTAATATGTGCCTTATTATACTTTAACATTCTCTCAGTTATCTTCCTCATTCAAAGTCTTTAGCCTATCACCTAATGTGTCATCTTGTGCCTCATCATATGTTCAAGCCACCTGAATCTCTTCCCACACTCTGGACACTCATGATGTCGATCATGTGAATGCACTAACATGTGCGCTATTATAGTTCGAAGTGATTTAGATTTTTCACCACACTTGGCACATTCAAAAGGTCTTTCATTCACATGCATCATCCTGTGAGTCTTCATGGTTGCAAGACGACTGAATTTATTCCCACACTCTGGACACTCGTGAGATTTCTTACCTGAATGCACTAACATGTGCTGTATTATACTTCCACGACTTTTAAATTTTTTGCTACACTCTGCACATTCAAAAGGTCTTTCATCCACATGCGCAATCCTGTGAATCTTCATAGATCCAAGACATCTGAATCTCTTCCCACACTTTGGACACTCAAAAGGTTTATCGCCTGAATGCACTAACCTATGCTTCTTTAAGTCTCCAAGACGACAGAATCTTTTACCACACTCTGGACACTTGTGAGCTTTGTTACCTGAATACAGTAACATATGCTTCTTTACGTCTCCAAGACATCTGAATCTCTTCCCACACTCTGGACACCCGTGAGGTTTATCACCTGAATGCACTAACAAGTGTCTCTTCATAGTGTCACGATATCTGAATCTCTTCCCACACTCTGGACACTCGTGAGGTTTATCACCTGAATGCAGTAACAAATGTGTCTTCATATTTCCAAGACAACTGAATCTCTTCCCACACTCTGGACACTCGTGAGGTTTGTGACCTGAATGCACTAACAAGTGTTTCTTTATATATCCAAGACGACTGAATCTTTTCCCACACTCTGGACACGCGTGAGGTTTATCACCTGAATGCACTAACATATGCCTCTTCAAGTCTCCAAGAGATTTGAATCTCTTCCCACACTCTGAACACTCGTGAGGTTTATCACCTGAATGCACTGACGTGTCACCTGAATGCACTAACAAGTGTTTCTTCATACTTCCAAGATATCTGAATCTCATTCCACACTCTGGGCACTCGTGAGGTTTATCACCTGAATGCAGTAACAAATGTGTCTTCATAGATACACGACGACTGAAACTCTTCCCACACTCTGGACACTCGTGAGGTTTCTTACCTGAATGCACTAACATGTGCTGTATTATATTTCCACGACTTTTAAATTTTTTGCTACACTCAGCACATTCAAAAGGTCTTTCATCCGCATGCACAATCCTATGAGACTTCATTGTTCCACGTAGCCTGAATTTCTTCCCACACTCTGGACACTCGTGGGGTTTGTCACCTGAATGCACTAACATGTGCCTCGTTTTATCTCCAAGCTGAGTGAATATCTTCCCACACTCTGGACATTGGTGAGTTTTCATCTCCTTTATGATAGGTGCAGTTTGTGGGAAGGTTTTCCCAATAATGTTCATGTCTGGACATTTGCTAGCTGGTAATTACCTAAGTGTAGTTACAGGACGAGAACTATACTCGTGGTGTCCCGTCTTCCCAGCACTCTTTGTCATATAACGCTTTGAAATTACTGGCGGCTTTGGAAAGGAGCAGATGACTTCATGCGGGATGGATCTGCGTACCGTGAGGCCGCGGAGGACGATCCCACACCTGGACTGATGTTTTTGGTGTTGACAAAATGGTGCCCGGACAAGCGTTCTAATATTTGTTTTCTAGTTCATATCTTATTTTTTATTTTCTTATTTTTGTTTATATCTAGCTGTCCTCATTTACACAATTATATTTCCTCATGTTTTTCAATCAGAGAATGTACTTAGGATTTTTATTTTAATACAATAACACACGATTATATCATTTTTGAAGGAAACAGTTGTTCCTTGGTAGATGCACGTCTGCCCCTTTTGGGGGTGGGGGTGGGGGGTCATTCCTTATCCATTGGGTGGGGGGGGGGAGCGGAACGGTCAAATCGCTTACTGCAGTTTCGTATACCGCACTAGAAACAACTTCGTTCTTTGAGAAGTTTGCACATACAAACCCATATAAAATCAAATCAAATGTGTCTAAAGGTAAAAGTACGTACATAGAAGATTAGTTACAAACATAATATTGGATTTATAGACAGAGCTAGTACATACAATACCTAAAGCCACTAGTACGCATAGCGTTTCGGGCAAGGTGAGGTGGGGAAAAAACACTTAGACTAAAACTTAATAGTAACTGAGCTTAAAGTATAAATTGCGTTGAAAGAAAAAAATAGAAGATAAAGAAAGTGGGGAACATGGTGAAAAATAGCCAATATACATGTTGGCCAACAAACAGCATTGTTTAAAAATAATAACAAGATTAACAGCCATGCACAAGATTAACCAGGATCTGTCTGCCAGAGTCGGCCACCTCGAACATGAATTAAGCTCTCTTCAGATCTCGGTTACTAACTCTAAATCAGCAGAAACCTCTAAGAAGCAAGAAGAGATGTTACAAAAGTTAGAGAACCATTTTAACTCTCTACAACAGCAACACACTGCAACCCAAGATGAATTTATTTATTTATTTATTTATTTATTTATTTATTTATTTATTTATTTATTTATTTATTTATATATTTATTTATTTATTTGTTTATTTATTTATGCATATACAAGAAGGTACATTGGGAATGTGTGGATACATAAAATGGTAATTACAGTCTTGTAAAGCCACTAGTACGCGCAGCGTTTCGGGCAGGTCCTTAATCTAAGAAAATTTTAAGTAGGTAAATACTTGCAAGATTTATAAAAAAATGATAACAGATACATGGCAAGAAAAAAAATTAGAGAAAATTGTAGGTACAGTGGATTAAAGCACATAGGCAGCTAAGATTGATTGCAATGACAGCTTGAATGGTAGTTGACAAAAATTGGTAGGCACAAAACAGCATATGGCTAGCACATAAAAGAAGACAGCAATGAACACAATGATAAGGTTGGTAGGGTTAAATACATAAAAATTAGGAGATTAGGAGATTGGGTAACACTAGGTACAGAGCAAATTTAAAGCTCAGTGTAGGAAACTAAGAAGATGAAATCAGGTACTTTTTGGTTTTGTTTTTAAATAAGGCAAAACTTTTACAGTTTTTCAATTCACTAGGGAGTGAGTTCCATAGACTAGGTCCCTTAATTTGCATAGAGTGTTTACACAGATTAAGTTTGACCCTGGGGATATCAAAGAGATATTTATTTCTGGTGTGGTGATAATGGGTCCTATTACATCCATCCAGGGAGAGTTTCAGAGCATGGTTTGCATTTAAAAACAGGGTTTTGTAAATGTAGTTGACACAGGAGAATGTGTGGAGGGAGTTAATATTTAGCAAGTTTAGAGATTTAAACAAGGGAGCTGAATGTTGTCTAAAAGCTGAGTTAGTTATTATTCTGATAGCAGATTTTTGCTGCGTGATGATGGCTTAAGGTGGTTTGCAGTGGTAGACCCCCATGCACAGATACCATAATTAAGATAGGGGTAGATTAGTGCATAATATAGTGAGAGGAGAGCGGAGTTAGGAACATAATATCTGATTTTGGAGAGTATACCAACTGTTTTAGAGACTTTCTTAGTTATGTGTTGTATGTGGGTGCTGAAGTTGAGTCTCTTGTCTAGGAATAGGCCAAGAAACTTGCCATCATTTTTATTACTGATGTTAATATTGTCTATCTGTAGCTGAATTGCATTTGATGATTTGCTTCCAAATAAGATGTAGTAAGTCTTTTCGATGTTTAATGTTAGTTTGTTAGTTGACATCCAGAAGTGGACTTTTTTATTAATTCATTATTCACAACATTATTTAGTGTGTGGGTTTGAGGTCTGAATAGATAAGGTAGTATCATCAGCAACAATATAGGTTTGAGAATATAGAGACATTAGGCAGATCCTTTATAATATAAGAAATAGAAGAGGTCCTAAGATACTGCCCTGTGGCACTCCAACGGTAATGGTAGAGTGGAAGAAGTTGTATCATTGATGGTTACATATTGGTGTCTGTCACTAAGATAGGATCGGATGTAGTCAAGGGCAAGGCCACGGATTCCATAATGCTGAAGTTTAAGTAAGAGGTAGTTGTGAATCAGACCAACTTAAGCTCCTTGATTCTGTTATCATCTCAAATGATCTTGAAGATAATTGGCTTAGTAATGGTTAATTAAAATCCTATAATTGATATGAACCTAAGAAAACAAAATGAACTCAATAGATAATTCCGAAAAAAAAAAGATGACATGTAAAACTTATTCAATCTTGAAATTTACTCTAATATAAATCTAAGTGTAAAAATAAACAGGGTGAAAGTATATTCGTGTGGAATATTTTACTATGATACTGAGGTAGATGCTTATATAAACAATTATACTATTAATTAATTCCAATAAATGATTACAAGAACAAATACCAAGTTACTTTAAATATAACAGAGTAATAGAAAAGCCCTAGGTTTAGTGACAAGGGGATTAGCTAAGACCAATAATTAAGATTAAAAAAACAGGCAAAGATGCCAAACAAAAAATAAAAATAAAAATAAAAATATAAAACCTTTGGAAAGGAAAGGCAGAACTTAAGTACACTTGGTTGTCACTTGTGTATGGAGACTACAAAATATGTTCAGGTTATTCAGCTGATATCCCACAGTCATCCAGGAAAGAAGTGAGGTGTGCTTCAGTGGTTATCACATAAGTTTTTCCAGTGTCAGTCTTCCTAGCTATTATTTTACCATCACGCACAAAACAATGTTTAATATCAGTGGATCTTTTGCAGATTCCACGTTCTGTAGTTTAAATAAGAGATTTTGTCTGAACCTGGTTAGACATATGTTCACATAAACATTGGATTTCCCAGCGACTGCAGCAGTGATAAGGTCTGACTTGCGGGAGCAGCTATCCAATTTCACACGAATCCTCCTGTTACTTGTACCAGATGTATTTCGTACCCACTCTATAAGCTGACTTGATGTCACTTGCTCCGATTGAGTAATTCAACTTGGTACGCATTCCTGGATCACGATGGCAGTACAGTCCTTCTCTGTCAGTTTCTTGGGGAAAATCATTTGA
>WNGS01163921.1:0-11599 GCA_020271785.1 Procambarus virginalis
CGTCTCACACTCACCACCACCACCACCGTCTCACACACACCACTATCACCACCACCACTACTACCACTGTCTCATACTCACCACCATCTCTGCCACCACCACCACCCCCACCGTCTCACACTCACCACCATTACCACCACCACCACCACCACCACCACCACCACCGTCATACACTATCCACCATCACCACAGTAGTAGGGTTGAAGGCGTATCGACAAATGAAAATGTTTCCCGCCTTTTGTCGATATGTCACAGGGTTTTCAAGTAAATTTGCGTCATTTGTCGATATGGCACAGAGTTTCCAGGTAAATTTCCGCCATTTGTCGATATGTCACAGGGTTTTCAGGTAAATTTTCCTCGCCATTTGTCGATATGTCACTGGGTTTTCAGGTAAATTTCCGCCTTTTGTCGATATGGCACAGGGTTTTCAGGTAAATTTCCCCCTCCATTTGTCAATATGTCACAGGGTTTTCAGGTAAATTTCCGCCATTTGTCGATATGTCACACCGTTTTCACCGAACTTTGGAAAAGGGGCCGATATGTCACACCGTTTTCACCAAACTTTTGGAAAAAGGGGCCGATATGTCACACCGTTTTCACCGAACTTTTGGAAAAAGGGGCCGATATGTCACACCGTTTTCACCGAACTTTGGAAAAGGGGCCGATATGTCACACAGTTTTCACCAAACTTTTGGAAAAAGGGGCCGATATGTCACACCGTTTTCACCAAACTTTTGGAAAAAGGGGCCGATATGACACACCGTTTTCACCGTTTTCAGAGTCCACTTCATGATCGAAATTAATCAGAGTCCAGTTGAAGATCAAAATTTGTTAGAGACCACATTTTCGCTACAAATAGTCATATTTCAGACGTAGTAAATAAGATCCGAACAAATACCAAGTTCTAGCTCCTGTCATCAGCCTTTGTTCCCTCTCGTATCTTCGGTAATACCTAATCAATGTCCCTGAAATTATAACCCCCCCTGTATTTCAGATCCAGTAAATAAGATCAAGTCAGTTACCGAGCTCCAGCTCTTGTCCCCCGCCTTAGTTCATTTGTTCATCAAATTATTTCTGATCAAGCCCCTCTCCAATCTATCAAAGTAAACATCACTGCCTTTAATGCCCTTTTTGTACTCAGCTCTGTAAGATTCACATGGTCATATAACACCTTACATTCAATACCTTTTGTTTACCCAAGTAAGCAATAATCACACGGTCAAAAATCTCACCTTACCCTTTCCCTCTCTTTCCCTCACACACACACACACACACACACACACACACACACACACACACACACACACACACACACACACACACACANATACACACAAACACACACACATACCAGCTCTAATGGTAAGGAAAGGCTGGGAGATTGAGGGGATAGTTATTCAGGGCTGTGAAGGTTTCAGTGACTACATAGCAGGTACCATAACAAATGGAGGGAAGAAAATTATAGTCGTAGTCATATATAATCCACCACCAAATGACAGAAGACCTAGACAGGAATATGATAGAAACAACATGGCCACCATTAACATAATAGAAAGAGCAGCTTCTGTTGCTAGCAGGAATGGATCTGGACTACTAATATGAGAGACTTCAACCATGGGAAGATAGGTTGGAAGAACAGAGACCTGCATGGAGGACCAGAAACATGGAGAGCTAAGCTGCTGGATGTGGCAACAAGAAACTTTCTAAGTCAGCACGTCACGGATCCAACAAGAATGAGAGGAGAAGATGAACCAGCAATGCTTGATTTGATATTTACCCTAAATGAGTGGGATATAAGGGAAGTTAAGATGGAAGCACCCTTGGGAATAAGTGACCACAGTGTATTGAACTTTGAGTACCTGGTAGAGCTAGGAATTATCTCCCCCAAAAGGAACTAGGAATCAAAAGGCTGGCATACCGCAAGGGGAATTATGAACAGATGAGGGGTTTCCTAAGTGAAATACCTTGGGACACAGACCTCAGAGATAAGTCTGTACAGGGTATGATGGACTATGTTACCCAAAAGTGTCAGGAGGCAGTAAACAGGTTCATCCCGGCCCAAAGGGAAAAATCCGAGAAGCAACAGAAGAATCCATGGTATAATAGGGCATGTATTGAAGCGAAGAACTGAACAAAAGGGCGTGGAGGAACTTCCGGAATAACAGAACACCAGAAAGCAGAGAGAGATACCAGAGAACCAGGAATGAGTACGTCAGGGTGAGAAGAGAAGCAAAGAAAAGTTTTGAAAATGATATAGCAAACAAAGCCAAGACCGAACCGAAGCTGCTCCACAGTCACATCAGAAGGAAAACAACAGTGAAAGAACAGGTATTGAAACTTAGAACAGGCGAGGACAGGTATACAGAGAATGGCAAAGAGGTGTGTGAAGAACTCAACAAGAGGTTCCAGGTCTTCACAATAGAACAAGGTGAGGTCACTGTGCTAAGAGAAAGGGAGGTAAACCAGGCGGCCTTGGAAGAGTTCGAAATTACGAGAGAGGAGGTCAAGAGACACCTGCTGGATCTGGATGTTAGAAAGGCTGTTGGGCCAGACGGGATCTCACCTGGGCACTGAAAGAGTGTGCAGAGGCACTTTGCTTGCCACTCTCCATAGTGTATAGTAAGTCACTGGAGACGGGAGATCTACCAGAAATATGGAAGACGGCGAATGTGGTCCCAATATACAAAAAGGGCGACAGGCAAGAGGCACTGAACTACAGGCCAGTGTCCTTGACTTGTATACCATGCAAGGTGATGGAGAAGATCGTGAGAAAAAACCTGGTAACACATCTGGAGAGAAGGGACTTCGTGACAAATCGCCAACATGGGTTCAGGGAGGGTAAATCTTGCCTTACAGGATTGATAGAGTTCTATGATCAGGTGACAAAGATTAAGCAAGAAAGAGAGGGCTGGGCAGATTGCATTTCCTGGATTGTTGGAAAGCCTTTGACACAGTACCGCACAAGAGGCTGGTACATAAGCTGGAGAGACAGGCAGGTGTATCTGGTAAGGTACTCCAGTGGATGCCTCACGCCGCATTAGGGATGATGACGTCAGAAAAGAAGGTGACTGCAGAAGGCTTGCTTTTACTGAATGAGAATTTTGATTTTGTTATATGCTACAGTAAGGTGTGGGGGAGGCATGGTTTTTGAGCGAATGTGAGATGTGCATATGTACTTATGTACGCGCATATATATTTATGTGTTATGAAGCAATATTGGATTAGTACTGAAATCGCATTTAAGTCACTATGCCTGGCAGGGAACTGTTTTCATAGAAATGACTGATAGGGGAGAACGCTGAGATACATGATAGTTCATGCTCTGTGTTGCTTCCCCTTTTGCAATGGCCGATAGTTGGAAGTCAATAGAAAATTTATAACAGACTAGGGTTGATGGTATTTTACATTAGGTTTCAGCACCACTGTTGTAACGCAAAACACATGACTCATAGACCGGCTATTTAATCCCCTTGATCGTGCCTGTGCAGGAACGCGGGGAGGCTAGCTGGTGACGTCATTAACCATTAGCAATGCCTGTGCATGGGTCGCCGAGGTAACGAAAAATGACTGCGCCTAGAGTGCAACTCTGAAAACGAACCCAGACTGGAGAGGAATTTCGCCGCGGTAACGAAAAATGACTGCGCCTAGAGTGCAACTCTGAAAACGAACCCAGACTGGAGAGGAATTTCGCCGAGGTAACGAAAAATGACTGCGCCTAGAGTGCAACTCTGAAAAAAGCAAAATGTTGCACTCTAGGCGCACTTTCCACGATATTTCTAAATTTTTCTATAAGATTTTCCTACTTATTTTCCTCATAAGAACTCTTAACGAACTTTTAAAATCTCGGAAATTATTTTCCTCATAAGAATTAACTAATTCCAAAATTGTGACGACCCAAATTCGCCTGAAACCTCTGACACGCTACACGGGAATTTTGAATTTCTCCCATAAGAACCTTAACAAACTTCTATGACATTATTTTCATCATAAGAACACTTAACGAACTTCTATCATCTCAGATATTATTTTCTCATACGATCTAGTAGTAGGGATGACACGCCACACGGGAATTTTTGTTTCTTTGGAAATTCCCGTGTGGCGTGTCAGGGGTTTCAGGTGAAATTGGCTAGTCACAGACTTGGAATTAAGGAAAATCGTATGAGAAAATAATATCTGAGATGATAGAAGTTCGTTAAGTGTTCTTATGATGAAAATATTGTCATAGAAGTTTGTTAAGGATCTTATGGGAGAAATTCAAAATTCCTGTGTAGCGTGTCAGAGGTTTCAGGCGAATTTGGGTCGTCACAATTTTGGAATTAGTTAATTCTTATGAGGAAAATAATTTCCAAGATTTTAAAAGTTTGCTAAGAGTTCTTATGAGGAAAATAAGTAGGAAAATCTTATAGAAAAATTTAGAAATATAGTGTTTGTGTCACAACATTTCCATGTAAAACTCTACGGACATATTTTGCCAGTTTTCAAAACCTTGTATTTTTCAAAGTTCATTTTCCACCAGGCGGTGCTCTCGGCTGAGACATCTTATCCGGCACCCTATAAAAAAACTCCTTCACCCGCGACACCCAGACAGTGGATGAGCACCACGGGATCGGAAGCACCTGGGCATCTCAATAAGGGCCCAACACCGGACCCTCACAGGGCACGACCCCAGCAGTCGGGACTAGGCTTCCCCCAGACCAGGGCAACGAAGATGGGAGAACCGCAGGGGATGCAGGCGCAGCATCGACCTCATCACAGGGCACAGGAGCCGAGGCCCCCCCGCCGCACATCTTTCCGCAACACCACGACGAGGTCCTGATCATCAGGGCCAACCCCCCCCCCCCCCACTGCGGGGATCCAACTTCAGGAGACGCAGGAGGGGGTGCACAGGCAGCAACTTCGGAGCCCCCGCACAGCTCCATCATCCACGGCGCGGGACGCCAGCTGAGCACCATACCCCCCACCTCCTCCCAAGGTACACCACGAAGGGGAGACACACTCCGAGCCCGCCGCGAACGCTTCGAGACAGGCCGCACCACACCACGCTCAGCAGGCCCTTCCGCAGGCATAGCCACCGGTCTCCCATCCCACACAGGCCACACCCGCACCATCCAAAGAGTCCACAGAGGCCACATCGCCCGCACTGTCCACATCATCCATGGAAACAGCCTCAGAACACCGACGAGCACGCTTCTGCAATGGATGGAAAGAGCAGAACCACAGTCACCAACACACACAGGCACGGCAGGCACCTCCCCCTGCCGAAGCCCCCCCCCCTCCAAAACAGCAGAACCCGAGTCCCCAGGAGCTGTTACCACATCCACAGGTGGGAGTGGGACATGAACCTTCACCGGGACATCCCGCACTTCACGCAGCACAGGCGACGGCCCGACATCCACACACTTCGGCTCAACAACCTTAGGAGCCACAGCAGTCACCAGACATGTCGGACAGGCCGTAGAACTCGCCTCAACAGGCGGAGAAGCAGACAGGCAATCAGGCGCCTCGGGCACAGCACCCACTCCGTCCTCAGAACAGTCTAAACGCAACAAGGGCGGAAATTCCTCCGCATGAAAAATATGCACCCGACCAGTTGCTCTCACGTCGCACGCTGCAGCCAGATGACCCTCATGACCACACCTATAACAGGTGCGCGGTTGACCCCGGTACTGGCAGCGGAGTGTGTAACCCAACAGGGACATCAATCACGGTACACTACACTTCAGCGACATCGTCACGGTGCTGGAGCCGTCAAGCATACCAACACAGTGCCCGGATACGACCTTGTTCCAACGAACACTTAACACTGTCCCAAATCGCTCAAAACAGGAGGTCAAGAAGTCGTCCTGAAATTCGAAGGGGGGCACCATGCACCGCCACAGATGTCAAGGTGACACTAAGATTCACTACCTTAACAGAACCAGCAGTATCAGGGAGATGGTAAACACGCCTCTCACACCGCTCGAGAAACGCCTGAAAGGCAGCCTGGAGGCGGAACTTGACCACAGCACGGGTGCCCTGAAGCAGCTGGATGCCCACCAGGTCCGACAGCTGCACATGAAGCACGTCCACCAGAGCGACACCAACCAACGGTGTCACCCTGGTGGACGTGCCCCACCAGGGCGATGTCACATAATGTCTCCCAGCGTAATATGTCCAGCATTCAAATCTCCCATGTATATTGTCCCATGATTGTCTAGATATGGGAGCAATTTTACATTGAGTTTCTGGCTTCTGGCATATATGTTGAGGAATGAGAAGTGACCTGCTGTAATTTGTACATGAGAGTGATGGTACTGTGTGTGTACATTGTCAGGCGTGCTCACAAGAATGTGCGGTAAATCACTTCTGATGTATGTTAATAGGCATGTGGCGTTACTGTTATTATAGGATGCATACCCTCTGATCATTGGTTGTTGTTTTTTTATCATGTTGGATGGGTAGGGCTCTTGTTAAGCAATTATATCTATGTTGTTACTGGTAACATGTGCAATTAGGTCATTCAGTCTTTTGTTGATGCTACGAATATTCCAACTGAGAAACATAATGGTTCTTGTGTCAACAGCAGCCATCGTCTTTGTGTTGTTCCTCCCTGGGACTGTTGGTCCCATTGTTGCCCTCGTCCCACTTCCACAATGTGTCAATAAGTGACTGTACTACGCAAAGAGCCGCACCAACCTGGCGTTTGGTGCCGTCAGGAACATCTGGTGACATCATCAGTTTCTGGATCACTGAGCAACTTTGGATGGGTCCGCGAGTGAATGTTCTCTGTAAGTTGCATGGCATAATTACTGTCACTCAGAATATTATCATTTTCATTCTCGTACTTGGCTTGAGCACGTTCGTTAAGGTCACTAATCATTTTAAAATATGCTGATGCAAATCGACTGCCTTTTCCAGTTAATGTTTCTGTGTCACTAACACTGCTGGCATCACTGAGTTGACTGACGACGTCGCTGCCACCGCCTCCGTTGTCGCTCTCATCTCTGCTGCCGTTGCTGCCCACCACAGGTACCTTTAGCAGCGCGGGCCACCGCTGTGACACAGCAGTGTGGAGGCTGCTGTATCTCATGTGAAGGAGCCCGACATAGCGTCTGTATAATTTCAGCCAGTTCTGCTACCTGTGCTTGCAAAACTGTCCTTTAACTGTTGTCTCAGGCTGTTGTGTGTTATCAACGGCCTTGCTGATACTGTCACCATTATGGGGTGGGACAACAGTACTAGAGCCGGCATCAGTAGGCACTTGTTGTGTCTCGGGCACTTGCCTCCTTGTGCCAAGGGAGGCTGGCCGTTTGGTACAGTCTGAGTGAAAAATGGTTACTTCTTCCGTACCACATCTGAAACACTTCAGCGGCGGTTTAGACAGAGCCACAGATTCAGGTTGTTGCCCTGCTTCTGTTGCAGTGTTCTGTTGCTCCTGTTCCTGCTTTCTTTGGTCTCTGGCCTTCTTTTAATGACAGTCTTTCAGTGCATAAGGACCGGAACAGAGAGCACACTTGGGTGTGGGGCACCAGCAGTGCTTAGCTATGTGGTCACTGCCACAGCACACGTCACACTCCACAGGGTCTGGCTGCCACACCCTGAACGTGTTGGGAGGCGCATACAACCCACCAAACCAATACTTGTCAGGTGGCGTGTCAGGCTTTTTCCAGACTATGACTATTTGATCAGTAGGCTTACCATTCTTGGTCAATCTTCGTGCTCTGTGTACTCTGCCTAATTCATAGGCCCACTCAAGTGGATACCCGTGACTGTACCTGTAGACTAGGTATTCATCCGTCTTCTTGTTCCGTGTTGGATTATCTAGAGGGGAAAGCTTTACATCACCTATTTTCCCTTGTAGAAGAGCCTCCACAACCTGCTGCTTCTCTCTTGAAACATACACATATGCGGAGTTGATATGTGGACGTACCACACCTGAGGAGCCAGGCGGGTACACCACGCTCAGTTTCTTACTCCACACAATCGTGTCCGCCACATTCGTGTCTTAAGGGAAGGTCAGACGTGTGTACTCGCTCCTTGGTGTTATTGGACGTCGTCCACCGTGTTGTTCACCAGGCTTCTGTTTCCCTTGTTTCCTTCTCTGGCTCTTACTTATCACCTCCACAAACTCATCACTGGGTGGTGGAGTGACAGTGTCACTGGTCACGGTGGGGGAGAACCCTGATGGTCCAGCAGCTACCTCCGCCATACCTGCTTCTTCAGGCGACGTTAATTGTTGTAACCTCCTCTGCAGGGTATTCCACCACCTGTTTACTTAAGAGGCCTGGGATCACCTAGGGTGGCAGTCCATTCCCTATTATACCGTGTTGTAAGGACGGATAAATATGACGGAAAAAGTAAGATTAATAATTCTAACACGAATTTTCTCGATCTTTCTTATGTTTCTTTTCACTGTTGATGGTAAATGAAAAATCAATTCTCCAAAATTCATTTTTATTTCTAATCTGACGCGACACTTGAGCGCGTTTCGTAAAACTTATTACATTTTCAAAGGCTTTAGTTTACACACACACACAACTATAACTGAATAGAGCTCAAACATCTTCGATTTCATATACCTGCATTTGGGTGAGGTGACATGTTACAATAGTATTGGATGAGGTGAAAACAGATTTTCAACACAAGCCAAAACGGAGTATAGAATGGGGTATAAGCTAAAGGGAAGTATGGAAGTAACTGCAGAGGGCCAATTGGCCCATATTTCTTGATGCTTCTATATTGGAGCAGAGTCTTTAAGTGGGTAGAATATAGTTGTGCATTAATTGGCTGTTGACTGCTGGTGTTGACTTCTTGATGTGTAGTGCCTCGCAGATGTCAAGCCTCCTGCTGTCGCTGTATCTATCGATGATTTCTGTGATGTTTGCTAAGATTTCTCTGGTGATGGTTTGGTTGTGGGAAGAGATTATATGTTCCTTAATGGAGCCCTGTTGCTTATGCATCGTTAAACGCCTGGAAAGAGATGTTGTTGTCTTGCCTATATACTGAGTTTTTTGAGGCTTAAATGTATATATATATATATATATATATATATATATATATATATATATATATATATATATATATATATATATATATATATATATATATATATATATATATATATATATATATATATATATATATATATATATATATATATATATATATATATATATATATATATATATATATATATATATATATATATATATATTGGTGTATACTGGCAGCAGATTTTCTTTTAAACATGTCTCATTGAATATGACTGCATATTCTGTATTTACTATCTTCTGGTTTAGGGCTTCTATCCCTCGAACTATTTTCTTAGCATCAGGGCTTAGCTGAAAGAGGAGTTCTACAAAACTCATTTTCGTAATTTCAAAGGGTGAAGAAAAAAGTGAATTACTAAAGAATGTATTACACTTATTTATACAGTTTGCACAACGCTTCGAACCTCCATGGTTCATTCTCAAGTGAAAAGAATTTTCAGAACTGGTTGATTTATTCCCGAACTGGGTCAGGTGATAAGACAATAAAGGTAAAACATGGGGGATACATAACGAATAAATGGAGGTGAAGCGCATAAGAACATAAGAATAAAGGTAACTGCGGAAGGCCTATTGTCCCATACGAGGCAGCTCCTGTCTACATACAAAGATTAATCAGGTGAAATTGGCCTGTTATGTTGAGCAGTGTCTTCTGTGTTGGCATCGTTATGTTCTGGTCTTGTCCTTACTCTCATAGTGGGTAGAGTAAATAGCTCCGTGATTTGGGTGTTCATGGTAGGTTGTTCTATTCTTATGTGAATTGCTTGAAGACTTTGTAATCTTCTTGCATCTTGGGTTTTGTCTATTATACAGGTATTTTTTGTTCAACATTTCTCTTGTTAGGGTGATGTCATGGGCTTGTCTCATGTGATTTCTGGGGACACTGGATTGAAGATGACATGTCAAACGCCTCGTCAGCTTTGTTGACGTCATACCTATGTACTTAGACTGAAGGTTACATCCTTCGTGGGGGCAAGTGTTCATGTATACAATGCTTGACAGCTGTAGAGGGTTCTCTGTCGGTTTCGGGCTATTTTTGATAAGGAGTTCGGAAGTCTTCTTGGTTTTGTAGAATATGATCAGGTCTATGTTTTGGTTAGGAGTAATGCTTTTTACTCCTTTACGGATTATTTCTTTCATTATTCTTTCCTCTTTCATATGTTCACTGTGCATGGTTGATTTGTAATATAATTTTATTGGAGGTATTGTGGGTTCTGTTCTAGGTTCAGGATTATACCATCGGTCCAAGTGTCTTCTTATAGCAGCATTTATTTTCGCGTTGCTATATCCGTTGTTCACCAATACCTGAGTTACTCTTTCAAACTCTCTACTCACGTTGCTCCATTCGGAGCAGTGGGTAAGCGTTCGACGAATATAAGCATTGAGAACATTGGCTTTGTATCTTTGGAGGGCACTCACTTCTACCGTTCAGGCATAATCCTACGTTGGTAGGCTTAGTATATACGTTGGTGCTTAAAGAGGTTCCTGTTTTTGTTATTAGTACATCCAAGAATGGCAGACTGTTATTTTCACTATTAATGTGTAAATCGGAGTACTGACTCTCTCTCTAGATGGCTTTTTAGATCAATTAGTTCATCTGAGTCTTTTACTATTACGAATATGTCATCTACATAACAAAGCAGACAAAAACCAACTGTATATTGCCGTTATGTAGATGACATATTCGTAATAGTAAAAGACTCAGATGAACTAATTGATCTAAAAAGCCATCTACAGAGAGAGTCAGTAGTTAGTGTGGGGTGGTGGTAGTGTGAGTGGTGGTAGTGAGTGGTGGTAGTGTGGGTGGTGATAGTGTGAGTGGTGGTAGTGTGAGTGGTGATAGTGTGGGTGGTGGTAGTGTGGGTGGTGGTAGTGTGGGTGGTGATAGTGTGGGTGGTGATAGTGTGGGTGGTGGTAGTGTAGGTGGTGGTAGAGTGGGTGGTGATAGTGCAGGGTGGTGATAGTGTGGGTGGTGGTATTATGGGTGGTGGTAGTGTGAGTGGTGGTAGTGTGGGTGGTGATAGTGTGCATGGTGGAAGTGTGGGTGGTGATAGTGTGGGTGGTGGTAGTGTGGGTGGTGATAGTGTGCGTGGTGGTAGTGTGGGTGGTGATAGTGTGGGTGGTGGTAGTGTGGGTGGTGGTAGTGTGAGTGGTGGTAGTGTGGGTGGTAATAGTGTGGGTTGTGGTAGTGTAGGTGGTGGTAGAGTGGGTGGTGATAGTGCGGGGTGGTGATAGTGTGGGTGGTGGTATTATGGGTGGTGGTAGTATGGGTGGTTATAGTGTGGGTGGTGGTAGTGTGTGTGGTGGTAGTATGGGTGGTGGTAGTGTGGGTGGTGGTAGTGTGGGTGGTGGTAGTGTTGGTGGTGATAGTGTGGGTGGTGGTATGTGTGTGGTGGTAGTGTGGGTGGTGGTAGTGTGGGTGGTGGTAGTGTGTGTGGTGGTAGTGTGTGTGGTGGTAGTGTGGGTGGTGGTAGTGTGGGTGGTGGTAGTGTGTGTGGTGGTAGTGTGTGTGGTGGTTGTGTGGGTGGTGGTAGTGTGGGTGGTGGTAGTGTGGGTGGTGGTAGTGTGTGTGG
>WNGS01163927.1:23989-37611 GCA_020271785.1 Procambarus virginalis
GCTTTGTTGGTGGTGGCTTTGTTGGTGGTGGCTTTGTTGTTGGTGACTTTGTTGGTGGTGGCTTTGTTGGTGGCTTTGTTGTTGGTGACTTTGTTGTTGGTGTCTTTGTTGGTGGCTTTGTTGTTGGTGGCTTTGTTGGTTGTGGCTTTGTTATTGACTTTGTTGTTGATGGCTTTGTCGGTGGTGGCTTTGTTGGTGGTGACTTTGTTGGTGGTGGCTTTGTCGGTGGTGGCTTTGTCGGTGGTGGCTTTGTTGTTGGTGGCTTTGTTGGTGGTGGCTTTGTTGGTGGTGACTTTGTTGGTGGTGGCTGTTGGTGGTGGCTTTGTTGGTGGTGGCTTTGTTTGTGGTGGCTTTGTCGGTGGTGACTTTGTTGTTGGTGGCTTTGTTGGTGGTGGCTTTGTTGTTGGTGGCTTGTTGGTGGTGGCTTTGTTGGTGGCTTTGTTGTTGGTGGCTTTGTTGGTGGTGGCTTTGTTGGCGGTGGCTTTGTTGTTGGTGGCTTTGTTGGTGGTGACTCGGCTGGTGGTGGCTTTGTTGGTGGTGGCTTTGTTGGTGGCTTTGTTGTTGGTGGCTTTGTTGTTGGGGCTTTGTTGTTGGTGGCTTTGTTGTTGGTGGCTTTGTTGTTGGTGGCTTTATTGGTGGTGGCTTTGTTGGTGGCTTTGTTGTTGGTGGCTTTGTTGGTGATGGCTTTGTTGGTGGCTTTGTTGTTGGTAGCTTTGTTAGTGGTGGCTTTGTTGTTGGTGGCTTTGTTGGTGGTGGCTTTGTTGTTGGTGGCTTTGTTGTTGGTGGCTTTGTTGTTGGCGGCTTTGTTGTTGGTGGCTTTGTTGGTGGTGGCTTTGTTGGTGGTGGCTTTGTTGGTGGTGGCTTTGTTGGTGGCTTTGTTGTTGGTGACTTTGTTGTTGGTGTCTTTGTTGGTGGCTTTGTTGTTGGTGGCTTTGTTGGTTGTGGCTTTGTTATTGACTTTGTTGTTGGTGGCTTTGTCGGTGGTGGCTTTGTTGGTGGTGACTTTGTTGGTGGTGGCTTTGTCGGTGGTGGCTTTGTCGGTGGTGGCTTTGTTGTTGGTGGCTTTGTTGGTGGTGACTTTGTTGGTGGTGGCTTGTTGGTGGTGGCTTTGTTGGTGGTGGCTTTGTCGGTGGTGACTTTGTTGTTGGTGGCTTTGTTGGTGGTGACTTTGTTGGTGGTGACTTTGTTGGTGGTGGCTTTGTTGTTGGTGGCTTTTTTGGTGGTGGCTTTGTTCTTGGTGGCTTTGTTGGTGATGGCTTTGTTTGTGATGGCTTTATTTGTGATGGCTTTATTGTTGATGGCTTTGTTGGTGATGGATTTGTTGTTGATGACTTTGTTGTTGGTGGCTTTGTTGGTGGCTTTGTTTTTGGTGGATTTGTTTTTGGTGGCTTTATTGGTGGTGGCCTTGTTGTTGACTTTGTTGGTGATGGCTTTGTTGGTGATGGCTTTATTGTTGATGGCTTTGTTGGTGATGGCTTTGTTGTTGATGGCTTTGTTGTTGGTGGCTTTGTTGGTGGCTTTGTTTTTGGTGGCTTTGGTGTTGGTGGCTTTATTGGTGGTGGCTTTGTTCTTGACGACTTTGTTGGTGATGGCTTTGTTGGTGGTGGCTTTGTTGTTGAAGGCTTTGTTGGTGATGGCTTTATTGTTGATGGCTTTGTTGGTGATGGCTTTGTTGGCGGTGGCTTTGTTTTTGGTGGCTTTGTTGTTGGTGGCTTTATTGTTGATGGCTTTGTTGGTGATGGCTTTGTTGGTGGCGGCTTTGTAGGTGGTGGCTTTGTTGTTGGTGCCTTTGTAGGTGGTGGCTTTGTTGGCGGCTTTGTAGGTGGTGGCTTTGTTGGCGACTTTGTAGGTGGTGGCTTTGTTGGTGGCTTTGTAGGTGGTGGCTTTGTTGGCGGCTTTGTAGGTGGTGGCTTTGTTGGCGACTTTGTAGGTGGTGGCTTTGTTGGTGGCTTTGTAGGTGGTGGCTTTGTTGGCGGCTTTGTAGATGGTGGCTTTGTTGGCGGCTTCGTAGGTGGTGGCTTTGTTGGCGGCTTTGTAGGTGGTGGCTTTGTTGGCGGCTTTGTAGGTGGTGGCTTTGTTGGCGGCTTTGTAGGTGGTGGCTTGTTGGCGGCTTTGTAGGTGGTGGCTTTGTTGGCGGCTTTGTAGGTGGTGGCTTTGTTGGCGGCTTTGTAGGTGGTGGCTTTGTTGGCGGCTTTGTAGGTGGTGGCTTTGTTGGCGGCTTTGTAGGTGGTGGCTTTGTTGGCGGCTTTGTAGGTGGTGGCTTTGTTGGCGGCTTTGTAGGTGGTGGCTTTGTTGGCGGCTTTGTAGGTGGTGGCTTTGTTGGCGGCTTTGTAGGTGGTGGCTTTGTTGGCGGTTTTGTAGGTGGTGGCTTTGTTGTTGGTGGCTTTGTAAGAATACACTCCCACGGGCCAGTGTTGGTGGTGGTGTAAGAATACACTCCCACGGGCCAGTGTTGGTGGTGGTGTAAGAATACACTCCCACGGGCCAGTGGTGGTGGTGGTGGTGTAAGAATACACTCCCACGGGCCAGTGTTGGTGGTGGTGGTGTAAGAATACACTCCCACGGGCCAGTGTTGGTGGTGGTGTAAGAATACACTCCCACGGGCCAGTGTTGGTGGTGGTGTAAGAATACACTCCCACGGGCCAGTGGTGGTGGTGGTGGTGTAAGAATACACTCCCACGGGCCAGTGTTGGTGGTGGTGGTGTAAGAATACACTCCCACGGGCCAGTGTTGGTGGTGGTGTAAGAATACACTCCCACGGGCCAGTGTTGGTGGTGGTGTAAGAATACACTCCCACGGGCCAGTGGTGGTGGTGGTGGTGTAAGAATACACTCCCACGGGCCAGTGGTGGTAGTGGTGTAAGAATACACTCCCACGGGCCAGTGGTGGTGGTGGTGGTGTAAGAATACACTCCCACGGGCCAGTGTTGGTGGTGGTGGTGTAAGAATACACTCCCACGGGCCACTGTTGGTGGTGGTGTAAGAATACACTCCCACGGGCCAGTGTTGGTGGTGGTGTAAGAATACACTCCCACGGGCCAGTGTTGGTGGTGGTGGTGTAAGAATACACTCCCACGGGCCAGTGTTGGTGGTGGTGGTGTAAGAATACACTCCCACGGGCCAGTGGTGGTGGTGGTGGTGTAAGAATACACTCCCACGGGCCAGTGGTGGTGGTGGTGGTGTAAGAATACACTCCCACGGGCCAGTGTTGGCGGTGGTGTAAGAATACACTCCCACGGGCCAGTGTTGGTGGTGGTGGTGTAAGAATACACTCCCACGGGCCAGTGGTGGTGGTGGTGGTGTAAGAATACACTCCCACGGGCCAGTGGTGGTGGTGGTGGTGTAAGAATACACTCCCACGGGCCAGTGTTGGTGGTGGTGGTGTAAGAATACACTCCCACGGGCCAGTGTTGGTGGTGGTGGTGTAAGAATACACTCCCACGGGCCAGTGGTGGTGGTGGTGTAAGAATACACTCCCACGGGCCAGTGGTGGTGGTGGTGGTGTAAGAATACACTCCCACGGGCCAGTGGTGGTGGTGGTGGTGTAAGAATACACTCCCACGGGCCAGTGGTGGTGGTGGTGTAAGAATACACTCCCACGGGCCAGTGGTGGTGGTGGTGGTGTAAGAATACACTCCCACGGGCCAGTGGTGGTGGTGGTGTAAGAATACACTCCCACGGGCCAGTGTTGGTGGTGGTGGTGTAAGAATACACTCCCACGGGCCAGTGGTGGTGGTGGTGTAAGAATACACTCCCACGGGCCAGTGGTGGTGGTGGTGGTGTAAGAATACACTCCCACGGGCCAGTGTTGGTGGTGGTGTAAGAATACACTCCCACGGGCCAGTGGTGGTGGTGGTGTAAGAATACACTCCCACGGGCCAGTGTTGGTGGTGGTGTAAGAATACACTCCCACGGGCCAGTGGTGGTGGTGGTGTAAGAATACACTCCCACGGGCCAGTGGTGGTGGTGGTGTAAGAATACACTCCCACGGGCCAGTGTTGGTGGTGGTGTAAGAATACACTCCCACGGGCCAGTGTTGGTGGTGGTGGTGTAAGAATACACTCCCACGGGCCAGTGGTGGTGGTGGTGTAAGAATACACTCCCACGGGCCAGTGTTGGTGGTGGTGTAAGAATACACTCCCACGGGCCAGTGTTGGTGGTGGTGGTGTAAGAATACACTCCCACGGGCCAGTGGTGGTGGTGGTGGTGTAAGAATACACTCCCACGGGCCAGTGGTGGTGGTGGTGGTGTAAGAATACACTCCCACGGGCCAGTGTTGGTGGTGGTGGTGTAAGAATACACTCCCACGGGCCAGTGTTGGTGGTGGTGGTGTAAGAATACACTCCCACGGGCCAGTGTTGGTGGTGGTGGTGTAAGAATACACTCCCACGGGCCAGTTTACATTCTTGTACATAAAGAAATAAATGAGTTGACTTGGTAACTGGAGTCGGGTCTAAGACCTGAGGAAGGCACGCACTCCTCCACGTCATCGCTACGTCATAAACACACCAACCTGGTTGTTGTTGTATTAGATTTAGCTACTGAGAACGAAGTGTCCACGTAGTACGGGCTATGGTGAGCCCGTAAACGACTATGGTAAACCGTAAAAGCAACCCATCCTGTTGTTTTATATATGATATACAAGAGGTGTGACGTCACTATGACGTCAAGAATGTTCACGCCACGCCACTAGGAATATCGTGCCCAATTGGGCAAGAAAGTCTTCCGGACACTTGCGAGATGCCCAACACGCCCCAAGGGCACACCAGCGCCCATCAAGACGCACCAGTTCTTGGCAAAGCCGGCGCCGGACACTATATCTCCCCGCCTGGAGATTCAACCGGAAAGCGGAAAAATTCTATCATGGCGGCAGGGACCCCTGTGATAAAGGCCCCGGGGGGGGGGGTATCAACACAGTGAAGTGTGTGGCGCCGCTCACCCTCACCCTGTGGGTACACTCGCCTCGTGTTACGGACTCGTCGCCCTTGTCAACGGGTAGAGTGGCAGTTCCAGCGCCATCTAAGAGTCCGCACCCGAACTCCCGGGGAATAGTACATAATGTGGACAATGCCATCTGGTGGTGGTTATCTAGTACTTGTAAATGGCTGAAGATTCCTGCCTGGGTCAGCCAGAGGGGTCGTTGTGAGTGACCTCTGGTGAGGTGACGCATCAAGACCAGCGCCACCTGGTGTGTGCTACAGAGCACAATGTCAACTCCCCAGTGTGTTAGTGGTAGTTCCTAGTTCACCAGTACCGGCAAGGTCATTGTTGACGTTTTTGTGTCCACAGAGGTGACGTCTGGGGACAGTGGTACTGGAGAGGGCAGTTCATCTTGAGCAGTCCACAGTCTCCCTACATGGTCCTGGAAACGACCAAGTAAGCCGCCGCCGATGAAGCAGTGTGGTAGCTGCTAGTGTTTTAGTGTTGAAAAGATTGGCGTACCTTTGGGACTGGCTTAGGGGAGAGACTGACGACAGGGAGGTGTTAAGTAGTGCTGCTAGCTGGTCACTAGACTGCTGCCAGGGGATCACTACCCCTGTATTGTGACTCCGCTCAGCGTGTGGCTGAGGTACTCTGCCAGCGAGTAGCTGGAGGGCGGTCGTGGGGGTACAGGCGCCTCCTGACACTGTCAGTGGGGGTACAGGCACCTCCTGACACTGTCAGTGGGGGTACAGGCACCTCCTGACACTGTCAGTGGGGGTACAGGCACCTCCTGACACTGTCAGTGGGGGTACAGGCACCTCCTGACACTGTCAGTGGGGGTACAGGCACCTCCTGACACTGTCAGTGGGGGTACAGGCACCTCCTGACACTGTCAGTGGGGGTACAGGCACCTCCTGACACTGTCAGTGGGCTGGCTCACGTACAGGTGAACTCGCCGGTGTTCTTCCCAGTAAGGTTGGACACGCTACTGGACAGTGAAGGAATACTGGGGAGTGATGAACTCTGCACGTGAACACGTTTGATATCCTGGGAGAAAGGTTTGTACATGGGTGTAGAAATAGCCTATCTGTTCTTTACATATTATTTATGGTGCCGGTGTACATACATATACTTAACGTTGGTGGACAGATATTTAATACATTAACGAAAGGAACAGTGTTTTGTTCATCCCCTCCTTTTTAATGCACTACATAGCCACTTTCTTGAAAGTGTACTACCAGCTTGGGGTTGGATACTATCATCTTGGTTCTACCGTCAAAGAGCCCGGTTGCGACCCATAGTGGCCGTAACATAATTGGCATCCCCAGCAGGATCCGACCTCTTGTCCAGTGCGTTTGACAGGTGTGGTGACGTAGTGCAACCCCCTGTGAACAATTCCCATGTTTGTTATTTGTTAGGACGTTAAGTGTCCTGTGTGGTGGTCCGTGTGAAGAGTTAAGTGTAAAGTGCAGTGTTGCGTGTATAGTGACAATATGGCAGAGAGAAACCATTGACAATCTAGACGATGTTCAGGAACTTTTGGCCAAGGCGGACTGTCTTCCTAGATTGAAGTATCTGGGAAAGCAGGAACTTGTGCTAATATGTGCCTAATTAGGAATCAAAGTACGTGAGTGATTCCCGTGTTGAAGTCTTGTCGAAGGTTCATAAGCACTTAAAGGAAGAGAAGCAGCAAAGCGAGGCACCAGGTACAAAGGAAAATGTAATTGGCTTCCACTGAAAAGGAAGACAAAGTCAGTGATGGTGAGAGTGATACTAGTGAATTGAATATCAGCCTTCTCACTGTGAAAATGTGTGCGTTAGAGGTCAATCGTGAGATAGTGAAAAAAATTAGAAATAGAACTAGAAATGAAAGAAAAGGAAATGGTTTTGAAAGAGAAGGAAATGAAATGTTTGGAATTAGAGCGAGACGGGGAAAGAGAAGAAAAAAGGGAAAGAGAAGAGCGAGAAAGAGAAGGAAAGACTACACGAGTTAGTAGTGCTACAATTGGGTATCTGAGGGAAACAAGGAAAAAGAGTAGTTTCCATCCAGTGAGGAACATTAAGATGGTTCCCAAATTCAATGAAAAAGAAGTCTCCAAGTTCTTCCCTGCCTTCGAGAAGGTAGCCGCTTCCTTAGATTGGTCAAAGGAGAATTAGGCCATCATGATCCAGTCCGTCCTGATCGGGAAGGCACAAATTGTGTACTCCACATTGTCGGTGGATGACTCTAGTGATTATGTGGGTATGGGGTGGGCCCCCATACCCACAAGATGGGTATGGGGGCCCACCACCACCACCCACAAGATGGGCATGGGGGCCCACCAACACCCACAAGATGGGTATGGGGGCCCACCAACACCCACAAGATGGGTATGGGGGCCCCATCACCACCCACAAGATGGGTATGGGGGCCCACCAACACCCACAAGATGGGTATGGGGGCCCCATCACCACCCACAAGATGGGTATGGGGGCCCACCAACACCCACAAGAGGGGTATGGGGGCCCACCACCACCCACAAGATGGGTATGGGGTTACATAATACATCAACTCCACCTAAATATAATAAAGTTGACAGTGTGAGAGGAGTCAGCGCCCCGGACCCAAGTCTACCATGTGTGGGCCGTCAACCCACTCTGGCCTCCTCTTGGCAACTGTTTGTTCTGTAGCTTGGGGCCTTGTTCTTATGTCCTGGGCCTTGTTCTTGTGTCCTGGGCCTTGTTCTTGTGTCCTGAGCCTTGTTCTTGTGTCCTGGGCCTTGTTCTTATGTCCTGGGCCTTGTTCTTGTGTCCTGGGCCTTGTTCTTATGTCCTGGGCCTTGTTCTTGTGTCCTGGGCCTTGTTCTTGTGTCCTGGGCCTTGTTCTTGTGTCCTGGGCCTTGTTCTTGTGTCCTGGGCCTTGTTCTTATGTCCTGGGCCTTGTTCTTGTGTCCTGCGCCTTGTTCTTGTGTCCTGCGCCTTGTTCTTGTGTCCCAGCTCCTTCACAATGTTTTCTTCCACACGTGGTGTCTGACGTTGTCTGCCACACGTGGTGTCTGACGTTGTCTGCCACACGTGGTGTCTGACGTTGTCTGCCACACGTGGTGTCTGACGTTGTCTGCCACACGTGGTGTCTGACGTTGTCTGCCACACGTGGTGTCTGACGTTGTCTGCCACACGTGGTGTCTGACGTTGTCTGCCACACGTGGTGTCTGCTGGTGTCTGCCGGAGTCTGCCACAGGGGTGTCTGCCACACGTGGTGTCTGCCGTTTTCTTCCACATGTGGTGTCTGCCACAGGGGTGTCTGCCGGAGTCTGCTACAGGGGTGTCTGCCGGAGTCTGCCACACGTGGTGTCTGCCGGAGTCTGCCACACGTGGTGTCTGCCGGAGTCTGCCACAGGGGTGTCTGCTACACGTGGTGTCTGCCGTTTTCTTCCACACGTGGTGTCTGCTGGTGTCTGCCGGAGTCTGCCACAGGGGTGTCTGCCGGAGTCTGCCACACGTAGTGTCTGCCGGAGTCTGCCACACGTGGTGTCTGCCGGTGTCTGCCACACGCGGTGTCTGCCGGTGTCTGCCACAGAGGTGAGCGTGAAGAAGGTCGCGGGTCTTGGCAGCGGCCACTATACCGTCTCCTCTAACACCTCCCGTTTATAACGGACTTAACGTTAAAAATGCGACGCATTTGTACAAGTCAAACCACCATGTTATTGACGCTTTCCGTACGTCGCGCTGGGCGGGTTAGGTGGGTTGAGTGGGTTGGTGGGCTTCTTGTCAGCCAAAACCGTTGTGTTTGTGACGTAGTGGCAGTACAGGGCCATGGTGGACCATCTTACACATGACGTATTTTCTCACTATTGCGTTATTTTAAAAATAAATACGCCATTTCCTCAGCAATAATACACCCAATAAATCAATTACAATGTATAATAATTTCTTAAATATGAATCATAAGGTATTTACCCGAGGCTATTTTTAGCACTGGTTGCCCAGGCCCACTAAACTCTGGCTGTGATTGGTGGTCCCGGGGGTGCGCCTCAGCGCCAGCCAATCACAGCTCGGCTTCATCATTAATGCCCTCATTCAGCTGCATATTGTAGCAAGTACCAGTCTGGGGTACAAATACACCAACAATACATCCTCGCTAACTGCGACTGTATTTGTCAGCATGTTTACATCATTGACAAGTGTGCTGTGACAAGCGTCCAGTGTGTATAAATAGGCTACAGATATCTCTTGTGCATATTAGGCGTATATTGTAGATTAAATATACACCGCGGCAAGTGGAGAGTGTATTATAATGCTGCCCTTGTGTATGGTTGATGTATAATTCATTCAAACGTAGCAAATACAACATATTGCATTTATTAAACGGCTGGCAGCTCCGTCAGTATAACAGCGAATTATTAATAGCTAAAGCTGCAAGCTGATACACTTAATGTGTAGCAGAGAGTTTAATACACACTCAGCATAATACATCAGGCTGTAGCCAACATCAGTGTAGAAAACAGCTGTATAATTGTATGAAATTGAATATTTAGTGTGCCGGCAGCGCGAAGGACAGTCAGTTGGTGTGTAGGACACAGAGGGAACACACGTGGCCGCTCCTCCTCCGCCTCCAGCTTGTACTCTCATATCCGGACTCTCAGGTTTCCGGTATCCGGCCCTCACCGCTTCCGGATAACGTGAGTCATCATCACCTTTCCGCACTTCTAATCCTTAAATATTAACCGAAATTACGTTATTGTTATCTCGTGGAGGGAATATTTTGGGTCTGTGTTAAATTTTTAAATTTTGCCCCGAGGGCGAGGTTATTGGGCAGCGTCACTCATCCTGTGAGTGGGACACACCGCCATAGTGACAGTATTGGGCAGGCCACTCATCCTGTGAGTGGACACACCGCCATAGTGACAGTATTGGGCAGCGCCACTCTCCTGTGAGTGGACACACCGCCATAGTGACAGTATTGGGCAGCGCCACTCATCCTGTGAGTGGACAACCACCGCCATAGTGACAGTATTGGGCAGCGTCACTCATCCTGTGAGTGGACACACCACCATAGTGACAGTATTGGGCAGCGTCACTCATCCTGTGAGTGGACACACCGCACATAGTGACAGTATTGGGCAGCGCCACTCATCCTGTGAGTGGACACACCGCCATAGTGACAGTATTGGGCAGCGCCACTCATCCTGTGAGTGGACACACCGCCATAGTGACAGTATTGGGCAGCGTCACTCATCCTGTGAGTGGACACACCACCATAGTGACAGTTGGGCAGCGTCACTCATCCTGTGAGTGGACACACCGCCATAGTGACAGTATGGGCAGCGCCACTCATCCTGTGAGTGGACACACCGCCCATAGTGACAGTATTGGGCAGCGTCACTCATCTTGTGAGTGGACACACCGCCATAGTGACAGTATTGGCAGCGCCACTCATCCTGTGAGTGACACACACGCCATAGTGACAGTATTGGGCAGCGCCACTCATCCTGTGAGTGGACACACCACCATAGTGACAGTATTGGGCAGCGCCACTCATCTTGTGAGTGGACACACCGCCATAGTGACAGTATTGGGCAGCGCCACTCATCTTGTGAGTGGACACACCGCCATAGTGACAGTATTGGCAGCGCCACTCATCTGTGAGTGGACACACCGCCTAGTGACAGTATGGGGCAGCGTCACTCATCTTGTGAGTAGGAACACCGCCATAGTGACAGTATTGGGCAGCGTCACTCATCCTGTGAGTAGACACACCGCCATAGTGACAGTATTGGGCAGCGCACTCATCTTGTGAGTGAACACACCGCCATAGTGACAGTATTGGGCAGCGCAACTCATCTTGTGAGTGGACACACCGCCATAGTGACAGTATTTGGGCAGCGTCACTCATCCTGTGAGTAGACACACCGCCATAGTGACAGTATGGGCAGCGCCACTCATCCTGTGAGTGGACACACCGCCATAGTGACAGTATTGGGCAGCGCCACTCATCTTGTGAGTGGACACACCGCCATAGCAGATGTACAACACTCCCAATAGGAAGAAAACCCGCTGGGTTGTTCATCCTGTACACTTGTACCCAGACACAGCTGGGACTTGCTTAACTGTCTCAAGTGAACAGCCTNGGGACTACTTCAGCCGTAACTACAGCAGCTAGGCCGCTCGCAGGCGGGCAAGCCAAATGAGGAGCGAAATATCATAGCTAAATGACCAGCATGGTACTTGGTACTCTGGCAGGGTGTCACTCAGCCTCTGGTACCCTGGCAGGGTGTCACCCAGCCTCTGGTACTCTGGCAGGGGTCACCCAGCCTCTGGTACTCTGGCAGAGTGTCACTCAGCCTCTGGTACTCTGGCAGGGTGTCACTCAGCCTCTGGTACTCTGGCAGGGTGTCACTCAGCCTCTGGTACTCTGGCAGGGTGTCACCAGCCTCTGGTACTCTGGCCGGGTGTCACTCAGCCTCTGGTACTCTGGCAGGGTGTCATCACCTCTGGTACTCTGGCAGGGTGTCACTCAGCCTCTGGTACTCTGGCAGAGTGTCACTCAGCCTCTGGTACTTGGCAGGGTGTCACTCAGCCTCTGGTACTCTGGCAGAGTGTCACTCAGCCTCTGGTACTCTGGCAGAGTGTCACTCAGCCTCTGGTACTCTGGCAGGGTGTCACTCAGCCTCTGGTACTCTGGCAGGGTGTCACTCAGCCTCTGGTACTCTGGCAGGGTGTCACTCAGCCTCTGGTACTCTGGCAGGGTGTCACTCAGCCTCTGGTACTCTGGCAGGGTGTCACTCAGCCTCTGGTACTCTGGCAGAGTGTCACTCAGCCTCTGGTACTCTGGCAGGGT
Organism: Procambarus virginalis; assembly: GCA_020271785.1. NCBI lineage: Eukaryota > Metazoa > Arthropoda > Malacostraca > Decapoda > Cambaridae > Procambarus > Procambarus virginalis. The sequence continues at coordinate 35,732 of WNGS01163927.1, forward strand.
GTCACTCAGCCTCTGGTACTCTGGCAGAGTATCACTCAGCCTCTGGTACTCTGGCAGGGTGTCACTCAGCCTCTGGTACTCTGGCAGGGTGTCACTCAGCCTCTGGTACTCTGGCAGGGTGTCACTCAGCCTCTGGTACTCTGGCAGGGTGTCACTCAGCCTCTGGTACTCTGGCAGTTTCACTCAGCCTCTGGTACTCTGGCAGGGTGTCACTCAGCCTCTGGTACTCTGGCAGAGTGTCACTCACCCTCTGATACTCTGGCAGGGTGTCACCCAGCCTCTGGTACTCTGGCAGGGTGTCACTCAGCCTCTTGTACTCTGGCAGGGTGTCACCCAGCCTCTGGTACTCTGGCAGGGTGTCACTCGGCCTCTGGTACTCTGGCAGGGTGTCACCCAGCCTCTGGTACTCTGGCAGGGTGTCACTCGGCCTCTGGTACCCTGGCAGGGTGTCACCCAGCCTCTGGTACTCTGGCAGGGTGTCACTCAGCCTCTGGTACCCTGGCAGGGTGTCACCCAGCCTCTGGTACTCTGGCAGGGTGTCACTCACCCTCTGGTACTCTGGCAGGGTGTCACTCACCCTCTGGTACTCTGGCAGGGTGTCACTCAGCCTCTGGTACTCTGGCAGGGTGTCACTCAGCCTCTGGTACTCTGGCAGGGTGTCACTCAGCCTCTGGTACTCTGGCAGAGTGTCACTCAGCCTCTGGTACTCTGGCAGGGTGTCACTCAGCCTCTGGTACTCTGGAAGAGTGTCACTCACCCTCTGGTACTCTGGCAGGGTGTCACTCAGCCTCTGGTACTCTGGCAGGGTGTCACTCAGCCTGTGGTACTCTGGCAGGGTGTCACTCAGCCTGTGGTACTCTGGCAGGGTGTCACTCAGCCTCTGGTACTCTGGCAGAGTGTCACTCAGCCTCTGGTACTCTGGCAGGGTGTCACTCAGCCTCTGGTACTCTGGCAGGGTGTCACTCAGCCTCTGGTACTCTGGCAGGGTGTCACTCAGCCTCTGGTACTCTGGCAGGGTGTCACTCAGCCTCTGGTACTCTGGCAGGGTGTCACTCAGCCTCTGGTACTCTGGCAGGGTGTCACTCAGCCTCTGGTACTCTGGCAGAGTGTCACTCACCCTCTGGTACTCTGGCAGGGTGTCACTCAGCCTCTGGTACTCTGGCAGGGTGTCACTCAGCCTCTGGTACTCTGGCAGGGTGTCACTCAGCCTCTGGTACTCTGGCAGAGTGTCACTCACCCTCTGGTATAAGTCTAATATATGATCAAGTGTTCCAGTACTCACATAGTAATTACACAGTTCAGCCCAGGAGGGCGAAAGTCAGTCAGTATGGGGACATTCTACAATATAATGTTCAAGAGAGTGCATGTTTTCTCTTTCACAAAGTTGACACATTGTGTACTCGACACTTTCACAAAGTTGACACATTGTGTACTCGACACTTTCACAAAGTTGACACATTGTGTACTCGACATTTGGGTTTTGAGAAAGCTGCCAGATACGTCTATATCCCAGGCGTATTCTGGCCACTATAACATCACATTGCCGGGTTCTTGTTCTATTAGTCCCATATGTGAATGTCTCCTCACGATATCTATCATAATAATTAATGCTACAACTTTCAGGTCTTTGTGAACTTGTTAAGTCGGTGAGATCTTCAATTGATATTTGTTTAAGTATTCTCTTTGTCACTGCTAATGAAACACCCATATTAGTGTCTACCACTTGTATGCTGCATGCTGTCTTTGCAAGCATATCAACAGTGTCATGCCTTGAGATGCCAACATGTGATGGTATCCATAGGAATTTAATTAAAATCTGTTTTCTTTAGCAGCTAAAAACATTCATTCTAATTGGGGTGGTGGATTGGCTGGTGGCTTTG
>WNGS01163927.1:38611-54023 GCA_020271785.1 Procambarus virginalis
AATGAGTGGCGCTGCCCAATACTGTCACTATGGCGGTGTGTCCACTCACAGGATGAGTGACGCTGCCCAATACTGTCACTATGGCGGTGTGTCCACTCACAGGATGAGTGGCGCTGCCCAATACTGTCACTATGGCGGTGTGTCCACTCACAGGATGAGTGACGCTGCCCAATACTGTCACTATGGCGGTGTGTCCACTCACAGGATGAGTGGCGCTGCCCAATACTGTCACTATGGCGGTGTGTCCACTCACAGGATGAGTGGCGCTGCCCAATACTGTCACTATGGCGGTGTGTGTGTCCACTCACAGGATGAGTGGCGCTGCCCAATACTGTCACTATGGCGGTGTGTCCACTCACAGGATGAGTGGCGCTGCCCAATACTGTCACTATGGCGGTGTGTCCACTCACAGGATGAGTGGCGCTGCCCAATACTGTCACTATGGCGGTGTGTCCACTCACAGGATGAGTGGCGCTGCCCAATACTGTCACTATGGCGGTGTGTCCACTCACAGGATGAGTGACGCTGCCCAATACTGTCACTATGGCGGTGTGTCCACTCACAGGATGAGTGGCGCTGCCCAATACTGTCACTATGGCGGTGTGTCCACTCACAGGATGAGTGACGCTGCCCAATACTGTCACTATGGCGGTGTGTCCACTCACAGGATGAGTGGTGCTGCCCAATACTGTCACTATGGCGGTGTGTCCACTCACAGGATGAGTGACGCTGCCCAATACTGTCACTATGGCGGTGTGTCCACTCACAGGATGAGTGACGCTGCCCAATACTGTCACTATGGCGGTGTGTCCACTCACAGGATGAGTGACGCTGCCCAATACTGTCACTATGGCGGTGTGTCCACTCACAGGATGAGTGGCGCTGCCCAATACTGTCACTATGGCGGTGTGTCCATCACAGGATGAGTGACGCTGCCCAATACTGTCACTATGGCGGTGTGTCCACTCACAGGATGAGTGGCGCTGCCCAATACTGTCACTATGGCGGTGTGTCCACTCACAGGATGAGTGACGCTGCCCAATACTGTCACTATGGCGGTGTGTCCACTCACAGGATGAGTGGTGCTGCCCAATACTGTCACTATGGCGGTGTGTCCACTCACAGGATGAGTGGCGCTGCCCAATACTGTCACTATGGCGGTGTGTCCACTCACAGGATGAGTGGCGCTGCCCAATACTGTCACTATGGCGGTGTGTCCACTCACAGGATGAGTGACGCTGCCCAATACTGTCACTATGGCGGTGTGTCCACTCACAGGATGAGTGGCGCTGCCCAATACTGTCACTATGGCGGTGTGTCCACTCACAGGATGAGTGACGCTGCCCAATACTGTCACTATGGCGGTGTGTCCACTCACAGGATGAGTGACGCTGCCCAATACTGTCACTATGGCGGTGTGTCCACTCACAGGATGAGTGGTGCTGCCCAATACTGTCACTATGGCGGTGTGTCCACTCACAGGATGAGTGACGCTGCCCAATAAACTCGCCCCTCGGGGCAAAATTTAAAAATTTAACACAGACCCAAAATATTCCCTCCACGAGATAACAAATAACGTAATTTCGGTTAATATTTAAGGATTAGAAGTGCGGAAAGGTGATGACTCACGTTATCCGGAGCGGTGAGGGCCGGATACCGGAACACTGAGAGTCCGGATATGAGAGTACAAGCTGGAGGCGGAGGAGGAGCGGCCACGTGCGTTCCCCTCGGTGTCTACACACCAACTGACTGTCCTTCGCGCTGCCGGCACACTAAATTAAATTTCATACAATTATACAGCTGTTTTCTACACTGATGTTGGCTACAGCCTGATGTATTATGCTGAGTGTGTATTAAACTCTCTGCTACACATTAAGTGTATCAGCTTGCAGCTTTAGCTATTAATAATTCGCTGTTATACTGACGGAGCTGCCAGCCGTTTAATAAATGCAATATGTTGTATTTGCTACGTTTGAATGAATTATACATCAACCATACACAAGGGCAGCATTATAATACACTCTCCACTTGCCGCGGTGTATATTTAATCTACAATATACGCCTAATATGCACAAGAGATATCTGTAGCCTATTTATACACACTGGACGCTTGTCACAGCACACTTGGCAATGATGTAAACATGCCGACAAATACAGTCGCAGTTAGCGAGGATGTATTGTTGGTGTATTTGTACCCCAGACTGGTACTTGCTACAATATGCAGCTGAATGAGGACATTAATGATGAAGCCGAGCTGTGATTGGCTGGCGCTGAGGCGCACCCCCGGGACCACCAATCACAGCCACAGTTTAGTGGGCCTGGGCAACCAGTGCTAAAAATAGCCTCGGGTAAATACCTTATGATTCATATTTAAGAAATTATTATACATTGTAATTGATTTATTGGGTGTATTATTACTGAGAGAAAATGGCGTATTATTTTTAAAATAACGCAATAGTGAGAAAATACGTCATGTGTAAGATGGTCCACCATGGCCCTGTACTGCCACTACGTCACAAACACAACGGTTTTGGCTGACAAGACGCCCACCAACCCACTCAACCCACCTAACCCGCCCAGCTCGACCTACGGAAAGCGTCAATAACATGTTGGTTTGACTTGTACAAATGCGTCGCATTTTAACGTTAAGTCCGTTATAAACGGGAGGTGTTAGAGGAGACGGTATAGTGGCCGCTGCCAAGACCCGCGACTTCTTCACGCTCACCTCTGTGGCAGACACCGGCAGACACCACGTGTGGCAGACACCGGCAGACACCACGTGTGGCAGACACCGGCAGACACCACGTGTGGCAGACACCGGCAGACACCACGTGTGGCAGACACCAGTGTGGCAGACACCAGTGTGGCAGACACCGGCAGACACTGGCAGACACCAGTGTGGCAGACACCGGCAGACACCACGTGTGACAGACACCAGTGTGGCAGACACCGGCAGTGATAATATACCAGCAATATATACTGTAATCTGGGCAAGTAGGTTTAGGAACTAGTAATAGAGTAAGTTAATAACATTGTAAGCCGGAAGAAAGCAGAAATTCCCTTAGGAAAATACAGGCAAATAATCAGTGTATAAATCAAGTAACTGGCAACCGGTGACATCCTGCCCCCGACCTGGGACAACAACGGTCAACTATACGGTCCCAAGAGGACCATATTTTCTCCACAAGGCGATAAGTACCCCCACATAAACTTTAACAAATAAACATATGTAATATTATAAATATACTGTATACATATTATATATACATATATATAATATTATAAATATATGCATATAATATTATAACATCACAAACCCAACATGGAGGTGTGTGGAGGCTGCAATAAGGCACTTCGGAAGACTGTTGTAGGCATTGTATGTAATATTTGTAACATAAGATTTCACCTGAGTTGTACAGGATTACCTACACAATATGCAAACAGGGAAGGTACCTACTGGATCTGTGAAAGTGACAGACAGGTGTGGGAAAACATTGCCAAACTAATGAATGACATTCCTGAAGTACACAGGCTACAATTCACAAAAAACTACCAGAAATATATGCAGAGTATATAAAGACAGCAACGAACTCTGAGCACAACCCAGGGATTGAGAATTTAGAGAGTCAAAGTAGCAATGTAGAAGGACATAGCGTCGAGGTACACAAAAATGAAGGCAATATTGTAGAGCAAACTGGTGATATGAATAAGGAGATAAAAAATGAGACGAATGAGAAAGACGAAAGCAACAAGGCGAAAGATAAGGGTAATACCGAGAATAAATGCAGAAACGAGAAAGTTGGAACAAAAATCACAGAGGTAGCCAAGTCGTACACGGATACAAACAAGAAAAATGCAATCACAGATGAAAATATTTGCAGGTATTATGCAAAAGGACAGTGCAGATATGGGCCCAGAGGCACGGAATGCTCATTCATGCACCCACGGAAATGCCGGAACTGGTTAGGGAAAGGCAGATGTCGTTTTGATACTGAGTGTAGATATTTTCACCCTAAGCTATGCAAACTCTCAGTTAATGAGAGGAAATGCTACGATCTTCATTGCCCCGATTTCCACGTCAGAGGTACACAGCGCTATATAAGAGAGGAAGTCCAATATAATAGCCCTGAACATTTTTTAGAGGCAGGCAGAAACAGAGGGAGAAACAGACAGGCAGAAACGTGGCAGGAGTACGGATGGAGAGGGGGAAATGCCCGAGACTGGACTACATTTCGTCATCAAGCCCACACATACTACACCCCCAACTACACAGAGACTACCACACTCCCCAATATCACTTCCAAAACTGGACAAACCATTGCCACAACAACACACCCTGGGTCAGGGTAGAGAGGAGGGAGAACCACCAAAACCTTCCAGAAGTGACACACAATATGGACAATCATTCATTTTTGCAAACATTCAAGGTCTAAAGCCAAAGTCAAGAAATAAAGTCAAGTTCATAAATGGTCTCCTATTAGAGTCAAACTCCATATTTGGGGCATTCACGGAAACTCATACAAAAGATTACATGGATGGTGAAATCTGGATTCCAAATTATAATTTATACAGATGTGATAGAAAAACTAGGTCAAATGGGGAGTAGGTCTGTATATTAAAGAGGACCTGGTATGCACAGAACTACTAAACTCAACTAATGAGGTGGTAGAGGTACTTGGAATTAAGGTAGAGAAACTAAACCTAATTATTATTTTAATATATAAACCGCCAGATACAACGGTTGAGGAATTCACAGAGCAGATGCACAAAATAGAGAACATACTTGATGACCTAGCAAACCCAGCTCCAGATATTATCTTCCTTGGAGATTTCAATTTACCGAGTCTAAGATGGAGAATGGCAAACACAAATATCATAGCAGGGAATGACCCGGGAAATAACCAGCCACAGGTCAGAGAACTTTTGAGATTCTGTGACAAATTCTCGCTCAATCAACAGATTACAGAACCAACTAGGAACGAAAACACACTAGACTTGTTATTCACAAACAATGATGAACTAATCAGAGACATAACAATCTCAGATACTTCATACTCAGACCATAAGCTCATTGAAGTGCGAACTAGCATAAATAACGGTAGTAGATCTAAGAGACCCAACAAGCGAGAAGGAATATTCAATCAATTCAATTTCAACAATAAGAGGATTGACTGGGAAAAAATAAATGTAGACCTTTCAACCATTCAATGGGAGACGGTCTTAAGCGACAAAACTCCCACACAGGGAATAGCTCAACTGACAGCTGAAGCTTACAAGGTCTGCTTGAAGCACGTGCCGGTGAGGAGGGGCAGAAAGAGGAACACTCTAGAAAGAGAACGCAGACGACTGTACAGGAGAAGGAAAAAAATTACGGAAATGCTTCGGCAGACACAACTATCACAAGCAAGGAAAATAAGCCTAAGCAGGGAGATCGAAGAAATCGAACAAACGTTGAAGCGATCATATGAGTCTGAGGAAATGGAATTGGAACAGAGAGCTATACAAGAGATAAGGAAAAATCCGAAATATTTTTCACATACGCTAAATCAAAATCCAAAACCTCGACCAGTATTGGACCGTTAATTACAAATGAAGGTACGTACACAGAGGACAACAAAGAGATTAGTGAAATTCTAAGAAGCCAGTATGAGGCTATGTTTAGCACACCAATTAACAACATGAAAGTTGATGACCCAGACAGCTTCTTTATGAATGACATTCAAGCTGCAGATAATATAACGGATATTACCACAAACTCGGAAGACTTTGAAAGAGAAATTGACAATATGCCCATGCACTCAGCCCCTGGGCCTGACTCATGGAATTCAATATTCATAAAGAAATGTAAAGTACCAGTAGCGAGAGCACTCAGCGTAATATGGAGAAAGAGCCTGGATACAGGGGAGATACCAGCAGCACTTAAATCTGCAGATATAGCTCCGTTGCACAAGGGGGGGAGTAAAGCCTTGGCAAAAAATTATAGGCCAGTTGCACTAACATCACACATAATAAAAGTGTTTGAAAGAGTGATTAGGAATCAAATTTCTAGTTTTATGGAAAACAATGAATTGCACAATCCAGGACAACATGGATTTAGAGCGGGAAGATCCTGTCTGTCACAGTTACTCAACCACTATGACAAAATCACAGAAGCCCTAGAAGAAAAGCAAAATGCAGATGTTGTATACACAGACTTTGCAAAGGCTTTCGACAAATGTGACCATGGGGTGATAGCTCACAAAATGAGGTCAATGGGAATAACTGGAAAAGTAGGACGCTGGATACTCAATTTCCTGTCGAACAGAACACAAAGAGTAACAGTCAATCAGATAAAATCGAGTCCAAGCGATGTTAAAAGCTCTGTACCTCAAGGTACAGTCCTTGCACCGCTACTGTTCCTTATTCTCATATCTGATATAGACAAAAATACACGTCACAGCTTCGTGTCATCCTTCGCAGATGACACAAAAATCAGCATGAAAATTACCTCTGCTGAAGACATTGAAAAACTACAAACAGATGTCAACAAAGTTTTCGATTGGGCAGCAGAAAATAATATGATGTTTAACAGTGATAAATTTCAGGTACTCAGGTACGGCAAAAATGAGGATCTGAAACATAATACAGGGTACAAAACACAATCAAATCTTCCCATAGTAGAAAAACAGCATGTCAAGGATTTGGGAATAATGATGTCCGACGATCTAACGTTTAGGGAGCATAACCAAGCAAATATCGCATCAGCCAGAAAAATGATCGGATGGATTACGAGAACTTTCAAATCCAGGGATCCCATCACAATGGTTGTACTCTTCAAGTCACTTGTGTTGTCCCGTCTCGAATACTGCTCAGTACTCACTTCCCCCTTCAGAGCAGGAGAGATTGCTGAAATAGAGGGAATACAGAGAACATATACGGCACGCATAGACGAGATAAAACACCTAAATTATTGGGATCGTCTCAAAGCTCTCCAAATGTACTCTCTAGAAAGGAGACGAGAGAGATACCAAATAATATACACGTGGAAAATACTGGAGGGCCAGGTCCCAAATCTACACAGTAAAATAACAACGTACTGGAGTGAACGATATGGAAGAAAATGCAAGATTGAACCAGTGAAGAGCAGAGGTGCCATAGGCACAATCAGAGAACACTGTATAAACATCAGAGGTCCGCGGTTGTTCAACGTCCTCCCAGCGACTATAAGAAATATTGCCGGAACAACCGTGGACATCTTCAAGAGAAAACTGGACTGTTTCCTAAGAGAAGTCCCGGATCAGCCGGGCTGTGGTGGGTATGTGGCTCTGCGGGCCGCTCCAAGCAACAGCCTGGTGGATCAAACTCTCACAAGTCGAGCCTGGCCTCGGGCCGGGCTTGGGGAGTAGAAGAACTCCCAGAACCCCATCAACCAGGTATCAACCAGGTATCACTGGCAGACACCAGTGTGGCAGACACCGGCAGACACCAGTGTGGCAGACACCGGCAGACACCAGTGTGGCAGACACCGGCAGACACCAGTCTGGCAGACACCAAGTGTGGCAGACACCAGTGTGGCAGACACCAGTGTGGCAGATACCGGCAGACACCAGTGTGGCAGACACCAGTGTGGCAGACACCGGCAGACACCAGTGTGCAGACACCAGTGTGGCAGACACCGGCAGACACCAGTGTGGCAGACACCAGTGTGGCAGACACCGGCAGACACCAGTGTGGCAGACACCAGTGTGGCAGACACCAGTGTGGCAGACACCGGCAGACACCAGTGTGGCAGACACCAGTGTGGCAGACACCGGCAGACACCAGTGTGGCAGACACCGGCAGACACCAGTGTGGCAGACACCAGTGTGGCAGACACCAGTGTGGCAGACACCGGCAGACACCAGTGTGGCAGATACCGGCAGACACCAGTGTGGCAGACACCGGCAGACACCAGTGTGGCAGATACCGGCAGACACCAGTGTGGCAGACACCAGTGTGGCAGACACCGGCAGACACCAGTGTGGCAGACACCGGCAGACACCAGTGTGGCAGATACCGGCAGACACCAGTGTGGCAGACACCAGTGTGGCAGACACCGGCAGACACCAGTGTGGCAGACACCGGCAGACACCAGTGTGGCAGACACCAGTGTGGCAGACACCGGCAGACACCAGTGTGGCAGACACCAGTGTGGCAGACACCGGCAGACACCACGTGTGGCAGACTCCGGCAGACACCACGTGTGGCAGACTCCGGCAGACACCACGTGTGGCAGACTCCGGCAGACACCACGTGTGGCAGACTCCGGCAGACACCACGTGTGGCAGACTCCGGCAGACACCACGTGTGGCAGACTCCGGCAGACACCACGTGTAGCAGACTCCGGCAGACACCACGTGTGGCAGACTCCGGCGACACCACGTGTGGCAGACTCCGGCAGACACCACGTGTGGCAGACTCCGGCAGACACCACGTGTGGCAGACTCCGGCAGACACCACGTGTGGCAGACTCCGGCAGACACCACGTGTGGCAGACTCCGGCAGACACCACGTGTGGCAGACTCCGGCAGACACCACGTGTGGCAGACTCCGGCAGACACCACGTGTGGCAGACTCCGGCAGACACCACGTGTGGCAGACAACATTGTGAAGGAGCTGGGATATAAGAACAAGGAGCCGAGATATAAGAACAGGAGGTGGGATATAAGAACAAGGAGCTGGGATATAAGAACAAGGCTCAGGACACAAGAACAAGGCCCCAAGCTACAGAACAAACAGTTGTCAAGAGAGGAGGCCAGAGTGGGTTGACGGCCCACACATGGTAGACTTGGGTCCGGGGCGCTGACTCCTCTCACACTGTCAACTTTATTATATTTAGGTGGAGTTGATGTATTATGTAACCCCATACCCATCTTGTGGGTGGTGATGGGGCCCCCATACCCATCTTGTGGGTGGTGGTGGGCCCCCATACCCCATCTTGTGGGTGGTGGTGGGCCCCCATACCCCATCTTGTGGGTGGTGGTGGGCCCCCATACCCCATCTTGTGGGTGGTGGTGGGCCCCCATACCCCATCTTGTGGGTGGTGGTGGGCCCCCATACCCCATCTTGCGGGTATGGGGCCCACCCCATACCCGCATAATCACTAGAGTCATCCACCGACAATGTGGAGTACACAATTTGTGCCTTCCCGATCAGGACGGACTGGATCATGATGGCCTAATTCTCCTTTGACCAATCTATGAAGCGGCTACCTTCTCGAAGGCAGCGAAGAACTTGGAGACTTCTTTTTCATTGAATTTGGGAACCATCTAATGTTCCTCACTGGATGGAAACTACTTTTCCTTGTTTCCCTCAGATACCCAATTGTAGCTACTAATCGTGTAGTCTTTCCTTCTCTTTCTCGCTCTTCTCTTTCCCTTTTTTCTTCTCTTTCCTGTCTCGCTCTAATTCCAAACATTTCATTTCCTCTCTTTCAAAACCATTTCCTTTTCTTTCATTTCTAGTTCTATTCTAATTTTTTCACTATCTCACGATTGACCTCTAACGCACACATTTCACAGTGAGAAGGCTGATATTCAATTCACTAGTATCACTCTCACCATCACTGACTTTGTCTTCCTTTTCAGTGGAAGCCAATTACATTTTCCTTTGTACCTGGTGCCTCGCTTTGTTGCTTCTCTGCTTTAAGTGCTTATGAACCTTCGACAAGACTTCAACACGGGAATCACTCACGTACTTCGATTCCTAAATAGCACATATTAGCACAAGTTCCTGCTTTCCGGATACTTCAATCTAGCAGACAGTCGCCTTGTCAAAAGTTCCTGAACATCGTCTAGATTGTCAATGGTTTCCTCTGCACATTGTCACTATACACGCAACACTGCACTTGACACTTAACTTTCACACGGACCACCAACAGGACACTTAACGTCCTAACAAATAACAAACATGGGAATTGTTCACAGTGGGTTGCACACCTCACCACACCCTATCAAACGCACTGGACAAGAGGTCGGATCCTGCTGGGGATGCCAATTATGTTACGGCCATATGGGTCGCAACCGGGCTCTTTGACGGTAGAACCAAGATGATAGTATCCAACCCCAAGCTGGTAGTACACTTTCAAGAAAGTGGCTATGTAGTGCATTAAAAAGGAGGGGATGAACAAAAACACTGTTCCTTTCGTTAATGTATTAAATATCTGTCCACCAACGTTAAGTATATATGTACACCGGCACCATAAATAATATGTAAAGAACTGATAGGCTATTTCTACACCCATGTACAAACCTTTCTCCCAGGATATCAAACGTGCTCACGTGCAGAGTTCATCACTGCCCAGTATTCCTTCACTGTCCAGTAGCGTGTCCAACTTACTGGGAAGAACACCGGCGAGTTCACCTGTACGTGAGCCAGCCCACTGACAGTGTCAGGAGGTGCCTGTACCCCCACTGACAGTGTCAGGAGGTGCCTGTACCCCCACTGACAGTGTCAGGAGGTGCCTGTACCCCCACTGACAGTGTCAGGAGGTGCCTGTACCCCCACTGACAGTGTCAGGAGGTGCCTGTACCCCCACTGACAGTGTCAGGAGGTGCCTGTACCCCCACTGACAGTGTCAGGAGGTGCCTGTACCCCCACTGGCAGTGTCAGGAGGTGCCTGTACCCCCACTGACAGTGTCAGGAGGTGCCTGTACCCCCACTGGCAGTGTCAGGAGGTGCCTGTACCCCCACTGACAGTGTCAGGAGGTGCCTGTACCCCCACTGGCAGTGTCAGGAGGTGCCTGTACCCCCACTGACAGTGTCAGGAGGTGCCTGTACCCCCACTGACAGTGTCAGGAGGTGCCTGTACCCCCACTGACAGTGTCAGGAGGTGCCTGTACCCCCACTGACAGTGTCAGGAGGTGCCTGTACCCCCACTGACAGTGTCAGGAGGTGCCTGTACCCCCACTGGCAGTGTCAGGAGGTGCCTGTACCCCCACTGACAGTGTCAGGAGGTGCCTGTACCCCCACTGACAGTGTCAGGAGGTGCCTGTACCCCCACTGACAGTGTCAGGAGGTGCCTGTACCCCCACTGACAGTGTCAGGAGGTGCCTGTACCCCCCACTGACAGTGTCAGGAGGTGCCTGTACCCCCACGACCGCCCTCCAGCTACTGGCTGGCAGAGTACCTCAGCCACACGCTGAGCGGGGTCACAATACAGGGGTAGTGATCCCCTGGCAGCAGTCTAGTGACCAGCTAGCACCACTACTCAACACCTCCCTGTCGTCAGTCTCTCCCCTAAACCAGTCCCAAAGGTACGCCAATCTTTTCAACACTAAAGCACTAGCAGCTACCACACTGCTTCATCGGTGGCAGCTTACTTGGTCGTTTCCAGGACCATGTAGGGAGACTGTGGACTGCTCAAGATGAACTGCCTTCTCCAGTACCGCTGCCCCCAGACGTCACCTCTGTGGACACAAAAAACGTCAACAATGACCTTGCCGGTACTGGTGAACTAGGAACTACCACTAACACACTGGGGAGTTGACATTGTGCTCTGTAGCACACACCAGGTGGCGCTGGTCTTGATGCGTCCCCTCACCAGAGGTCACTCACCACGACCCCTCTGGCTGACCCAGGCAGGAATCTTCAGCCATTTACAAGTACTAGATAACCACCACCAGATGGCATTGTCCACATTATGTACTATTCCCCGGGAGTTCGGGTGCGGACTCTTAGATGGCGCTGGAACTGCCACTCTACCCGTTGACAAGGGCGACGAGTCCGTAACACGAGGCGAGTGTACCCACAGGGTGAGGGTGAGCGGCGCCACACACTTCACTGTGTTGACCCCCCCCCCCCCCACCCCGGGGCCTTTATCACAGGGGTCCCTGCCGCCATGATAGAATTTTTCCGCTTTCCGGTTGAATCTCCAGGCGGGGAGATGGTGTCCGGCGCCGGCGTTGCCAAGAACTGGTGCGTCTTGATGGGCGCTGGTGTGCCCTTGGGGCATGTTGGGCATCTCGCAAGTGTCCGGAAGACTTTCTTGCCCAATTGGGCACGATATTCCTAGTGGCGTGGCGTGAACATTCTTGACGTCATAGTGACGTCACACCTCTTGTATATCATATATAAAACAACAGGATGGGTTGCTTTTACGGTTTACCATAGGCGTTTACGGGATCACCATGCATAGCCCGTACTACGTGGACACTTCGTTCTCAGTAGCTAAATGTAATACAACAACAACCAGGTTGGTGTGTTTATGACGTAGCGATGACGTGGAGGAGTGCGTGCCTTCCTCAGGTCTTAGACCCGACTCCAGTTACCCAGTCAACTCATTTATTTCTTTATGTACAAGAATGTAAACTGGCCCGTGGGAGTGTATTCTTACACCACCACCACCAACACTGGCCCGTGGGAGTGTATTCTTACACCACCACCAACACTGGCCCGTGGGAGTGTATTCTTACACCACCACCAACACTGGCCCGTGGGAGTGTATTCTTACACCACCACCAACACTGGCCCGTGGGAGTGTATTCTTACACCACCACCAACACTGGCCCGTGGGAGTGTATTCTTACACCACCACCACCAACACTGGCCCGTGGGAGTGTATTCTTACACCACCACCACCACCACTGGCCCGTGGGAGTGTATTCTCACCACCACCACCAACACTGGCCCGTGGGAGTGTATTCTTACACCACCACCACCAACACTGGCCCGTGGGAGTGTATTCTTACACCACCACCAACACTGGCCCGTGGGAGTGTATTCTTACACCACCACCAACACTGGCCCGTGGGAGTGTATTCTTACACCACCACCACCACCACCACTGGCCCGTGGGAGTGTATTCTTACACCACCACCACCAACACTGGCCCGTGGGAGTGTATTCTTACACCACCACCACCAACACTGGCCCGTGGGAGTGTATTCTTACACCACCACCACCACCACTGGCCCGTGGGAGTGTATTCTTACACCACCACCAACACTGGCCCGTGGGAGTGTATTCTTACACCACCACCACCAACACTGGCCCGTGGGAGTGTATTCTTACACCACCACCACCAACACTGGCCCGTGGGAGTGTATTCTTACACCACCACCACCAACACTGGCCCGTGGGAGTGTATTCTTACACCACCACCACCACCACTGGCCCGTGGGAGTGTATTCTTACACCACCACCACCAACACTGGCCCGTGGGAGTGTATTCTTACACCACCACCACCAACACTGGCCCGTGGGAGTGTATTCTTACACCACCACCACCAACACTGGCCCGTGGGAGTGTATTCTTACACCACCACCACCACCACTGGCCCGTGGGAGTGTATTCTTACACCACCACCACCACCACTGGCCCGTGGGAGTGTATTCTTACACCCACCACCACCAACACTGGCCCGTGGGAGTGTATTCTTACACCACCACCACCACCACTGGCCCGTGGGAGTGTATTCTTACACCACCACCACCACTGGCCCGTGGGAGTGTATTCTTACACCACCACCACCACACTGGCCCGTGGGAGTGTATTCTTACACCACCACCACCACTGGCCCGTGGGAGTGTATTCTTACACCACCACCACCACTGGCCCGTGGGAGTGTATTCTTACACCACCACCACCAACACTGGCCCGTGGGAGTGTATTCTTACACCACCACCACCACCACTGGCCCGTGGGAGTGTATTCTTACACCACCACCACCACCACTGGCCCGTGGGAGTGTATTCTTACACCACCACCACCACCACTGGCCCGTGGGAGTGTATTCTTACACCACCACCAACACTGGCCCGTGGGAGTGTATTCTTACACCACCACCACCACTGGCCCGTGGGAGTGTATTCTTACACCACCACCACCACCACTGGCCCGTGGGAGTGTATTCTTACACCACCACCACCACTGGCCCGTGGGAGTGTATTCTTACACCACCACCACCACCACTGGCCCGTGGGAGTGTATTCTTACACCACCACCACCACTGGCCCGTGGGAGTGTATTCTTACACCACCACCACCACCACTGGCCCGTGGGAGTGTATTCTTACACCACCACCACCACTGGCCCGTGGGAGTGTATTCTTACACCACCACCACCACTGGCCCGTGGGAGTGTATTCTTACACCACCACCACCACCACTGGCCCGTGGGAGTGTATTCTTACACCACCACCACCACACTGGCCCGTGGGAGTGTATTCTTACACCACCACCACCAACACTGGCCCGTGGGAGTGTATTCTTACACCACCACCACCACCACTGGCCCGTGGGAGTGTATTCTTACACCACCACCACCACTGGCCCGTGGGAGTGTATTCTTACACCACCACCACCACCACTGGCCCGTGGGAGTGTATTCTTACACCACCACCACCACTGGCCCGTGGGAGTGTATTCTTACACCACCACCACCACCACTGGCCCGTGGGAGTGTATTCTTACACCACCACCACCACTGGCCCGTGGGAGTGTATTCTTACACCCACCACCACCACTGGCCCGTGGGAGTGTATTCTTACACCACCACCACCACTGGCCCGTGGGAGTGTATTCTTACACCACCACCACCACTGGCCCGTGGGAGTGTATTCTTACACCACCACCACCACCACTGGCCCGTGGGAGTGTATTCTTACACCACCACCACCACCACTGGCCCGTGGGAGTGTATTCTTACACCACCACCACCACCACTGGCCCGTGGGAGTGTATTCTTACACCACCACCACCAACACTGGCCCGTGGGAGTGTATTCTTACACCACCACCACCACCACTGGCCCGTGGGAGTGTATTCTTACACCACCACCACCACCACTGGCCCGTGGGAGTGTATTCTTACACCACCACCACCACTGGCCCGTGGGAGTGTATTCTTACACCACCACCACCACCACTGGCCCGTGGGAGTGTATTCTTACACCACCACCACCACTGGCCCGTGGGAGTGTATTCTTACACCACCACCACCACCACTGGCCCGTGGGAGTGTATTCTTACACCACCACCCCACCACTGGCCCGTGGGAGTGTATTCTTACACCACCACCACCACTGGCCCGTGGGAGTGTATTCTTACACCACCACCACCACCACTGGCCCGTGGGAGTGTATTCTTACACTACCACCACCACCACTGGCCCGTGGGAGTGTATTCTTACACCACCACCACCACCACTGACCCGTGGGAGTGTATTCTTACACCACCACCACCAACACTGGCCCGTGGGAGTGTATTCTTACACCACCACCACCACCACTGGCCCGTGGGAGTGTATTCTTCCACCACCACCACCAACACTGGCCCGTGGGAGTGTATTCTCCACCACCACCACCAACCACTGGCCCGTGGGAGTGTATTCTTACACCACCACCACCACTGGCCCGTGGGAGTGTATTCTTACACCACCACCACCAACACTGGCC
>WNGS01163928.1:0-12609 GCA_020271785.1 Procambarus virginalis
ACCACACCTGGACCACTGACACACTCCTGAGCCAGGAACACACTCCACAACTCCTCCACTAACATTATACTGAGCCAGGAACACACTCCACAACACCTGGACCACTAACATTATACTGAGCCAGGAACACACTCCACAACACCTGGACCACTGACACACTCCTGAGCCAGGAACACACTCCACAACACCTGGACCACTGACACACTCCTGAGCCAGGAACACACTCCACAACACCTGGACCACTGACACACCCCTGAGCCAGGAACACACTCCACAACACCTGGACCACTGACACACTCCTGAGCCAGGAACACACTCCACAACACCTGGACCACTGACACACTCCTGAGCCAGGAACACACTCCACAACACCTGGACCACTGACACACTCCTGAGCTAGGAACACACTCCACAACACCTGGACCACTAACATTATACTGAGCCAGGAACACACTCCACAACACCTGGACCACTAACATTATACTGAGCCAGGAACACACTCCACAACACCTGGACCACTAACATTATACTGAGCCAGTAACACACTCCACAACACCTGGACCACTAACATTATACTGAGCCAGGAACACACTCCACAACACCTGGACCACTAACATTATACTGGGCTAGTAACACTACACAACACCTGGACCACTAACATTATACTGAGCTAGTAACACTCCACAACACCTGGACCACTAACATTATACTGAGCCAGGAACACACTCCACAACACCTGGACCACTAACATTATACTGAGCCAGGAACACACTCCACAACACCTGGACCACTAACATTATACTGAGCCAGTAACACACTCCACAACACCTGGACCACTAACATTATACTGAGCCAGGAACACACTCCACAACACCTGAACCACTAACATTATACTGAGCCAGTAACACTCCACAACACCTGGACCACTAACATTATACTGAGCCAGTAACACTACACAACACCTGGACCACTAACATTATACTGAGCTAGTAACACTCCACAACACCTGGACCACTAACATTATACTGAGCCAGGAACACACTCCACAACACCTGGACCACTAACATTATACTGAGCCAGGAACACACTCCACAACACCTGGACCACTAACATTATACTGAGCCAGTAACACACTCCACAACACCTGGACCACTAACATTATACTGAGCCAGGAACACACTCCACAACACCTGAACCACTAACATTATACTGAGCCAGTAACACTCCACAACACCTGGACCACTAACATTATACTGAGCCAGTAACACTACACAACACCTGGACCACTAACATTATACTGAGCCAGTAACACTCCACAACACCTGGACCACTAACATTATACTGAGCCAGTAACACTACACAACACCTGGACCACTAACATTATACTGGGCTAGTAACACTACACAACACCTGGACCACTAACATTATACTGAGCTAGTAACACTCCACAACACCTGGACCACTAACATTATACTGAGCCAGTAACACTACACAACACCTGGACCACTAACATTATACTGAGCTAGTAACACTCCACAACACCTGGACCACTAACATTATACTGAGCTAGTAACACTCCACAACACCTGGACCACTAACATTATACTGAGCCAGGAACACTCCACAACACCTGGACCACTAACATTATACTGAGCTAGTAACACTCCACAACACCTGGACCACTAACATTATACTGAGCTAGTAACACTCCACAACACCTGGACCACTAACATTATACTGAGCCAGGAACACACTCCACAACACCTGGACCACTAACATTATACTGAGCCAGTAACACTCCACAACACCTGGACCACTAACATTATACTGAGCTAGGAACACTCCACAACACCTGGACCACTAACATTATACTGAGCTAGGAACACACTCCACAACACCTGGACACTAACATTATACTGAGCCAGGAACACTCCACAACACCTGGACCACTAACATTATACTGAGCCAGGTAACACTCCACAAACACCTGGACCACTAACATTATACTGAAGAGTAACACTCCACAACACCTGGACCACTAACATTATACTGAGCTAGTAACACTCCACAACACCTGGACCACTAACATTATACTGAGCTAGTAACACTCCACAACACCTGGACCACTAACATTATACTGAGCTAGTAACACTCCACAACACCTGGACCACTAACATTATACTGAGCCAGGAACACTCCACAACACCTGGACCACTAACATTATACTGAGCCAGGAACACTCCACAACACCTGGACCACTAACATTATACTGAGCCAGTAACACTCCACAACACCTGGACCACTAACATTATACTGAGCAGTAACACTCCACAACACCTGGACCACTAACATTATACTGAGCAGTAACACTCCACAACACCTGGACCACTAACATTATACTGAGCCAGTAACACTCCACAACACCTGGACCACTAACATTATACTGAGCAGTAACACTCCACAACACCTGGACCACTAACATTATACTGAGCAGTAACACTCCACAACACCTGGACCACTAACATTATACTGAGCAGTAACACTCCACAACACCTGGACCACTAACATATACTGAGCTAGTAACACTCCACAACACCTGGACCACTAACATTATACTGAGCTAGTAACACTCCACAACACCTGGACCACTAACATTATACTGAGCCAGAACACACTCACCACAACACCTGGACCACTAACATTATACTGAGCTAGTACACACTCCACAACACCTGGACCACTAACATTATACTGAGCTAGTAACACTCCACAACACCTGGACCACAACATATACTGACTAGTAACACTCCACAACACCTGGACCACTAACATTAACTGAGCTAGAACACACCACAACACCTGGACCACTAACATTATACTGAGCTAGTAACACTCCACAACACCTGGACCACTAACATTATACTGAGCTAGTAAACACTCCACAACACCTGGACCACTAACATTATACTGAGCTAGTTTGACGGTTGAGAGGCGGGTCCAAAGAGCCAGAGCTCAACCCCTGCAAACACAACTAGGTGAGTACAACTAGGCGAGTACCAGGGGTGCATATACAGAAAGTGACAAGGAAAGTCTGTGAGGTACTGAATGCCAGTTTCCATGGAGTGTTCACAACCGCCGCTCCCATTGTTAGAAGAGATTACCCTAGATGAAAGACTTCAGATATAGAGGTGACAGCAGAGGAGGTGAGGAAACAGTTGACAACACTGGATGCAACTAAAGTGGTTGGACCATACAAAGTATCACCGTGGATACTAAAAGAAGCGGCGCAGCCCCTCAGCGTGCCTCTGGCATTGATCTTTAATGAATCACTTATGTCGGGAGAATTGCCCAGTTGCTGAAGAGGGGCAAATGTTGTACTGATTTTCAAGAAATGTGATAGGGAGGAGGCACTTTTAACTATAGACCTGTATCACTGACAAGCATCACCTGAAAAATACTTGAGAGAATAATTAGGCTACGACTGGTTGCACACCTGGGAGAACGTTAGGTTTGTGAACAAACATTCAGCATGGGTTCTGGAAAGGAAATCGTGCCTAACAAACCTTCTGAATTCTATGATAAATAACGAGGATAAGACAGGACAGAGAAGGTTGGGGCAGACTGCATATTTCTTACTACCAAAAAGCCTTTGATACAGTACCCGCACATGAGACTGCTGTACAAAACTCGAGAGGCGGCGGGGGTAGGGGGACAGGTCCTAGCATGGATAAGGAACTACCTAACAGGAAGGACCAAGAGTTACGGTAAGGGGCGAGAAGTCGGACTGGCGAACAGTAACAAGTGGAGTACCACAAGGATCGGTGCTGGGACCCAATTCTATTTCTAATATATGTAAACAACATGTTTAAAGGAGTAGAGTCCTACATGTCAATGTTCGCGAATGACGCAAAGTTGATGAGAAGAGTTGACAGATGAGGATTGTATGATCCTCTACAGGACTTGAACAGGTTCAGAGATGGTCAGAGAAATGCTACTGGAGTTCACATGAGCAAATGTAAAGTGATGTAAATGGGACAGGAGATAGGAGACCAAAGGGACAGTAGACAATGAAGTGGAACATCCTACCTTGACGACGCGCGAAAGAGACCTGGGAGTGGACGTAACACCTAATCTATCCTCTGAAGCACATATAAATAGGATAACGAAGCAGCGTACTCTACACTGGCAAAAAGTTAGAACATCATTCAGAAACCTAAGTAAGGAGGCCTTTGGGGCGGTTTACAACTGCCTGCGTGAGGCCAGTCTTAAGAGTATGCCACCTCATAATGGAGTCCCATCTGAAGAAACATATCAGGAAACTGGAAAAGGTCAGAAGTTTGCAACGAGACTCGTCCCAGAGCTACGAGGGATGGGTATGAGGAGCGCCTGAGGGAACTGTGGCTTACGACACTAGACAAGAAAGAATTGAGAGAGGGGACATGATAGGAACGTATAAAATACTTAAGGGAAAAGACAGAGTGGACAGGGACGAAATGTTCACACGGAATAGTACAGAACGAGGGGACATGGGGTGGAAGTTGGAAACTCGATGAGTCACAGAGATGTTAGGGAAGTTTTCTTTTAGCGTGAGAGTAGTGGGAAAATGGAATGCACTTAAGGATCAGGTTGTGGAAGCAAATACTATTACTAATTTTAAAACCAGGTATGATAGGGGAATGGGACCGGAGTCATTGCTCTTAGCAACCGATGGCTTGAAAAGGCGGGATCCAAGAGTCAAGGCTCAATCCTGCAGACACAAATAGGTGATCGCACACACACATTCATACATTTGGGTAGCCTGACGGCTGAGTGGTCAGCGCTCTGGATTCGTAGTCCTAAGGGTCCGGGTTCGATTCCCGGCCGAAGCTGAAACAAATGGGCAGAGTTGCTTTCACCCTGATGCCTCTGTTCACCTAGCAGTGACCCTGGGAGTTAGACATCTGCCACGGATTGCTTCCTGGGGATGTATGTGTTGAGTTAAGAGAGAAATATATATATATAGTAAACATATATGTAAAAATGAAGTGGTTAGAAAGGCGGGGACCAAGAGCTAATAGCGCCATTATGCAGGCACATATACCAAATATAGACACACACACACAACAGCACACACAAACTTCCCCCCCCCCCCCAGAATGCAACCTTATCCATGTGTCTAACTCCTAGGTGCGATTAACTACTTGGTGAAGAGAGGCATGAGGTGAAAGAAATGATTAGAGAGGTTTTGTATGACGTAACGCACTATTAGAGCGGCAGTAAACATCTGGGAGTTAGTCACCAGTTACCAGGACCAGCAAGGTTTACAAGTGCCATCTTGGGGGACCATGTTACCAGGACCAGCAAGGTTTACAAGTGCCATCTTGGGGGACCATGTTACCAGGACCAGTAAGGTTTACAAGTGCCATCTTGGGGGGACCATGTTACCAGGACCAGCAAGGTTTACAAGTGCCATCTTGGGGGCACCTTGATGCAAGACTAAGCTATATATATACAAAGGCTGCCTGTCCCCGACACGAGACACATTATGAATTATTTGTTTCTGTCTCGGGCTGGGGAATCGAACCCGGGTCCGTCGACTGCGGATCCCAAATGTTATTCTCTTAATGAATCAATGTCTTATAAATGTCATGATCTTTACACACAGAGATCACAGTAGCCTGATGCATCAAATGAACAAATCCCAAGGGCCGTGACGAGGATTCGAACCTGCGTCCGGGAGCATCCCAGACACTGCCTTAATCGACGGGAGCTACGACATGGTCAAAAGGAGTTTGAAACCGAAGAGAACGGCCCTATTGACATAGCTCGACTGCAGGGGGGAGTTGTGTAAAACCCTGGTTTGTGTCTCGGAGAGGCTGCAGGATCCAGTAAGTTCACTAGAACTTCGATTTCAACTCTTTTTTTGACCATAAGAACATAAGATAAGGCAGCTGCAGAAGGCCTATTGGCCCATACGAGGCAGCTCCTATTATACACCCAATCCTCCACTCATATACGTGTCCAACCATGCTTGAAACAATCGAGGGACCCCACCTCCACAATGTTACGCGGCAATTGGTTCCACAAATCAACAACCCGGTTACTGAACCAGTATTTACCCAAGTCTTTCCTAAATTCTAAACTTATCCAATTTATACCATTGTTTCGTGTTCTGTCTTGTGTTGATACTTTCAATACCCTATTAATTATCCCCTTTGTTATGTCCATTCATCCACTTGTAAACCTCTATCATGTCACCCCTACTCTTCGCCTTTCCAGTGATGCACTTAAGCTTTGTTAATCTTTCTTCATATGAAAGATTCTAATTTGGGGAATTAACCTGGTCATCCTACGCTGGACACGTTCAAGTGAATTTATATCCATTCTATAATATGCGACCAAAACTGAACTGCATAATCTAAATGGGGCCTACTAGAGCAAGATATAGCTTGAGAACCACACCAGGTGTCTTGTTACTTACGCTGCGATTAATAAATCCGAGTGTCCGATTGCCTTATTACGAACATTCATGCATTGATCCTTTTTTAAATTCTTACTAATCATAACTCCCAGATCCCTTTCGCAATTCGACTTCGCAATCTTAACACCTTCTAGCTCGTATCGTGTAACTCTATCATCGTTACCTAGCCTCAGAACTTTACATTATCAGCATTAAACTGCATCTGCCAATCCTTTAACAATTTCAAAACCCTATCTAGATCAACTTGAAGTGATAGTGAGTCTTCCTCCGAATTAATTTCCCTACCGTTTTTCGTATCATCGGCAAATTTGCAAATGTTGCTACTCAAACCTGATCTAAATCATTTATATATATTAGAAACAACAGAGGTCCCAAGGACAGAGCCTTGAGGCACTCCACTTACAACATTTTCCCACTCTGACTTGACTCCATTTATACTAACTCTCTGTTTCCTTTGGTATAGCCATGCCCTAATCCAGCTTAATATAGCACCCCCAATACCATGAGCCTCTATCTTTTATCAGTCTTTCATGTGGCACTGTATCAAAACAGCCATGTCGTAGCTCAGTCCGATTAAGGCACCGTCTGGGATGCTCCTGGACGTAGGTTCGAATCCTCGTCACGGCCCCTTGTGGATTTGTTCATAATCTTTACATGGCTGCTTGCTTGCCTGCCTTCCTCTGATTGCTTGCTTGTCCTGCCTTCCTCTGATTGCTTGCTTGCCTGCCTTCCTCTGATTGCTTGCTTGCCTGCTTCCTCTGATTGCTTGCTTGCCTGCCTTCCTCTGATTGCTTGCTTGCCTGCCTTCCTCTGATTGCTTGCTTGCCTGCCTTCCTCTGATTGCTTGCTTGCCTGCCTTCCTCTGATTGCTTGCTTGCCTGCCTTCCTCTGATTGCTTGCTTGCCTGCCTTCCTCTGTTTGCTTGCTTGCCTGCCTTCCTCTGATTGCTTGCTTGCCTGCCTTCCTCTGATTGCTTGCTTGTCTGCCTTCCTCTGATTGCTTGCTTGCCTGCCTTCCTCTGATTGCTTGCTTGCCTGCCTTCCTCTGATTGCGTGCTTGCCTGCCTTCCTCTGATTGCTTGCTTGCCTGCCTTCCTCTGCCTGTTTGCTTGCTTGCCTGCCTTTTTCTTCTTGCTTGCCTGCCTTCCTTCTTGCTTGCCTGCCTTCCATGGCTTACTTGCTTGCCTGCCTTCCTCTTCCTGCTTGCTTGCTTGCCTGCCTTCCTCTGATTGCTTGCTTGCCTGCCTTCCTCTGATTGCTTGCTTGTCTGCCTTCCTCTGATTGCTTGCTTGCCTGCCTTCCTCTGATTGCTTGCTTGCCTGCCTTCCCGTCCTGCTTGCTTGCCTGCCTTCCTCTGCTTGCTTGCCTGCCTTCCTCTGCTTGCTTGCTTGCCTTCCACTGCCTGCTGTTATACGCTATAAATTCCACTGAGAATCTTGTATGTGGTGATCATGTCCTCCCTAACTCTTCTGTCTTCCAGCGACGTGAGGTATGGTTTCCGAGGTCTCTCCTCATAGCTCATAACCCTCAGCTTGGGTACCAGTCTTGTGGCATACCTTTGAACCTTATCCAATTAAGTCCTTCAGTTTGACTAGATAAGATTCCATGCTGGAGCTGCATACTCCAGGATTGGTCCTGACATATGGGGAATAACAAGGTTCTGAATGATTCCTTACACACGTTCCTCAAGGCAGTTCACATGTTGGCCAACCTGGCGTATGCCGCTGATGTTACGCTCTTGAAGCCCAGGATATGAGCATCACTAGGGGACAGGTCTGGCGTGATATCAACCCCCAGGTCCTGCTCTCTGACTCTTGAATATTTCATCTCCCAAATGATACCTTGTATCTGGCCTCCTGCTCCCTACACCTATCTTCATTACCTTACATTGGGTTAAACTCTAACAACCCCATTTGTTGGAATAGTCCTTCAGTGTTGTCCAGGAATGATCAGTGGTGCCACTGGTGGCCCAGTAATGATCAGTGGTGCCACTGGGGGCCCAGTAATGATCAGTGGTGCCACTGGTGGCCCAGGAATGATCAGTGGTGCCCACTGGTGGCCCTCACAGTCTGGCCATGGAGAATATAACCAACAAGGTGGTGGGTGACGCGGGCACCACACCCTACCAACCGACCATTGGCACGTGATGAGCTCATAAGAAGGACTGGACCCGTGCCCAATCGTGTCTCCCTGCCCGGGGCACAGTAGCCAAGATGTTAGAGGCCTAATGCATGCCTCGCCCGCAGTATGAGCACTAATAAAGTTCCAGCGGGCGTGGGCATGCTGGCACCATACGCCTGCCAGCGACGGTATATGTATACTGGTCAGCGGTCACCACAGCAGCAGATGACAGTGTAGCGGGCGTGGGCATGCTGGCAACATGCGCCTGCCAGCGACGGTATATGTATACTGGTCAGCGGTCACCTCAGCAGCAGATGACAGTGTAGCGGGCGTGGGCATGCTGGCAACATGCGCCTGCCAGCGACGGTATATGTATACTGGTCAGCGGTCACCTCAGCAGCAGATGACAGTGTAGCGGACGTGGGCATGCTGGCAACATGCGCCTGCCAGCGACGGTATATGTATACTGGTCAGCGGTCACCTCAGCAGCAGATGACAGTGTAGCGGACGTGGGCATGTCTGGCAACATACGCCTGCCAGCGACGGTATATGTATACTGGTCAGCGGTCACCTCAGCAGCAGATGACAGTGTAGCGGACGTGGGCATGCTGGCAACATGCGCCTGCCAGCGACGGTATATGTATACTGGTCAGCGGTCACCTCAGCAGCAGATGACAGTGTAGCGGGCGTGGGCATGGGCAAATCGCCTGCCAGGGACGGTATGTTACGTCAGTGGTACAGCGTGCAGTGTACGGCTGCATCTGCAGGGCACCCACTCAGCATTCACCAACCACTTACGAACCTCTACATCTTTCCTCAATCTTTGGCGACTTTGTTTACAATTATTAAACAGTTAAATGAGCTGCGAAGCACCAGGAGGCTGTATATAACAGTAACAACAGTTGATTGGCAAGTTTTCATGCTTGTAAACTGTTTAATAAATGTAACCAAAGCCGTCAAAGATTGAGGAAAGATGTACATGTTTGTAAATGCTTGCGTAACTGCTTCGTGAATCTGGCCCCACGACCATCTTGACCAGTGGCGCTGCTGCCATCTGCCACCATGCTAACGCCCGCTGCATTGACATCTATTCCATTCACCTGGCTGTAGGAGGCTCGAACCCTTGACCCCATGTGTGTGATGCCCAAGCTTTATCAACTGTACTGTGTGTAGTATCTGGTGGTGAGTTGAGCGGTGTGAGCAATATAAGTGGATGAGCTGAGCACACACATGCCCGTCCAACACCGCGCGGCGGAACGCTACCATCGGCGTCCTCGACGATCTGCGGGAGTAACGTCTTGCTTGTGTACGTAACTAACATGTGTGTAGAGTGGCGTGAGACAAGGTGTGCGTGGAGGGTCCAAGACTGCCATAGGCAGGGAGGTGGAGAGAGACGGCACTACACTACACGGTATAATAAGTTGTCGTGAGGAGCACATGAGAGCAGCCACACCCCGTGTCACACCCCGCCCGCCTCCTGGGCGTGTGTGACACAACTCACCAGTTGGCGCCATACAACCCTTGCAACCATAATACATCAACAATGTCACCAGTCTGAGAGCAGTAGGCAAGTTGGAGTGGTATAATGTTAGCGAGCCCCTGTCTCACTGATCTTCCCGCCTATTACTGCCCGCCGATCACGCCCACTATAAACACTCCAACAACCACTTGACCACAAATGGTAATGGTTTAATTACCACCCGTCCTCCACCTACCAGCAGGTGTGACGGACACACTACACCAAGGCCAAACACCTGTCCTCCACCTACCAGCAGGTCACAGTGTGACGGACACACTACACCAAGGCCAAACACCCGTCCTCCACCTACCAGCAGGTGTGACGGACACACTACACCAAGGCCAAACACTGCCCTACAAGATAATGGTGGCGACTTAACTGTTGCTGGGTCCTGTGGCAGGTTAGGATAAGGGCGCTTCACTACCACCAGTCCTTGACGTAGGGCACCCATTAATGGCCAGGAATACACCCATTATGACAGCAACCTTTGACCACACTACCCGGCTACCTCTTACACGACGCTTGGAGCTGGACTTATCCGGGTCGTGGTGTGAGCCACAAGGACTAACACACTGTTTATATGGACACCAACCCTGGCACACTCTTCCTGACCGCTACATCAGTTCGACACGAGCATGCTTCCTACTCACCAGTACAGCTAGTGGTGACCAACACTAGAGGTTGTCATGTGGTGCCAGATAAAGGTGGCACAATAGAGCCTGCCTCAGACGGGTAATATTGGCCACTATGGTGGACCAACACTAGAGGAGGTCATCACAATAGAGCCTGCCTCCAGACCGGGTAATATTGGCCACTATGGTGGACCAACACTAGAGGAGGTCATCAACAATAGAGCCTGCCTCAGACGGGTAATATTGGCCACTATGGTGGACCAACACTAGAGGAGGTCATCACAATAGAGCCTGCTCAGACGGGTAATATTGGCCACTATGGTGGACCAACACTAGAGGAGGCATCACAATAGAGCCTGCCTCAGACGGGTAATATTGGCCACTATGGTGGACCAACACTAGAGGAGGTTATCACCATAGTGGCCAATATTACCCGTCTGGGGCAGGCTCTATTGTGATGACCTCCTCTAGTGTTGGTCCACCATAGTGGCCAATATTACCCGTCTGGGGCAGGCTCTATTGTGATAACTCCTCTAGTGTTGGTCCACCATAGTGGCCAATATTACCCGTCTGAGGCAGGCTCTATTGTGATGACCTACTCTAGGGTTGGTCCACCATAGTGGCCAATATTACCCGTCTGAGACAGGCGCTATTGTGATGACCTCCTCTAGTGTTGGTCCACCATAGTGGCCAATATTACCCGTCTGGGCCAGGCTCTATTGTGATGACCTCCTCTAGTGTTGGTCCACCATAGTGGCCAATATTACCCGTCTGAGGCAGGCTCTATTGTGATGACCTCCTCTAGTGTTGGTCCACCATAGTGGCCAATATTACCCGTCTGAGGCAGGCTCTATTGTGATGACCTCCTCTAGTGTTGGTAGTCGGGAAGTGTGCGTCAGCGGGTTGGTGTCCATATAAACAGTGTGTTAGTCCTTGTGGCCTCACACCACGACCCGGATAAGTCCAGCTCCAAGCGTCGTGTAAGAGGTAGTCCGGGTAGTGTGTGGTCAAAGGTTGCTGTCATAATGGGTGCTATTCCTGGCCATTATGGGTGCCCTACGTCAAGGACTGGTGGTAGTGAAGCGCCCTTATCCTAACCTGCCACAGGACCCAGCAACAGTTAAGTCGCCACCATTATCTTGTAGGGCAGTGTTTGGCCTTGGTGTAGTGGTGTCCGTCACACCGGCTGGTAGGTGGAGGACAGGTGTTTGGCCTTGGTGTAGTGTGTCCGTCCACACCTGCTGGTAGGTGGAGGACGGGTGTTTGGCCTTGGTGTAGTGTGTCCGTCACACTGTGACCTGGTGGTAGGTGGAGGACGGGTGTTTGGTCTTGGTGTAGTGTGTCCGTCACACTTGTTGGTAGGTGGAGGACAGGTGTTTGGCCTTGGTGTAGTGTGTCCGTCACACCTGCTGGTAGGTGGAGTACGGGTGTTTGGCCTTGGTGTAGTGTGTCCGTCACACCTGCTGGTAGGTGGAGGACGGGTGTTTGGCCTTGGTGTAGTGTGTCCGTCACACCTGTTGGTAGGTGGAGGACGGGTGTTTGGCCTTGGTGTAGTGTGTCCGTCACACCTGTTGGTAGGTGGGGGACGGGTGTTTGGCCTTGGTGTAGTGTGTCCGTCACACTGTGACCTGGAAGGTGGAGGACGGGTGTTTGGCCTTGGTGTAGTGTCCGTCACACCTGCTGGTAGCAGGAAGGACGGGTGGTAATTAAACCATTACCATTTGTGGTCAAGTGGTTGTTGGAGTGTTTATAGTGGGCGTGAATCGGCGGGCAGTAATAGGCGGGAAGATCAGTGAGACAGGGCGCTCGCTAACATTATACCACTCCAACTTGCCTACTGCTCTCAGACTGGTGACATTGTTGATGTATTATGGTTGC
>WNGS01163928.1:12634-25094 GCA_020271785.1 Procambarus virginalis
AAGGGTTGTATGGCGCCAACTGGTGAGTTGTGTCACACACGCCCAGGAGGCGGGCGGGGTGTACACGGGGTGGGCTGCTCTCATGTGCTCCTCACGACAACTTTATTATACCGTGTAGTGTAGTGCCGTCTCTCTCCACCTCCCTGCCTATGGCAGTCTTGGACCCTCCACGCACACCTTGTCTCACGCCACTCTACACACATGTTAGTTACGTACACAAGCAAGACGTTACTCCCGCAGATCGTCGAGGACGCCGATGGTAGCGTTCCGCCGCGCGGTGTTGGACGGGCATGTGTGTGCTCAGCTCATCCACTGTATATTGCTCAGCACCGCTCAACTCACCACCAGATACTACACACAGTACAGTTGATAAAGCTTGGGCATCACACACATGGGGTCAAGGGTTCGAGCCTCCTACAGCCCAGGTGAATGTAAAGTAGATGTCAATGCAGCGGGCGTTAGCATGGTGGCAGATGGCAGCAGCGCCACTGGTCAAGATGGTCGCTGGGGCTAGATTCACGAAGCAGTTACGCAAGCATTTACAAACATGTACATCTTTCCTCAATCTTTGACGGCTTTGGTTACATTTATTAAACAGTTTACAAGCATGAAAACTTGCCAATCAACTGTTGTTACTGTTATATACAGCCTCCTGGTGCTTCGCAGCTCATTAACTGTTTAATAATTGTAAACAAAGTCGCCAAAGATTGAGGAAAGATGTAGAGGTTCGTAAGTGGTTGGTGAATGTGGTCCCTGGGTGACGGATGTTGCTACCTGCCAGCATGCCCACGTCCGCTACACTGTCATCTGCTGCTGTGGTGACCACTGACCAGTATACATATACCGTCCCTGGCAGGCGTATGTTGCCAACATGCCCACGCCCGCTACACTGTCATCTGCTGCTGAGGTGACCGCTGACCAGTATACATTACCGTCCCTGGCAGGCGCATGTTGCCAGCATGCCCACGTCCGCTACACTGTCATCTGCTGCTGAGGTGACCGCTGACCAGTATACATATACCGTCGCTGGCAGGCGTATGTTGCCAGCATGCCCACGTCCGCTACACTGTCATCTGCTGCTGAGGTGACCGCTGACCAGTATACATATACCGTCGCTGGCAGGCGCATGTTGCCAGCATGCCCACGTCCGCTACACTGTCATCTGCTGCTGAGTGACCGCTGACCAGTATACATATACCGTCGCTGGCAGGCGCATGTTGCCAGCATGCCCACGCCCGCTACACTGTCATCTGCTGCTGAGGTGACCGCTGACCAGTATACATATACCGTCGCTGGCAGGCGCATGTTGCCAGCATGCCCACGCCCGCTACACTGTCATCTGCTGCTGTGGTGACCGCTGACCAGTATACATATACCGTCGCTGGCAGGCGTATGGTGCCAGCATGCCCACGCCCGCTGGAACTTTATTAGTGCTCATACTGCGGGCGAGGCATGCATTAGGCCTCTAACATCTTGGCTACTGTGCCCCGGGCAGGGAGACACGATTGGGCACGGGTCCAGTCCTTCTTATGAGCTCATCACGTGCCAATTGGTCGGTTGGTAGGGTGTGGTGCCCGCGTCACCCACCACCTTGTTGGTTATATTCTCCATGGCCAGACTGTGAGGGCCACCAGTGGCACCACTGATCATTCCTGGGCCACCAGTGGCACCACTGATCATTACTGGGCCACCAGTGGCACCACTGATCATTACTGGGCCACCAGTGGCACCACTGATCATTCCTGGACAAACTGAAGGACTATTCCAACAAATGGTTGTTAGAGTTTAACCCAATGTAAGGTAATGAAGATAGGTGTAGGGAGCAGGAGGCCAGATACAAGGTATCATTTGGGAGATGAAATATTCAAGAGTCAGAGAGCAGGACCTGGGGTTGATATCACGCCAGACCTGTCCCCTAGTGATGCTCATATCCTAGGCTTCAAGAGCGTAACATCAGCGGCATACGCCAGGTTGGCCAACATGTGAACTGCCTTGAGGAACGTGTGTAAGGAATCATTCAGAACCTTGTATTCCACATATGTCAGACCAATCCTGGAGTATGCAGCTCCAGCATGGAATCTTTATCTAGTCAAACTGAAGACTAATTGGATAAGGTTCAAAGGTATGCCACCAGACTGGTACCCAAGCTGAGGGTTATGAGCTATGAGGAGAGACCTCGGAAACCATACCTCACGTCGCTGGAAGACAGAAGAGTTAGGGGAGACATGATCACCACATACAAGATTCTCAGTGGAATTTATAGAGTATAACAGCAGGCAGTGGAAGGCAAGCAAGCAAGCAGAGGAAGGCAGGCAAGCAAGCAGAGGAAGGCAGGCAAGCAAGCAGAGGAAGGCAGCAAGCAAGCAATCAGAGGAAGGCAGGCAAGCAAGCAATCAGAGGAAGGCAGACAAGCAAGCAATCAGAGGAAGGCAGGCAAGCAAGCAATCAGAGGAAGGCAGGCAAGCAAGCAAGCAGGAGAGGAAGGCAGGCAAGCAAGTAAGCCATGGAAGGCAGGCAAGCAAGAAGAAAAGGCAGGCAAGCAAGAAGAAAAAGGCAGGCAAGCAAGCAAACAGGCAGAGGAAGGCAGGCAAGCAAGCATCAGAGGAAGGCAGGCAAGCAAGCAATCAGAGGAAGGCAGGCAAGCAAGCAATCAGAGGAAGGCAGGCAAGCAAGCAATCAGAGGAAGGCAGACAAGCAAGCAATCAGAGGAAGGCAGGCAAGCAAGCAATCAGAGGAAGGCAGGCAAGCAAGCAATCAGAGGAAGGCAGGCAAGCAAGCAATCAGAGGAAGGCAGGCAAGCAAGCAATCAGAGGAAGGCAGGCAAGCAAGCAATCAGAGGAAGGCAGGCAAGCAAGCAATCAGAGGAAGGCAGGCAAGCAAGCAATCAGAGGAAGGCAGGCAAGCAAGCAATCAGAGGAAGGCAGGCAAGCAAGCAATCAGAGGAAGGCAGGCAAGCAGCAATCAGAGGAAGGCAGACAAGCAAGCAATCAGAGGAAGGCAGGCAAGCAAGCAGCCATGTAAAGATTATGAACAAATCCACAAGGGCCGTGACGAGGATTCGAACCTACGTCCAGGAGCATCCCAGACGGTGCCTTAATCGACTGAGCTACGACATGGTAGTTTTGATACAGTGCCACATGAAAGACTGATTAAAAGATAGAGGCTCATGGTATTGGGGGTGCTATATTAAGCTGGATTAGGGCATGGCTATACCAAAGGAAACAGAGAGTTAGTATAAATGGAGTCAAGTCAGAGTGGGAAAATGTTGTAAGTGGAGTGCCTCAAGGCTCTGTCCTTGGGACCTCTGTTGTTTATAATATATATAAATGATTTAGATTCAGGTTTGAGTAGCAACATTTGCAAATTTGCCGATGATACGAAAACGGTAGGGAAATTAATTCGGAGGAAGACTCACTATCACTTCAAGTTGATCTAGATAGGGTTTTGAAATGGTCAAAGGATTGGCAGATGCAGTTTAATGCTGATAAATGTAAAGTTCTGAGGCTAGGTAACGATGATAGAGTTACAAGATACGAGCTAGATGGTGTTGAGATTGCGAAGTCGAATTGCGAAAGGGATCTGGGAGTTATGATTAGTAAGAATTTAAAAAGGATCAATGCATGAATGTTCGTAATAAGGCAAATCGGACACTCGGATTTATTAATCGCAGCGTAAGTAACAAGACACCTGGTGTGGTTCTCAAGCTATATCTTGCTCTAGTTAGGCCCCATTTAGATTATGCAGTTCAGTTTTGGTCGCCATATTATAGAATGGATATAAATTCACTTGAACGTGTCCAGCGTAGGATGACTCAGTTAATTCCCCAAATTAGAAATCTTTCATATGAAGAAAGATTAACAAAGCTTAAGTTGCATTCACTGGAAAGGCGAAGAGTTAGGGGTGACATGATAGAGGTTTACAAGTGGATGAATGGACATAACAAAGGGGATATTAATAGGGTATTGAAAGTATCAACACAAGACAGAACACGAAACAATGGGTATAAATTGGATAAGTTTAGATTTAGGAAAGACTTGGGTAAATACTGGTTCAGTAACAGGGTTGTTGATTTGTGGAACCAATTGCCGCGTAACATTGTGGAGGTGGGGTCCCTCGATTGTTTCAAGCATGGGTTGGACACGTATATGAGTGGGATTGGGTGGTTATAGATAGGAGCTGCCTCGTATGGGCCAATAGGCCTTCTGCAGCTGCCTTTATTCTTATGTTCTTATGGTCAAAAAAAGAGTTGAAATCGAAGTTCTAGTGAACTTACTGGATCCTGCAGCCTCTCCGAGACACAAACCAGGGTTTTACACAACTCCCCCCTGCAGTCGAGCTATGTCAATAGGCCGTTCTCTTCGGTTTCAACTCCTTTTGACCATGTCGTAGCTCCGTCGATTAAGGCAGTGTCTGGGATGCTCCCGGACGCAGGTTCGAATCCTCGTCACGGCCCTTGTGGATTTGTTCATTTGATGCATCAGGCTATTGTGATCTGTGTGTGTAAAGATCATGACATTTATAAGACATTGATCATTAAGAGAATAACATTTGGGATCCGCAGTCGACGGACCCGGGTTCGATTCCCAGCCGAGACAGAAACAAATAATTCATAATGTGTCTCGTGTCGGGGACAGGCAGCCTTTGTATATATATAGCTTAGTCTTGCATCAAGGTGCCCCCAAGATGGCACTTGTAAACCTTGCTGGTCCTGGTAACATGGTCCCCCAAGATGGCACTTGTAAACCTTACTGGTCCTGGTAACATGGTCCCCCAAGATGGCACTTGTAAACCTTGCTGGTCCTGGTAACATGGTCCCCCAAGATGGCACTTGTAAACCTTGCTGGTCCTGGTAACTGGTGACTAACTCCAAGATGTTTACTGCCGCTCTACTAGTGCGTTACGTCATACAAAACCTCTCTAATCATTTCTTTCACCTCATGCCTCTCTTCACCAAGTAGTTAATACGCACCTAGGAGTTAGACACATGGATAAGGTTGCATTCTGGGGGGGGGGGGGAAGTTTGTGTGTGTGTGTGTGTGTGTGTCTATATTTGGTATATGTGCCTGCATAATGGCGCTATTAGCTCTTGGTCCCCGCCTTTCTAACCACTCTATTTTTACACTATTATGTTTACTATATATATATATTTCTCTCTTAACTCACACACATACATCCCCAGGAAGCAGCCCATAGCAGATGTCTAACTCCCAGGGTCACTGCTAGGTGAACAGAGGCATCAGGGTGAAAGCAACTCTGCCCATTTGTTTCAGCTTCGGCCGGGAATCGAACCCGGACCCTTAGGACTACGAATCCAGAGCGCTGACCACTCAGCCGTCAGGCTACCCAAATGTATGAATGTGTGTGTGCGCTCACCTATTTGTGTCTGCAGGATTGAGCCTTGACTCTTGGATCCCGCCTTTCAAGCCATCGGTTGCTAAGAGCAATGACTCCGGTCCCATTCCCCTATCATACCTGGTTTTAAAATTAGTAATAGTATTTGCTTCCACAACCTGATCCTTAAGTGCATTCCATTTTCCCACTACTCTCACGCTAAAAGAAAACTTCCTAACATCTCTGTGACTCATCTGAGTTTCCAACTTCCACCCATGTCCCCTCGTTCTGTTACTATTCCGTGTGAACATTTCGTCCATGTCCACTCTGTCTATTCCCCTGAGTATTTTATACGTTCCTATCATGTCCCCTCTCTCCCTTCTTTTTTCTATTGTCGTAAGGCACAGTTCCCTCAGGCGCTCCTCATACCCCATCCCTCGTAGCTCTGGGACGAGTCTCGTTGCAAACTTCTGAACCTTTTCCAGTTTCCTTATATGTTTCTTCAGATGGGGACTCCATTATGAGGTGGCATACTCTTAAGACTGGCCTCACGCAGGCAGTGTAAACCGCCCCAAAGGCCTCCTTACTTAGGTTTCTGAATGATGTTCTAACTTTTGCCAGTGTAGAGTACGCTGCTGTCGTTATCCTATTTATATGTGCTTCAGGAGATAGATTAGGTGTTACGTCCACTCCCAGGTCTCTTTCGCGCGTCGTCACAGGTAGGCTGTTCCCCTTCATTGTCTACTGTCCCTTTGGTCTCCTATCTCCTAGTCCCATTTACATAACTTTACATTTGCTCATGTTGAACTCCAGTAGCCATTTCTCTGACCATCTCTGCAACCTGTTCAGGTCCTCGTAGAGGATCATACAATCCTCATCTGTCAACTCTTCTCATCAACTTTGCGTCATCCGCGAACATTGACATGTAGGACTCTACTCCTGTAAACATGTTTACATATATTAGAAATAGAATTGGTCCCAGCACCGATCCTTGTGGTACTCCACTTGTTACTGTTCGCCAGTCCGACTTCTCGCCCCTTACCGTAACTCTTTGGCTCCTTCCTGTTAGGTAGTTCCTTATCCATGCTAGGACCTGTCCCCTACCCCCGCCTGCCTCTCGAGTTTGAACAGCAGTCTCATGTGCGGTACTGTATCAAAGGCTTTTTGGTAGTCAAGAAATATGCAGTCTGCCCAACCTTCTCTGTCCTGTCTTATCCTCGTTATTTTATCATAGAATTCCAGAAGGTTTGTTAGGCACGATTTCCCTTTCCAGAACCCATGTTGATGTTTGTTCACAAACCTAACGTTCTCCAGGTGTGCAACCAGTCGTAGCCTAATTATTCTCTCAAGTATTTTACAGGGGATGCTTGTCAGTGATACGGGTCTATAGTTAAGTGCCTCCTCCCTATCACCTTTCTTGAAAATCAGTACAACATTTGCCCTCATCAGCAACTGGGCAATTCGTCCGACATAAGTGATTCATTAAAGATCATTGCCAGAGGCACGCTGAGGGCCTGCGCCGCTTCTTTTAGTATCCATGGTGATACTTTGTCTGGTCCAACCGCTTTAGTTGCATCCAGTGTTGTCAACTGTTTCATTACCTCCTCTGCTGTCACCTCTATATCTGATAGTCTTTCATCTAGGGTAATCCCTTCTAACAATGGGAGCGGCGGTTGTG
The DNA here is from genome assembly GCA_020271785.1 of Procambarus virginalis. NCBI lineage: Eukaryota > Metazoa > Arthropoda > Malacostraca > Decapoda > Cambaridae > Procambarus > Procambarus virginalis. The sequence continues at coordinate 19,644 of WNGS01163928.1, forward strand.
AACACTCCATGGAAACTGGCATTCAGCACCTCGCAGATTTCCTTGTCACTTTCTGTATATGCCCCCTGTGTACTCGCCTAGTTGTACTCACCTAGTTGTGTTTGCAGGGGTTGAGCTCTGGCTCTTTGGATCCGCCTCTCAACCGTCAATCAGCAGGTGTACAGATTCCTGAGCCTACTGGGCTCTATCATATCTACACTTGAAACTGTGTATGGAGTCAGCCTCCACTACATCACTTCCTAATGCATTCCATTTGGCAACTACTCTGACACTAAAAAAGTTCTTTCTAATATCTCTGTGGCTCATTTGAGCACTCGGTTTCCACCTGTGTCCCATAGTGCGCGTGCTCCTTGTGTTAAATAGCCTGTCTTTATCTACCCTATCAATTCCCTTCAGAATCTTGAATGTGGTGATCATGTCCCCCCTAACTCTTCTGTCTTCCAGCAAAGTGAGGTTTAATTCCCGTAGTCTCTCCTCGTAGCTCATACCTCTCAGCTCGGGTACTAGTCTGGTGGCAAACCTTTGAACCTTTTCCAGTTTAGTCTTATCCTTGACTAGATATGGACTCCATGCTGGGGCTGCATACTCCAGGATTGGCCTGACATATGTGGTATACAAAGTTCTGAATGATTCTTTACACAAGTTTCTGAATGCCGTTCGTATGTTGGCCAGCCTGGCATATGCCGCTGATGTTATCCTCTTGATATGTGCTGCAGGAGACAGGTCTGGCGTGATATCAACCCCAAAGTCTTTTTCTTTCTCTGATTCCTGAAGAATTTCCTCTCCCAGATGATACCTTGTATCTGGCCTCCTGCTCCCTACACCTATCTTCATTACATTACATTTGGTTGGGTTAAACTCTAACAACCATTTGTTCGATCATTCCTTCAGCTTGTCTAGGTCTTCTTGAAGCCTCAAACAGTTTTCTTCTGTTTTAATCCTTCTCATAATTTTGGCATCGTCCGCAAACATTGAGAGAAATGAATCGATACCCTCCGGGAGATCATTTACATATATCAGAAACAAGATAGGACCGAGTACAGAACCCTGTGGGACTCCTCTGGTGACTTCACGCCAATCGGAGGTCTCACCCCTCACCGTAACTCTCTGCTTCCTATTGCTTAGGTACTCCCTTATCCACTGGAGCACCTTACCAGCTACACCTGCCTGTCTCTCCAGCTTATGTACCAGCCTCTTATGCGGCACTGTGTCAAAGGCTTTCCGACAATCCAAGAAAATCCAAGAAAAAAGTCTAGTGCCCTTGATGAGATACCAACTTCAATTTACAAAAAAGCCTCCAGATCTTTAGCCCCTGCTATTGCATTGCTCTTCAACAAGTCACTTGAACTCCAAATCTTTCCAGATATTCTAAAGAAAGCGAGAGTAACCCCTGTCCACAAATGTGGTGATCTCACAGATGTTAACAACTACAGACCTATATCAATCCTGCCTAACTTGTCAAAAATATTTGAAAAACTAATCTACAAGCAGCTTTACTCCTATCTAGCCAAACACAATATACTTAGCTCTTGTCAATATGGCTTCAGACCTAAAAAAAGCACTAACGATGCACTTATTAGTATGATTAACTTGATTCATGCAGCTCTTGATAAAAATGAGTTCCCTGTTGGGTTATTTGTGGACCTGCGTAAGGCTTTTGACACTGTCAACCACCAAAACCTTCTTCTTAAATTACATCATTATGGAGTCAGAGGACACTCCCTGCAATACCTCAAATCTTACCTTACTGACAGGCTCCAGTATGTTTCTGTGAATAATTCAATTTCTCCCACCCTACCCATCAACATTGGTGTTCCTCAGGGCAGCATACTTGGCCCTCTCCTCTTTCTCATCTACATTAATGACCTTCCAAATGCCTCCCAACACCTCAAACCAATTCTATTTGCTGACGACACAACCTTCATTTACTCCAGTCCTGACCCCCTTGCTCTAAATGCCACAGTAAATACTGAGCTAAATAAAGTCCATCTTTGGCTAACTGCCAACAAACTCACCCTTAACATTGACAAAACTTTCTATATTCTGTTTGGCAATAAATCCTCTAATCAAATAAATCTCAAAATTAACAATACCCAAATTTGTAACAAATTAGATGGCAAGTTCCTTGGCGTTCTCATTGACCACAAGCTGAATTTCCAGGGACACATTCTAAATATATCAAAAAAAGTTTCAAAAACTGTTGGCATTCTCTCTAAGATCAGATATTATGTACCCCGACCTGCCCTGGTGACTCTCTATTACTCCCTCATCTATCCATATCTCAACTATGGTATTTGTGCTTGGGGTTCTACTACCCAAAATCATTTACGTCCTCTAATTACTCAACACAAAGCTGCTATTAGGACAATATCCAACTCTGGCCCCAGACATCACTCGGTACCCCTACTCAAATCTCTGAATATGTTAGATATTAAGTCACTGCACATTCTCTCATGTGTATCATACATATATAAAACGCTGAACTGTAATGCCAATCCTGACTCAAAAGCTTCATTGAAGGTTGTAACAGAACCCATGAGCACCACACCAGAAATAAATACAGTTTTGATATTCCAAGAGTACGACTTAATCAAACTAGAAATGCTCTACAAATCAAGGGACCCAGAATGTGGAATGACCTTCCCAACCATGTTAAAGACTGTACCTCTCTCAACCAGTTTAAGATTAAAACTAAACACTACCTGATAAACTCCTTGTAACCTGCCTTACCCCTCGATTGTCAACCCATGTCTGTTATTTTTTTTAATCAATGCTGTTTGTCACCTTTGTATTTGTGCTGCTTTTTCAGTCATACCTTGAGGATACCTTGAGGTGCTTCCGGGGCTTATCGTCCCCGCGGCCCGGTCATCGACCAGGCCTCCTGGTTGCTGGACTGATCAACCAGGCTGTTGGACGCGGCTGCTCGCAGCCTGACGTATGAGTCACAGCCTGGTTGATCAGGTATCCTTTGGAGGTGCTTATCCAGTTCTCTCTTGAACACTGTGAGGGGTTTGCCAGTTATGTCCCTTATGTGTAGTGGAAGCGTGTTGAACAGTCTCGGGCCTCTGATGTTGATAGAGTTCTCTCTCAGAGTACCAGTTGCACCTCTGCTTTTCAACGGGGGTATTCTGCACATCCTGCCATGTCTTCTGGTCTCATGTGATGTTATTTCTGTGTGCAGGTTTGGGACCAGCCCCTCTAATATTTTCCACGTGTAAATTATTATGTATCTCTCCCGCCTGCGCTCAAGGGAATACAGATTTAGGCTCTTAAGTCGGTCCCAATAGTTTAGATGTTTTACCGAGTGGATTCTAGCAGTAAAGGACCTCTGCACGCTCTCCAGGTCAGCAATTTCACCAGCAGTGAAAGGGGCTGTCATTGTGCAGCAGTACTCCACTCTAGAGAGCACAAGCGTTTTGAAAAGTGTCATCATCGGTATAGCATCTCTAGTGTGAAAAGTTCTTGTTATCCAACCTGTCATTTTTCTTGCAGTTGTGACGGCTACTTTATTGTGTTCTTTAAAGGTAAGGTCTTCCGACATGAGTACACCCAGATCCTTTACATTGCCTTTTCGTTCTATGTTATGATTTGCCTGAGTTTTGTACGTGGTTTCCGTTTTTATATTTTCATTTTTTCCATAGCGCATGAGCTGGAACTTGTCTTCGTTAAACACCATATTATTTTCTGTAGCCCATAGAAAGACCTGATCTACATCTGACTGGAGGTTCGCCGTGTCCTCTATGTTGCCTACTCTCATGAAGATCCTAGTGTCATCTGCAAAGGATGATACAGTGCTATAGGTTGTGCTCTTGTCTATGTCCGATATGAGGATGAGAAAAAGTACTGGAGCAAGCACAGTACCCTGGGGGACTGAGCTCTTAACGGTTGACGGGTTGGATTTTATTTTGTTGACTATTACACATTGGGTTCTGTTGGTCAGGAAATTGTAGATCCATCTGCCTACTTTTCCGGTAATTCCTTTTGAGCGCATTTTATGGGCAATAACACCATGGTCACATTTATCAAAAGCTTTTGCGAAATCTGTGTAAATTACATCAGCGTTTTGTTTGTCTTCCATAGCATCTAATGCCATATCATAGTGGTCCAGCAACTGCGACAGGCAAGAGCGCCCTGTTCTGAAACCATGTTGTCCGGGGTTATGGAGATGCTGTGATTCCATGTATTTTGTGATCTTACTTCTTAGCACTCTCTCAAAAATTTTTATGATGTGCGATGTTAGTGCTATCGGTCTGTAATTTTTGCCTCTGCCTTATTTCCTCCTTTATGAAGTGGTGCTATCTCTGCTGTTTTTAGTATATCAGGAATAACGCCAGTATCTAGGCTTTGTCTCCACAGAATGTGAAGGGCCTGCGATAGTGGTTTTTTACAGTTCTTGATGAATATGGAGTTCCAAGAATCCGGGCCTGGTGCGGAGTGCATAGGCATACTGTTTATGGCTTCTTCAAAATCCAGTGGGGATAGGGTGACGTCTGATATATGATTTGATGTTGGTATCATATCCATGAAAAATTCATTTGGGTTATCGATCTTTAGTGCGTTTAATGGCTCGCTGAAGACAGAGTCGTATTGCTTCCTCAGTAGCTCGCTCATTTCTTTGTTGTCATCGGTGAAAGTTCCATCTTCCTTTCGCAGGGGCCCGATACTAGATGTGGTTTTTGATCTTGATTTTGCATAGGAGAAAAAATATTTCGGGTTTCTCTCTATTTCACTGATGGCCTTTTGCTCTCTTTCCCTCTCCTGCGTTTTGTATGATTCTTGTAGCTTGAGTTCAATTTTTCCTATTTCGCTACCTAACCTTCTTCGCCGTTCCTGAGATAGGGTGCGACTCTCAAGTTGTACCGCGATTCGTTTTCTTCGCCTATATAGGGAACGACGTTCTCGTTCCAATCTGCATCTCTTCCTCTTTTTTCTTAGGGGGATGCGGTTTGTACATATTTCTAGTGCTACTGAGCTTATTTTTTCCAGGCACTGGTTCAGGTTCGCATTTCCTAGCTGTTCTTCCCAGTTTATTTCTGTTCCCCCCCCCTTTTTTTTTATCTTTATTTGTATTTGTTCTCAACACATTTTATTCTTTATGCTCAATTAGTATTAAGTTCTAGATATTAATGTTCTTCCTGCCCGAAACGCATTGCGTAATAGTGGCTTTAGGCATTGTATGTACTAGCTCTATTTATAATTCGATCCATTAATGTAACATCACTTGTATGTATATACCTTACCTGAATAAACATATTTATTTATTTATTTATTTATTTTAATGCAGTCCGCCCATCCTTCTCTTTCTTGCTTAATCTTTGTCACCTGATCGTAGAATTCTATCAAGCCTGTAAGGCAAGATTTACCCTCCCTAAACCCATGTTGACGATTTGTCACGAAGTCCCTTCTCTCCAGATGTGTTACTAGGTTTTTCTCTCGATCTTCTCCATCACC
>WNGS01163930.1:0-11391 GCA_020271785.1 Procambarus virginalis
TCTGTAACACACACACACACACACACAACACACACACACACATCACACACACACACACACACACACCACACACACACACACACACACACACACACACACACAGAGCGTAGCGGCGGTAGGAGACACACGCGATTAGCGAGGTCCGCGGAAATTCGTCAATTTCACGGGACATCGAAGGATTATTGAGGCTAGATCATAGTATTTGCCTCTCGAGTGTGTAGCTAGCAGGTGCTACATACGCGCTAAAACTGACACAGAGTAATATTTGATAAGAGATGTAATGGAGATGCATTAAGTCATACTTTCATAATGTTTTGAACTGTAGAAAGTTGATTTACGTTACGCTACATGTGTTACAGGGGCTGAGTCGTACTTTCATAATGTTATTTGGACTGCAGAAAGCTCATGGCACATCCAATGCTATGTTCCAGTGTGTGCCAGGAGCGAGAGAGAAAGAGAGAAAAGCATGTTGGTTAGTAACCAGTGACTGCTATGTGTATCCCGTGCAGTTGTGTTTACAAAAAAAATTATGATTTGTATAATAATAATAATAATAATAAGATTGAAGACCACCTTATGACTCGCTACTTTAAAAAAGAAAAAATGCTATTTGGCAAAGAATGATGTTACTATGATGGCCATGTTTCGTTTATTATAATTGGGCAAAGAATGATGTTACCATGATGACCATGTTACGTTTATTATAATTGGGCAAAGAATGATGTTACCATGTTGGTCATGCTGCTCATGTTACGATACAAGGTTACTCATAATACTAAGGCTTTGCACAGAAAACGATGTGGGGGAGGGTGTGGCTATGGTTGATGGTAAGGGGGGAGGAGGGGTTGGGGGATCTGTTGGAGTGGTAATGACACATTTACCCTCAGTTATGTGTCAGTCTCCCGAGAGGAGGGCTGCACACAAGGACTCTCTCCGCCCAGGCCTGCATTGGAATTTGTATGTTGAGGTCCTGGCTCATCTTTGAGAATGAACAATGACACACTCAATGTTATGTCCTGGTGTGAGCTGTGACAGGAGTGAGTATGGTACGCTGTATTGCTGTCACTCCCAGCAGTGTGATGGTGGTGGTGGTATGTGGTATGTCCTGCTATGTGGATGGAGGGGGAGGGGAGGGCGTGACTGACTATGAAAGAGTTGATGATGACATTCGCAACAGTTAGGCCTCAACCTTTGAAGAGGTAACGCATGTGGTCATGTGGTGTCACTCCTCAGAGCTATGTGGTAGGTATGGCCCGCATATCCTTAGCACTCTGGAAGCAGGGAGGGTACATAAAACTGTGATTCTTTAAGAAAAAATAATGACTCTACTTTCACACACCCACTGCCAGCTGTTACCTTCCTTTCCCCTCCTTCTCCCTCATTCTCCCCTCCAATCTTAAGACCCTGGACTCTCACGCTCCCCTCAACCCTTCCTGCCCATGTAGGGGGAACTAATGGACGTTACTGATATCCTCTCAGGTATGGGTGCTCCCCTCTCCCTACACAACATAACCTACATACTCCTCCTCCTCCCTACATGACCGCATACCATCCACATAGCTTCCAGCCCCTACCCAACATGGCACACTCTCAAGTGGCACCTGGCCGGACGCCACGCGTCAGCCATGCGTCAAAACTTCCGGGAAAATCCTCCTACATTACTATGTATTCACTTAGTTGTAGTTTACGGGGGTTGAGCTTTGCTCTTTCGGCCCGCCTCTCAACTGTCAATCAACTGTTTACTAACTACACTAACTACTTTTTTTTGTTTTTTTTTTCACACCACACACACACACACACACACCCCAGGAAGCAGCCCGTGACAGCTGACTAACTCCCAGGTACCTATTTACTGCTAGGTAACAGGGGCATTCAGGGTGAAAGAAACTTTGCCCATTTGTTTCTGCCGGGTGCGGGAATCGAACCCGCGCCACAGAATTACGAATCCTGCGCGTTATCCACCAGGCTACCTGGCCCCTGTAACCTGCAAAGAGTGGTACCTCTTTGCAGTGTGTACACCATGGGACATGAGTTCACCAACCACTGGGACTATGTCAGGTACATACAAACCAGGGAAGACCAGGGTACACTTAACCAGTCACGCCCAAACAAACCCGTCACTCAGTCACTTACTGACACCAGACCACCAGTCACGCCAAACAAACCTGTCACTCAGTCACTTACTGACACCAGACCAACGCGCGTTTCCACAGTCTCGCAGGTCGGTGAGGTCAATGAATCTTTGCAAGGGGCCCCAGCGATTGTTCATTACCTTACTTGCCTGGAGTCTAACATCAGTCAGGTCAGAGGCATCTTACACCAAGACACAGTACTACATTCTCATGCACTAACAAAGGTTATTGTCAAAATACCTGGTGTATCTGACCTAGAACACATAATAGCTGACAGTGACACATGTCAAATCAATGGTACCTACGTAGAACCGTCCTTACATCAGGTGCAGAATAACACTACTGCTGTTTATGTTGTCAACGTCACCAATGCCAACATTCACCTTGCATCAGGCACACACATTGTTGACTTTGCCCATTATTCGTTACCGGTGCGAGTAGTGGATGAAGTCTCTACTGACCAAATGGTACATGCACTCTCTCACACAACAAATCCAGATCAGATCGCGATCTCACCTGTGCATCTTAGTGCCACTGACTTCCCTGACGCCCAATCTCAGTTATTGGCCATCCTCAACAAGCATCGCAACGTTGTTGCACTGACAGGTGAACAACTTGGACTGACGCACCTCATTACTCACAAAATTCCACTGGAACCAGGTACTCGCCCAATTTTTGTACCCGCGTACAGATTGCCTCATTCTCAACGAGCCGTTGCAGACTGACTCATTGACGAGATGTTACACGATGGCGTTATTGAAGAAAGTACTTCACCGTGGAATGCTCCATTAATCTTAGTACCCAAGAAGGATGGCTCTTGGCGTCCCGTCGTTGATTTCAGGAAACTTAATCAAGTTACGATTCCCGATCGATTTCCACTTCCTGTGCTTACTGACTTATTGCAGAACATAGGTCAGAATAAGGTTTTTTCCACACTTGATTTATTGCAAGGATTTTGGCAGATACCGCTCGACCCAGAAAGTCGAGAACTGACGGCGTTTTCCGTCCCTAATGGTCATTACCAGTACACTCGCATGCCTTTTGGCTTACGCAGCAGCCCTATTACCTTCACAAGGCTTATGACAGACCTGTTTCGACGAATGATAGGAAATACCCTCATGGTCTACCTCGATGACCTCATTATCATGTCCAAGGATGTACCGTCACATCTCCAAAGTTTGGACCGAGTCCTTCAGAAACTAGCTGAAGCCAATCTGAAAATCAAACTCAGCAAATGCGCCTTCATGAGAGAAAAAATACAGTTTCTCGGCCATAACGTCACCTCGCAAGGCATCACCACTCTAGATTCAAAGATAGAAGCTGTCAAGAACTTTCCAGTCCCTCATAATGCTGAAGCTGTACAAAAGTTCGTAGGCCTAGCTGGATTCTACCGCCATTTCATTGCCGGTTATTCGGTGATTGCATCTCCTCTCACTCACCTCCTTAAGAAGGACGTTCCGTTCGTTTGGACAACTGATCAAGAGAAAGCATTTCAAACGCTCAAAGAAGCCCTGATATCTTCTCCCGTTCTCAAGTTCCCAGACTTCACCAAACCGTTCATTTTAGTTACTGACGCCAGTAACATTGGGTTAGGTGCCGTACTCGCTCAAACTAGCGACAGAAAGGAGCATGCCATTGCATATGCGAGCCGAGTCCTCTCCAAAGCTGAAAAGAATTATTCGACAACCGAGCGTGAAGCGTTGGCTGTCGTGTGGGCGCTCAAACATTTCAGAGATATCATCTATAACTACCCTGTCCATGTACTGACGGACCATCAAGCTATCATTCCCTTGTTCAGAGACAAGAACCCCATAGGCAAGTTCGCCTGTTGGTCGCTCACCATACAAGAGTTCCTACCCACGTTTGGATACTTACCTGGCAAACACAATGTAGTTGCCGATGCTCTCTCTCGTTACGTCGCTCCTGTTCACGTTGAATACCCTTCGTTAGACTTGCGAGATGTAGAACTCGCACAACGTCAAGACCCAATGTGGGCACCGATCATAAGCTTTCTCGTGGACCCGCACACGACTCTTACGGTCAAACCACCCGTACCACTAAAGGAACTAGTACTCTTAGATCATGTGCTCCATCGCAAGGTTATGCTTGGATCTCCTGCCAGACTGGTACATCAACTTGTTATTCCTGCGTCGATAGTTCCTACCGTGTTAAAACTTGTTCACGACGCCCCACACAGTGCGCATCCTGGCAAGGACCGCACCATCAAGCAAGCTCGTCTTACGTACTACTGGCCCAAAATGGCCAAACAGATTGAACGTCACGTGGATCAATGTCTAACCTGCCTAGCTCACAGAGGCCATGTTGCTGGCCCGAACCCGATTCAGACTTACCCTACGACTAATGCACCTTGGGATCGTGTTTCTATGGATTTGTTAACAAATTTTGCTGAAACTTCCAGAGGAAATAAACATCTCCTAGTTATGGTAGATAACTTCTCTAGATACTGTGAACTGGTTCCAATTCCAAACAAGACTGCAGAAACTATAGCTAGTGCCTTTCATGATCATATAATTTGCAGGTATGGTCCACCCAGAGTTATACTCTCTGACAACGGCCCGGAATTCAACAATTCTGTCCTGGAACAACTGGCTACATTGTACAACATCAAAAAGTGCAATATAATGCCTTATCAGCCGGCTAGCAACGGCCTTGCTGAAAGAACTAACAAGAAGGTCCTTGACGCACTCAGAGTGACAGTCAATCGAGACAGTCACAAATGGGATGAACTTATGCCAATCGTCCAATGTTCGATAAACTCCTCTGTCAACTCCTCCATAGGAGACACACCTCACTTTGTGCTATTTGGGACAGACATGAGATTTCCTAATGCCATCATCTCCTTGCCATTCCTCCCCTCCCCTCTTACCTACATGACACACATTTTAGCCTCTGCGACCCACAACGTCCCCATTTTACCCCTGCGACGCTTCCCGTCCCTTTCTACAGACTCTCACACCACTTTTGACTATGACCGAGTTCGATCCCCTGAGGTTCTCCTCAGGTTTGGGACGGTTCTAGGCGTACTTTTCACTACTCTCATCCACGTGACCCATTCACCCACCTGTGTCTGCTTTACTTGCCACTTAGCAGCAAGATTCCCATAAGCGTGCCTGACATTGTGCGAGCTGTGTGAATGAGTCAAGGTGTGAGTGTGTGTGGGCCAGCAATAATATAAGTACTATACTTTGACTTATTAGTGAATTATTGTCTGTCTTCGCGCCCATCTCTGATCAGCCAGAGATAGATCGCTCACCTCGCTACTCACCCACTTTTCTATAAATTCATCAAAAGCAAATTGCAGGTTGACTGCATCTATCTCCGCATAGATGCAGAGTGATAGCATCTATCACCACCAGTCTCCGTTGTGCAGTGGCAAGACACTCGCCTGGCGTTCCGCGAGCGCTTTATCATGGGTTCGTATCCTGGCCATGGAGGATTTACTGGGCACAAATCCTGAACTGTAGCCTCTGTTTAACGCAACAGTAAAATGAGTACTTGGTTGTAAAAGCAATTCTTCGCGGCGGGGATCGTATTCCAGCCCGAATAACACCTGCCCGAAACGCTACGCGTACTAGTGGCTGTACAATGAGGCGGGACCAAAGAGCCAGAGCTCAACCCCCGCAAGCACAACTAGGTGAGAACAACTAGGTGAGTACAAGAATGTAACAACTCTTGTATATATCTAAAAAAAAAATCTGACCAAAAAAAAAGGCTTACGACAGAGTTGGATATAAGAGGTTGTTTTGGAAACTGGAACATATTGGAGGAGTGACAGGAAGGATTCTAACATGTATGAAAAATTTTCTAGCTGGCAGAAAAATGAGAGCAGTAATCAGAGGCACTGGTGACATCGGACTGGAGAAATGTCACAAGTGGAGTACAACAGGGTTCAGTTCTTCCACCGATAATGTTCCTTGTCTACATAAACGATCTACCAGATGGAATACACAATTATATGAACATGTTTGCTGATGATGCTATGATACTAGGGAAGACAAGAAACTTGGATGATTGTTACGCCCTTCAAGAAGACCTGGATAAAATAAGTAGAACACCACTTGGCAAATGAAATTTAATGGCAAACAATGTCATGTTATGGAATGTGGAATAGGAGAACATACACCACACACAACCTACAAATCATGTGAAAAATCTAAACAATTTCTGATTAAGAAAGAGATCTAGGGTTGGTTCTAGATTTAAAACTGTCACCTGAGGACCACATAAGAACATCGTTCGAGGTGCCTATGCTACACCTTCCAATTACAGATTTGCTTTTAAATACATGGATCGTGAAATACTAAAGAAATTGTTCATGACCTTAGAGGGCCAAAGTTGGAATATGCAGCGGTTGTATGGTGCCCATATCTTAAGAAGCATTTCAACAAACTGGAAAAGGTGCAAGAACATGCAACTAAGTGGTTCTCGGAATTAAAAGACAAGAGCTACGAGGAAAGGTTAGAGGCATTAAATATTCCAAAACTAAAAGATAAGAGAAAAAGTGGTGATGTGATCACTACGTATTACTAGGGCGGGGGCCTAACGGCTCATTGGACAGCACTCGGGATTCGTAGTCTTAAGGTTCCGGGTTCGATTCCTGGTGGAGGCGGAAAGAAATGGGCAGAGTTTCTTTCACCCTGATGTCCCTGTTCACCTCTCAGTAAATAGGTATCTGGGAATTAGACAGCTGCTAAGGGCTGCTTCCTGGTGGTGTGTAACAAAAAGGAGTCCTGGTCGAGGACCAGGCCGCGGGGATGCTAAGCCCTGAAATCATCTCAAGATAACCTCAAGAAGATGCTAATTTGCTGTTTTCTTAAGAGATAACCAAGCCCTAACCCAATTTAGAATACCTCCCATCCCCCCCCCCTCCCTGCTAATACAACTTTTAATGAGTCTCTCATGAGAAACAGTACCAAAGACTTTATTCCAGTCAAGATATAAACTTTAACAATTCTTCCCGTTGTAAACTGCCTGAAATGTTCTTGAAAAAAATGAGAGTAAATTTTTTAATCATGACAGGCCCATAGTAAAACCAAACTGTGAAACCTTCACTAAGCACTGCACTGCGCTCCTGTTTCATGTGACAATTTCGTGGTGCAGTTGTTAATGAATTATAAACATTAACTGATTTTTCTAAAAACGAGAAAATGTCAAAATGTTGCCAAACTCAACAATTTTAATTTCAAATAACAGAGTGAAAAAGAACTTAATATGGTATATGTTTTCAAGACGTAAACGAATAACATTGCGATTATTGACTCAAGTAATTTTCTTAAATTTTGCGGTGGCCTAATTGGACGATAGCTCTACGCAAGTGATTTATCTCCATACTTTAACTTCGGCATCATAATAGCAACTCTCTACTCCTCCAGTACTCTGGTCGACTCACAGGATGTATTAAATATGCAGACATGACATCACTTGGCTCTATACATTCTTTAAGCACCTTGTCAAGTACTTCGTCTGACCTTGGGAACTTGTTTTATAACTTCCTCGTTGATACTTTTTTTCAAACTAGTAACGAATGGTCCTCTGTGTGGAACACGAGTGGTCCAAGTGTGGCAGACACATCTACTAATGGTCCATGTGTGGCAGACACATCTACTAATGGTCCATGTGTGGCAAACACATCTACTATTGGTCCATGTATGGCAGACAAATCTACTAATGGTCCATGTGTGGCAGACACATCTACTAATGGTCCATGTGTGGCAGATATCTCTGCTAATGGTCCATGTGTGGCAGATACATCTACTAATAGTCCATGTGATGCAGACACATCTACTAATGGTCCATGTGTGGCAGACAAATCTACTAATGGTCCATGTGTGGCAGACAAATCTACTAATGGTCCATGTGTGGCAGACACATCTACTAATGGTCCATGTGTGGCAGACACATCTACTAATGGTTCATGTATGGCAGACACATCTACTAATGGTCCATGTGTGGCAGACACATCTACTAATGGTTCATGTATGGCAGACACATCTACCAATGATCCATGTGTGGCAGACATATCTACCGTGAAAAAGTTTGTGGATTTTTGGAATTTGAAATATTTTAATTTCTTTAACCTTATTCCTGTCGTGATGTTCTAGTATTACATCCGTCAACTTTAACTGAAAGTCTAGATGGGCTTCCTGAGGAAGGACTAGCTTAGCTAATACGCTAAGTGTAGTATGCACGTTAAGTGTAGTAACCTCATTCCTCACTCTAGAAACCATAGAAGTTCACGGGGTGCCTTGACTAGGCGCGAGCAAACACCGAGGCCTCAAAAGATTGAAATCCCCTTCTCTTAGGCCGTCGACCTTCGCAAGTCGCCGGAGCGAATCTAACGAATAGGTCACGGGATCTCACAACATTTAATTTGTTGTGTGGTGCTATGACTTCAGCCCAATTTCTCAAAGGCAGTCTCAAATGAATAGCAGTAGTAATTTCAAGCGACGTGGCAGAACACAAGTACATCAATAAAGTGTGTGGGATGTACGAAAAGACAGTGTTCAACATAACAACACAGTTCATTCAACAAAGTACTAACTACTACAACAACGAAAGAAATATCAATGACATTATTCAAAATCCTTCCTGTGACACCTTTACTGATTATTGACAGCTAGACACCAGCCACGAGTCCTGCATAAATGAACTAACTTGAACATACTGAGTGTTTACAAAGGATCCAATCAAGCAAGCAAGACATACCAAGTCTATAATCACAAATGCAACAACAACGAGGTAGGTTAAGGGAGACACGCCTCCAGTAACCTCCTCCAGTTACTCGACGCTTCTTGCAGCCCTCCCTGCAATGCAGTCAAACTAGTAGCTTATCAATGACATGACAATGACTAACGGGGTTACTGGCAACTCGAGCAACCCTCCTCAATTTAATTCTTACGGTAACACTCCGTCTCTTTGACGATCAGCAATCAATGACTAATTGATTACGTTAATATCAAAGTAACACTTATGTTAACTTAATCTTGTCTCCCACAGACAAATCAGACTGTATAACTGTCACTAGTAACTCTGAATTACACAAACACTCTACCCGTCGAGCATTCAGTGAGTAATCCCCATTAATCCCTGTGCTACAGACAGTCGATTAATCCCAGTACGAATGACATTATCGATTACTATCGTCCACTCGATAGTTTACTACAATTTCTATGTCCAAAGTGCTAAGAGAACGGCAATCTCCCTTGACTACCCTTGAGCAACTAATTACTCTCCCGAATGAGTTACTGCTCCGTCGCCAGAGGGTGAGGACGTCAGGCTAGAGCAGCCAGTCGTCGTTGTCTGTTGCTGCGTGGTGGTTGGTTGTTGGAGGTGTGATGCGCCCGCTAGCCGGGGCCCCTGGCTGGCGGTATGGAGGCAGCCCGTGGTAGCCATGTTCGATGGGTGGATGCTGTGCGGCTGGAATTTTCTGGTGCAGTGGACTGGCCCATTGTGGAGATTGCTCTCTTGGACGTGCTCCTGTCAACGTCTCTGATCTCCTGGGGCTAGAAAAGATATCGCCTACACATGTGGCGGTGTCCTTTGCCACGTTGCTTCTTTACCAGGAGTTTGTGGCACACTGGGATGCACGCTCGCTTCCTCTTCCTGCTTCGGCTGTGACTGTGGAGATGTCGGATCCCTGGGGGCCCTTGACTTTCGTAAGTGTTCACGGGGTGCCGGTGACCTTCCCCGAGGCGGAGCTCATGTCGGTGTTTACGCGGTTTGGTGCGGTGGTGAAGCACTGGTTCACCACTTTGAGTGCGGGCCGGCTGAAAGGGGTCCGTCTGGGTGCTTGTATGCTCGTTATACGGGTCGCGAGCCCTATTCCTTCCAGGGTTTCGTTTCGTGGGCTCTCTCTGTGGATATTTTATCAGGGTCGAACACACACCTGTTTTTGGTATGGTGCTGAGGGCCACGTGGCGGCCAGCTGCGACGCTCCTTGTGCTGTGGCCCCTTCTGTTTTCCTGGAGGATGACTTTCCCCGCTTGTCTGTGTGTGGCGATTCCCCGGCGGATCCTTGCTCTGTGAAGGTACCTGGTGTGGTTCCTGAGGCGGTTCCAGCTGTCGCTCCATCTGGCCCTGATCTGTCTGCCCTGCCGGTAAGCCCTGAGGACCTAGGGGCACCTGCTTCGGACTTTTGCCGTTCGATGGATGCGGAGGTGCATACGCATCTGTTTGCTTCTGTGGTGGCATTGGATGGTGCTGAAGGGGTGGTGCCTGCATCGCCTGTGGAAGTATTTGTGCTTCCCGGAGCTGTCGGGGTGGTGGTGTGTGTGACTCCGCCCCCCGCCCTCTGCCTCGTCGCCTCTGGTAGTTTCCTCGTTAACACGTGCCTCTTCTCCTTTGCCGGTTCCGTCGCCCTCGTTGGATACCTCCCGTGTGCTGGAGTTTACCCTTCCACCTGCTGTGTCTCTTCCCTCTCCGAATCCGGTCTCCTTGGATGGTAGTGGCTTTCTGCCCTGCGTTGTTTAGGCTGCCGTTCTGCGGGATCGTGCTACCCCGGCTTTGGGACCGCCTGCCGATGGTTCTTCTGGGGCACTGCTTGCAGATGACAGTTCCGACGATCTGCGGCCTATTTCTAACGCACCGTCGTTCGGCTCGGGATGCGTCACCTCGCCGGATGTGGGCAGAAGAGCGTGACGCAATGGATGATGATGCTTTGGGCGACTTTGTGCTGCCTCCTGTGGTGCCTTCTGTGTTGGACATTGTGCTCCCTGCTAGTGGCTCTCCTCAGTGGGCGGTTGCCCCTGGTGACTGCGACCTCGTCGTGGTGTAGTTGAAGGATGTGCGACGGGGGAACTCTGCTCTTGTTCCGGTTGGCGAGGGCCCTGGGGCACCTGCAGAACCACCCTCCGCAGGGCTTGGTGCGGTGCCCGCCCGCCAAACACACACCGAAACTACGACGTTGGTACAACGTTCGAACAAGTTTTAACACGTCCTAACTAGTTATAACAACCAATATAGCAAGTTGTAACAACGTTCTAATACGTCATAAACACGTTAAGCCAAGATGTAACAACTTTATTACAAGTTATAACAAGCGGAAAATAGAGACAGTTTCGGTTTGTGTTTCCAGGGCGGCGTGGAACGAAATGCGCGCCCTTGTGTGCGGCCCGATGGGCAGCCTCCGCCCGCTGTTCTGGTATTTCCTGTTTCCTCGGCGGCGGTGTCCCTGCCTCCCATGTCTGGTTCTTTGTCTTCAGTGTCCTGTGGTTGGAGGCGACCGCTTCCGCCGGATGTG
>WNGS01163930.1:18442-35932 GCA_020271785.1 Procambarus virginalis
GGAGAGAAAATAGATGAGAGAGAGATAGAGAGAGAGAGAGAGAGAGAGAGAGAGAGAGAGAGAGCAAGAGCGACAGAACCCCCACACCACAACCAAACACAGCCCACCCCCATCAAACCAACTGGATAGTTATCTAGATATTTGTGATGAACTGAAAGCATATTACTGTTCCAGTAATATTACCAGTACTTGCAAACTTTTAAGTGAACCTTTGTCCTAAACAGATAATATTTTCAAGGTTTATTTTATTGTAAATCGTTGGTTAAAATATAAAAATTATATATTTTTGTATACGTTTATGTATGTTTTCTTTGAAACGTTCCGAGGAATTTGGTTCTGTAAAAATTTAAGGGTGCACTTTAATAGTTTCCGTATATCATATTTCGCATTTTAGACAATATTACACTTTATTAACGTTGAAAAACATCATGAAACCTAACCAAACCAAACTCTAACCTAACGTAAACTTAAAATAACTTAATCATGGACAGAAAGTAGATAACACTAATATGTAGTGGATTTCAATCTATTACCTCCAGGGGATTTCGTCCCTGAGGACAAGTTGATTCTACACACGCACACTAAATAAGGAAAACGAGATGGCCCTGCTCAGTTTTTTGCATATATTTAACTTTTTTGGTAAATAGAGATTACCGTCTGTATGAACGAACTGAAATTATTTTATCCCAAAATATGACACAATCCATCCTACGGCTGATGGTAGAGACGAACAGCTGCTGCAGCCACCATAATATAACTTCGATTTATAACCAAATTAACAGTTGTACAATGCCTTATTTTTCACTTAAGCAGTTTAATACCAGTGTTATCATGGACAATTGTGTTCAGCTTACCAAAACATGGAATATGGTGAGATAGGATAATGCGGTAGAGGCACCAACGTCACAGAAAGCGATGCTTGGGGGTTATCCTTCCTGGGGTTGCCACGCATCACCTTCAACAACCGGAGACTAGAGTAATATTACCCAAAGTTAAAAATATCTTAACTAGCGATAGAGTTGACCCCGGCCGGAGAGCATACTTGATATATACAGCACAGAGTGAACCCTATTGTCCTTATCACTGGCAGTTCTGAAGAGTGAGGTTTCATTCAAGTGCTCAAATATAAAGAAAACACCACAAGAGTAATAAAAGAGAACTAAGGAAGTGTTCAGTTAAGATAAGGTTGTGGCGATGATTCGCTCCATCTTCTCCATTCGATTTCTTTCACCCTTTGTTCATCGGCACCTTTAGCTTCCTTGTGAATTCGTCTCAAGTTGGGCGATAACTTGAAGGTCAGTAAGTAGCCCCTGCAGGAACAAATATATTGTTATTGACCGAGTACAAGGGCAAGGGAACTCAAACAGAAACAGATTATTAGATCCAAACTAGGCTGTAAATTTATGGAACGTTTATGGTAGTACAATCCAAGTCGTGGATTTGAAGAGAAGCGCGTGTCAATTCTGTTTTTCAATGTATACAAGTTTTTAGACTGAATCATAATTGGTTAAGCAGTTCTATGTGTTTATTATTTGATTAAAGAAAAATATTTTGTTTCGTGTAATTAAAAACGTCTACAGTTAATTTTAAAGCCCCTGTTTTAAGTGATGTTAAATAATGGAGATGGGACGTGCAGACGATGAGTCACAATAACGTTACTAAAGATACGATATCCAACCCAAAGATGAAATTTATTCTAAGTAGAGTAGCTACAAGATTTGATATTGATCCAGGACGGACCGAAACGTCGTCGTTTCTGTAAACTTTGACGTGTGGCTAGGATATCAAGTAATTAATTATCAAAAGAAGTTACCAAACCAGGAAGGCAATGTAGCTCCATCAAATGTGCGGAATAATCAGAGGGCGCTAAATATCACCAAGGATGCCAATATGATAACAGAAACGCATAAGGCGAATTATATCAAAAGTATCAGATTCACCAAGAATTCTATCAAGGGACAGGTGACCGCGAGGAACGGTCGGAAAGCAAGACACATGCTCGTCCTGGAAGTCAGGACATTCAACAAGGATATGCACGATCGTAAGAGGGACAATGTAATTTAGACAATATGGTGTAGGGCAGCGCTTCATTAAGTGACCGTGAGTTAAGTGTGTATGGCCAATAGGCAACCTCGTCAGAGCCGTTTCCCATCGCCGGTTATGGTGGTAGGAGGATGGCCATGAGGACACACTACTCTTAAGAGTACGCAGTTTGTTACCAGAAACCCTACCAACAGGTAAGGATGGAGGAATGAAGAACTGGGTAAAAGTCGGAATAAGGAATATCTCTACGGGAGATGAGACAAGAGCGGACAGCTTCCCAAGCGGCAGCATCCGCACGCTCATTTAAAGAAACACCAATATGGCTGGGAACCCAGCAAAACCCAACTGACTTAAATTTACTGGAAATAAAAAACGGCCAATGCTGAATCTCGGCCACCACTGGATGGACCGGATTAAAGGACCCGAGAGCCATGAGGGCACTACGAGAGTCAATGACAACATTGGAAGATTGACACGAGAAAGCAGGAGACGAAAAGCATAGAGAATAACATAAAGTTCTGCTGTGAAGATGCTAGTCTCCGGAGGTAGGCGACACATATAAGTGCGGTCAGGAAAAACAACAGAGTTGCCTACACCTCCTGCAGACTTAGACCCATCGGCGAAGATGGAAATGGAGTGGGAGTGCGAAGAAAAGTGCTAAAGGAAAAGGTGTTTCAGAACTGTGGGAGGGGTAAAAGCTTTAGTGATGCAGGTCAAGGATGTACAAAACTTCGGAAGGGGGACTCTCCACGGGGGCAAGGAAGGAACAATTCGAGAAGAAGTATTAGAAATACGAACTGAAAGAAAATTCTGTTAGCGAGATAACCGGATAAAAAGAGGGAGGTGGTGAAGAGGAACAGGAACCACAGGAGGGGTAAAAGTTAAAGCACCGAAGCCAGTGTCAACATACAAGCTGGGGGCGGGAGTCGAACGAAAGTCAGGTTAGGATATCAAAATTTAAATAATTCGAGAGTCGATATTGTCAAGAGCTTTAATTATGTTAAATACTTGTATTAAATGCCTCTTATTGTTGATTTTAGTTCTTTTAATTACTTTCAATTATTTATTTGTGTCTTATTATTTCAATGTAATATTACATAGAATTTCTTCACAGCCTCATTGTCCTGCTTACTTTGCTTCAGATTATTAGCGACTGTCAGTCTTAGGTATTTTTCACGTGCCATTCCTCCACATTCCATCACAGTTTCTAAACACTACCTCGAAACTCTAGCAACACGCTGGCTGCGTACTCAGTGGGGAAAGTTTTGAGGTTCTTGACGGAAGGTTGCAATAGAAGTCACTCTTGTATGATTAGGGTTTGTGTTTCCCGTCTTGGTTGTGTACTATGCTCTTCGCTGTGCAAGCTTCTCTACGTTATGTCGAGTACCATCCCACATGTTTGGTGGGCCCTTTTCTACATAGTCTGTAGAATTTGTGTGCATAGTGTTTATCTTTTATTGAGTATTATGTTGTTCACACTGTTAATGTTCCCTTGTTGGGGCGTGATGTGTGCAACAGCCTACATGTTTTGTAGGTCACATGCTGATTCAACCTATTGTCTGTTTACAAGACATCTACAAGTCTTCAAACTGGATTATGCTTCTAAATTGTGTTATGGGTTTGTTTTCTTTGTTTTGTTTATTTCAATGCAGAATTGTGTGTATTGTAAAACTTTATATATTTTGTCATTTTTATTTTAGAGTTACCCAAGCACTGGCTCCGTGTAAAACATTATGTTAGTATACACAGAAATCCCAGTAGCATAATATATCAGTTTAGTTAGTTTAGTTCATTTATTATGCACTCCATACCCATCCCGTGGGCGGTAGTGGAAAGGGTTACAGAGGCACATAATGGGCTCAGGGACTGAACCCCACAATTCATTTAGCTAAGCAAGTTACAATCTTGATGAGCTAGTTACAAAATTCAATATAAGTCGTCACATCAACAATGGGTTCGAGATCGACCTCAAATACAGGTTCTAAATTAAGCAACTGACATATGTGGAGAGCTAGTGTCACAATTTATATGTTTGTCCTGCACACCGCCCCCCATCCAGTGGGTAGCGGTGGATAGGTTACAATCACTCAGTTACTACCTACAGTTAGCAAACTTGGGATATTTGGCTAGAATTTCTGGTAGCAGATCATTTTGAATGAAATATTTATACATCGCTGGAACATTGGTTATAGAATTGTCTCTAAATTCACGTATGCTTTCGCACTCCATATTCCACAAGGGCAATGACGAGGGTTCGAACCTATGCACGGGATGTTCTCAGGCGCGCCTTAGTCAACTGTACCATCACATGGCCAAAAGAATTGCATCTTTTGAAAGATGTAAAAGAAAAGAATCTTTTGACCATGTGGTGGTACAGCTGACTTAGGCGTGTCTGGCAACATCCCGTGTGTAGGTTCGAACCCTCATCATTGCCCTTGTGGATTTGTTTATTATGTTAATATTCTTGTCTGTTTGTCAATGTTAGTGATACATTGTGCTTCTACTTGCTGCAGTTGGGTTCAATGTTCCAGTTCTATGTTACTATTTTTAGAGATGGTGTTTGATATATTTGTTTTTATTGTAAATAGTTGTTTCCAAATAAAAAAATCCATTTCTTTCTTCATGGCCACCCGCAATGGTCGACCCTGGTTCGGTGACAGCCATGACATCACAAGTCCAAGTGACCATAAGTGAGCCTATAGTGTCCTAATAGACCCAGAAGCCGCCAAATAGTTAATCGTTGATTGGCTAATTCCAGAGACAAGAGCGGGAAGCTGACCAGTGCATGCTTCCCGCACCGGCTGACAATTCCTGTCAAGGACACCATCCATAAAAGACGTACAGTTTCAGTTAACAACCACAACAAAAGAAAAACATCGCCAGAGAGATGCCCGAGGGTACATCCGGAAATAACAGAATTATGAAAACATGCCCCTTAATCGTGTGATATCTGAGTCATCTGCATAGCTAAGATACAGAAACAGTGTTCAGAGACTGTTGTACTCACCTAGTTGTGCTTGCGGGGGTTGAGCTTTGGCTCTTTTTTTCCCGCCTCTCAACCGTCAATCAACTGGTGAACAGATTCCTGAGCCTACTGGGCTCTATCATATCTACATTTGAAACTGTGTATGGAGTCAGCCTCCATCACATCACTGCCTAATGTATTCCACCTGTTAACTACTCTGACACTTAAAAAGTTCTTTCTAACATCCTTGTGGGTACTCAGTTTCCACATATGTCCCCTTGTTCACGTACCACTCGTGTTAAATAGTTTATCCTTATCATCCCTGTCAATTCCTCTGAGAATTTTGTAGGTAGTGATCATGTCTCCCCCTTACTCTTCTGTTTTCTAGTGTCGTGAGGTGCATTTCGCGCAGCATTTCCTCGTAACTCATGCCTTTTAGTTCTGGGACTAGACTAGTGGCATACCTCTGAACATTTTCCAGCTTCGTCTTGTGCTTGACAAGGTACGGGCTCCATGCTGGGGCTGCATACTCCAGGATTGGTCTTACATATGCGGTGTACAAGGTTCTGAATGATTTCTTACACAGATTCCTGAAGGCTGTTCTGATGTTAGCCAGCCTCGCGTATGTCGCAGATGTAATTCTTTTTATGTGGGCTTCAGGAGACAGGTTTGGTGTGATATCAACTCCTAGATCTTTCTCTGTCCGTTTCATGAAGTAATTCCTCGCCTATTCTGTATTCTGTGTCTGGCCTATTCTGTATCTTGTGTGTAATCCAAAGTGCCGCTATGGATAATCTAAGTGTGAAGAGCCGTAAACCCAAGTTTAGAAGCAGGAACCGAATGACTATAGCTGCCAGTCTGTGATTTCTTCTTTAAACCGGTGTTAGCCACCAACATGTGAACCAGTCAATAGACGTACCTGTGACCAAGTTCAAGCTGCAGCAACTTGCTGCTGCCTCTCATCAGTAGTGAAAAGTACGCCTAGAAAAGTCCCAAACCTGAGGAGAACCTCAGGGGATCGAACTCGGTCATAGTCAAAAGTGGTGTGGGAGTCTGTAGAAAGGGACGGGTAGCGTCGCAGGGGTAAAATGGGGACGTTGTGGGTCGCAGAGGCTAAAATGTGTGTCATGTAGGTAAGAGGGGAGGGGAGGATAAGTATGTTTGCCATGTGGTTAAAGGTATGTAGCCACATAGTAATGTAGGAGGATTTTCCCGAAAGTTTTGACGCATGACTGACGCGTGGCGTCCGGCCAGGTGTCACTTGAGAGTGTGCCATGTTGGGTAGGGGCTGGAAGCTATGTGGATGGTATGCGGTCATGTAGGGAGGAGGAGGAGTATGTAGGTTATGTTGTGTAGGGAGAGGGGAGCACCCATACCTGAGAGGATATCAGTGACGTCCATTAGTTCCCCCTACATGGGCAGGAAGGGTTGAGGGGAGCGTGAGAGTCCAGGGTCTTAAGATTGGAGGGGAGAATGAAGGAGAAGGAGGGGAAAGGAAGGTAACAGCTGGCAGTGGGTGTGTGAAAGTAGAGTCATTATTTTTTCTTAAAGAATCACAGTTTTATGTACCCTCCCTGCTTCCAGAGTGCTAAGGATATGCGGGCCATACCTACCACATAGCTCTGAGGAGTGACACCACATGACCACATGCGTTACCTCTTCAAAGGTTGAGGCCTAACTGTTGCGAATGTCATCATCAACCTCTTTCATAGTCAGTCACGCCCTCCCCTCCCCCTCCATCCACATAGCAGGACATACCACATACCACCACCACCACCACACTGCTGGGAGTGACAGCAATACAGCGTACCATACTCACTCCTGTCACAGCTCACACCAGGACATAACATTGAGTGTGTCATTGTTCATTCTCAAAGATGAGCCAGGACCTCAACATACAAATTCCAATGCAGGCCTGGGCGGAGAGAGTCCTTGTGTGCAGCCCTCCTCTCGGGAGACTGACACATAACTGAGGGTAAATGTGTCATTACCACTCCAACAGATCCCCCAACCCCTCCTCCCCCCTTACCATCAACCATAGCCCACACCCTCCCCCACATCGTTTTCTGTGCAAAGCCTTAGTATTATGAGTAACCTTGTATCGTAACATGAGCAGCATGACCAACATGGTAACATCATTCTTTGCCCAATTATAATAAACGTAACATGGTCATCATGGTAACATCATTCTTTGCCCAATTATAATAAACGTAACGTGGCCATCATAGTAACATCATTCTTTGCCAAATAGCATCTTTTCTTTTTTAAAGTAGCGAGTCATAAGGTGGTCTTCAATCTTATTATTATTATTATTATAACAAATCATAAATTTTTTTGTAAACACAACTGCACGGGATACACATAGCAGTCACTGGTTACTAACCAACATGCTTTTATCTCTCTCTCTCTCGCTCCTGACACACACTGGAACATAGCATTGGATGTGCCATGAGCTTTCTGCAGTCCAAATAACATTATGAAAGTACGAATCAGCCCCTGTAACACAATGTAACGTAACGCGAATCAACTTTCTACAGTCCAAATAACATTATGAAAGTATGACTTAATGCATCTCCATTACATCTCTTATCAAATATTACTGTGTGTCAGTTTTAGCGCTCTGTAACACACACACACACACACACACACACACACACACAAGTTAGTAACCAGTGGGGGCCTCGTAGCCTGGTGGATAGCGTGCAGGACTTGTAATTCTGTGGCGCGGGTTCGATTCCCGCACGAGGCAGAAACAAATGGGCAAAGTTTCTTTCACCCTGAATGCCCCTGTTACCTAGCAGTAAATAGGTACCTGGGAGTTAGTCAGCTGTTACGGGCTGCTTCCTGGGGTGTGTGTGTGTGTAGTGTGGAAAAAAAAAGTAGTTAGCAAACAGTTGATTGACAGTTGAGAGGCGGGCCGAAAGAGCAAAGCTCAACCCCCGCAAACACAACTAGGTGAAAACAACTAGGTGAAAACACACACACACAACGGCGTTATCATAGCAAGACAATGTCACAGAATGTTCAAGACTCCTGAATGAGTGAAACATCAACCCGTCTCGTTAGGGTCTAACCTTCATGCTGGTTTGAGGCGTAGTGAGATGGGGGAGGTACTGGGATGACCTTACCCTCACCCCATCCACCCACACCAAACCCCAACCCCCTCCCACCCCCCTTCCAAGCCCAGACCATCAAGCATCACTTCACCCTTCCCAGAACGGATGTTCTGTGCAAAGCCTTTAGTATTATTTCTGTTAATATGTGTAAGCTGTATCGTAACGTGACCCACATGGTAACATCATTCTTTGCTCAAATAGCATTTTTTTTAAGAGTAACGAGAGTCATAAGGTGGTCTTCAATCTTATTATTATAACAAATCATAATTTTTTTTGTAAACACAACTGCATGGGATACACATAGCAGTCAGTGGTTACTCTCTCTCTCTCTCTCTCTCTCTCTCTCTCTATCTCTATTCAGATCATTTAATAGTTGGGGGAAAAGTAACATCAATTCCTTTCTCCTGCTTCCGCTGTTCACGTATCTTTTTTTTTTTCATTTCACTTAGACTGACAGCTCACCAGTGGATGGAAGACTAATGTCAATTTTCGAGCTCCCCATCACACTCACCTTTATAACTTTGTAACGTAACATGACCAACATGATGTCATCGTTCTTTGCCCAAATATCACTAATGTAGCGTGACCAACATGTTAACATCGTTCTTTCCCAAATATCATTTTAAGAGTAAGAGCAACTTTCTGTCCGATGTCTGAATATTGAAATGTGATCCACATTTAGCCAAACACATTATCTCCATTACATCTCTTACCATATAAATATTACTGTCTGCCAGTTGTAGCCCTCTGTAACACAATGTAACGTAACCTAACCTAACGTAACGCGGAAATCATAAACTTTCAGCAGTCCAAAATAACATTTTGAAATGAAAAGTGAGACTTAGTCCAGCTCCATTTTATCTCTTACCATATAAATATTGGTGTCTCCCAGTTTTTAGCCTCTGTAACACATTGTAACGTAACGCGGAAATCAAATTTCTACAGACCAAAATAAAAATTTTAAATGAAAATATGACTTAGCCCATCTCCATTACATCTCATACCATATAAATATTACGGTCTGTCAGTTTTAGGTCTCTTTAACACATTGTAATGTAACGTGGAAATCAACTTTTCTGATGACCAAATAGCATTATTAAAAATGTAAACCATGTTTAGCCATTGCATCCAAACACAAATAAAATATTACCACAGCCCTGTTTAGTTCTTGTAAAACATTATATCGTTACGTAACGCAAAGTGGAAATCATCTTTTTGTCTGATGATGACCAAATATCATTTTTTTTGTAAATGTGAAGCTTTGTAGATTTAATTTTAAACAAAGGTGGGTCACTAGTCCACAAACTAAGAGTGGTGAGTCAGGAAGAATGTCTTTGTGAAATATGCACAGAAGATGTTGACCAGACCACACACTAGAAGGTCAAGGGACGACGACGTTTCGGTCCGTCCTGGACCATTCCAGACGGACCGAAACGTCGTCGTCCCTTCACCTTCTAGTGTGTGGTCTGGTCAACATACTTTAGCCACGTTATTGTGACTCATCACCTGCATATGCACAGAAGAGTTTGGGGAGATGTGATCACTACCTACCTACAAATTCTAATATTTTTTGTTAACTGTGTGATCATGACATTTACCTCTTGGTCTCTTGTTCCGCCTCTCACTAGACAATAAACACAATTTTGTATAATTTCTCGACTAAGATACCACTCTGAAACATCTTTACACTTTATTTTTTCATTGACACGTGCACAGCCATCAAAGGGAATCTCACTACTGCATGGATGTCTTGTGTGTTAAATATACTAGCTTATCATTTTCTTTGAGAAACTTATATGTGGTGATCATATCTCCCGAGTCCACACAAATAACTCACCAGAAAACCAGTCAGTCAGTCACTCAGTCAAACATTTTTATAGTTAAAAGATTTTCATCTTAAAAAACAGGGATTACTAGTCTTCATTTTTGTTTTCTTCTATCAAATCATATTGGCGCGATGACCACTACCACATGACTGTCAATCGCTTGACTAGGTTAAGGACTGCAATATCCCACACCATACTTGCTACGGGCTCTTACTAGTCAATAAACGCAATTTTGGATCATTTCTCGACTAAAATAGCACTCCGAAACATCTTTGCACTTTTAATTTTTCATCGACAGGTGCACAACCATCAAAGGGAATCTGACTACTGCACGGATGTCTTGTATGTTAAATAATCGGTCCTTACCTAGCTTATAATTTTCTTTGAGAAACTTATATGTGGTGATCATATCTCCGGAGTCCACACAATAACACACACATCACCCATCTTCTGTTTCATCAAATTCCTTTCAGTCATCAAAACAAGCAGAGGTGCAGCATAATCCACCAGAGATCTGATGTATGCAAGGTACATCATTTTGACAGTTCTGACACTGACCCGCCTTAGCGAGATGACTGTGCGCAACAGTAGCCCAGCGAAAACATAGACTTTTAATATCGTAGCAAGACAATGACACTGAATGTTCAGCACTTTTAATAATTTTATTCAAGCACTGATAACATAGCATAATGTAAGATTTTTTCACATTTCATATCGCGTGTGTTGATTTAGTTTTAACAAAAAGTGAAGCACGAGAACATGAACTAATAGGGTTGAGATAGGAGGAAAGGCTTTGCGGAAGATAGAAGAGCTGAGGAGACATTCTCGCTACCTACATTACTATTATTTCTTGCAGACCTGCAGACCTGACCAGAAAAACAGTCTGTCAGTCAAACATTTTTATAGTTTAAAGTTTTTCACTTTAAAAAACAGGGACTACTAGTCTTCATTTTTTTCTTCTATCAAATCAAATAGCTGTCCAAACCGGACCTGCGGTCCAAGTCGGGACCGTACGTCCTGACTGGTTTGGAGTGGAGACGGGAACATGGCTACCGAATATAAATTATTTGAAAAGAATGAGAAAATATAAATAAGTAAAGTCAAGTGCACGTGTTGACAAACAGTAATGACATTGATAATACGAGGTCCTGAACTAGATACTGATAGGGGAAACAACAAAATGCTGTGATATTGAAAAGAGAAACTGAACAGAAGTTGTAAAGAATTTGAAAGTTGATTAATATATGTAGTGTGAAGCCCATCTACTGGAAAACAGTAAGCAAACTTTGTTTGAAAGAACATGAGAAGACTGAAAAGCAGGGGAAGTGAAAATGGCTAAAAATAAGAAGCAATGATCTTCATAAACATAACATAACATATCCACGACCGTAATTAATACATTGTGAACTCTCTTAAAACTATGCTCACCGTGAAATCTCGTCACTATGCATAACTCGTCACTCTGTGAAACAATTGTTGACTATAAGTGGAACAATGACAATAAAAATGGTCACATATGTTTTGGAGTGCTATTGTAGTCAAGAAATGATGCAAAGGATGTTTACTGACTATAAGAGAAAGAGGAAGAGGTAATGTGGGTAGTGATCGCGTCTCCCCAAACTCTTCTGTCTTCCAGAGGGAATGCAATGCCACATTTTGTCTGGCTCACTTAGCACAAGTGAAGAGAAAACATTGAAAAACTTGCAAAGGTTAAAACTCTGTGAAATCATATCGCTTATGTTAAGTTTTCACTAGCCGACTAAATGCATACTACATCATTGTCGTTTTTCATGTTATGTTTACCTCGTTAGCGTTGTAATGCTTGGAAATTGTATGTGTGGATCCCGTTCCCCTCTTACTGCTCATAAATAATGGACGCTGAAAAATATTATTTTTTTTTTTATGGAACATGACTTTTTATTCAAACCCTTTTAAAAACTAGATGCAATAACCAAGTTATGTTTACCTTCTCTCTCTCAATATGGATGTAGGATGGTGGAAGTTTTTTTTAAACCAAAAAAACTCTGAGAATAACTTTGATGATACGAATAGTAATTGCTGACTTTGTGCATATTCTCAAAACTTAGTTTTCTGAAAAAAAAACAGCAAATTAGATGCGAGCTAAGATTTGAAAACAGAAGTTGGGTGATGTGTGGGTTATTTGTGCGGAGTCGGGGATATGATCACCACATACAAGTTTCTCAAAGAAAATGATAAGCTATGTAAGGACATTTTATTTAACACACAATACATCCATGCAGAAGTGAGGTTTCCCTTTGATGGCTGTGCATGTGACAATGTAAAATTAAAATGTGCAAAGATGTTTCAGAGTGCTATTTTAGTCAAGAAATGATACAAAATTGTGTTTATTGACTAGTAGCAGGTATGGTGTGGGATATTGTGGTCCCTAACCTAGTCATGCGATAGACAACAACAATAGGTACACCGCTCGAAATGCTCGCTCTCGCAGTCATGTAGTAGTAGCCCTCATGGCTATTTGATTTGATAGAAGAAAAAATTGAAGACTAGTAGTCCCTGTTTTTAAAGTGAAAAACTTTAAACTATAAAAATGTTTGACTGACTGACTGCTTTTCTGGTCAGGTCTGCAGGTCTGCAAGAAATAATAGTAATGTAGGTAGCGAACATGTCTCCTCAGCTCTTCTATCTTCCGCAAAGCCTTTCCTCCTATCTCAACCCTATTAGTTCATGTTCTCGTGCTTCACTTTTTGTTAAAACTAAATCCACACACGCGATATGAAATGTGAAAAAAATCTTACATTATGCTATGTTATCAGTGCTTGAATAAAATTATTAAAAGTGCTGAACATTCTGTGTCATTGTCTTGCTACGATATTAAAAGTCTATGTTTTCGCTGGGCTACTGTTGCGCACAGTCATCTCGCTAAGGCGGGTCAGTGTCAGAACTGTCAAAATGATGTACCTTGCATACATCAGATCTCTGGTGGATTATGCTGCACCTCTGCTTGTTTTGATGACTGAAAGGACTTTGATGATACGAACAGTAATTGGTGACATTGTGCATATTCTCAAAACATAGTTTCTGCAAACAAAAAAAATAACAGTAAATTAGATGCAAGCTGTGATTTGAAAACAGAAGATGGGTGATGTGTGGGTTATTGTGTGGACTCGGGAGATATGATCACCACATATAAGTTTCTCAAAGAAAATTATAAGCTAGGTAAGGACCGATTTATTTAACACACAAGACATCCGTGCAGTAGTCAGATTCCCTTTGATGGTTGTGCACGTGTCAATGAAAAATTAAAAGTGCAAAGATGTTTCGGAGTGCTATTTTAGTCGAGAAATGATCCAAAATTGTGTTTATTGACTAGTAAGAGCCCGTAGCAAGTATGGTGTGGGATATTGCAGTCCTTAACCTAGTCAAGCGATTGACAGTCATGTGGTAGTGGTCCTCGCGCCTATATGATTTGATAGAAGAAAACAAAAATGAAGACTAGTAATCCCTGTTTTTTAAGATGAAAATCTTTTAACTTATAAAAATGTTTGACTGAGTGACTGACTGACTGGTTTTCTGGTGAGTTATTTGTGTGGACTCGGGAGATATGATCACCACATATAAGTTTCTCAAAGAAAATGATAAGCTAGTGTATATTAACACACAAGACATCCATGCAGTAGTGAGATTCCCTTTGATGGCTGTGCACGTGTCAATGAAAAAATAAAGTGTAAAGATGTTTCAGAGTGGTATTTTAGTCGAGAAATTATACAAAATTGTGTTTATTGTCTAGTGAGAGGCGGAACAAGAGACCAAGAGGTAAATGTCATGATCACACAGTTAACAAAAAATATTAGAATTTGTAGGTAGGTAGTGATCACATCTCCCCAAACTCCTCTGTGCATATGCAGGTGATGAGTCACAATAACGTGGCTAAAGTATGTTGACCAGACCACACACTAGAAGGTGAAGGGACGACGACGTTTCGGTCCGTCTGGAATGGTCCATGACAGACGAAACGTCGTCGTCCCTTGACCTTCTAGTGTGTGGTCTGGTCAACATCTTCTGTGCATATTTCACAAAGACATTCTTCTGACTCACCACTCTTAGTTTGTGGACTAGTGACCCACCTTTGTTTAAAATTAAATCTACAAAGCTTCACATTTACAAAAAAAAAATGATATTTGGTCATCATCAGACAAAAGATGATTTCCACTTTGCGTTACGTAACGATATCATGTTTTACAAGAACTAAACAGGGCTGTGGTAATATTTTATTTGTGTTTGGATGCAATGGCTAAACATGGTTTACATTTTAATAATGCTATTTGGTCATCAGAAAAGTTGATTTCCACGTTACGTTGCAATGTGTTAAAGAGATCTAAAACTGACAGACCGTAATATTTATATGGTATGAGATGTAATGGAGATGGGCTAAGTCATATTTTCATTTAAAAATTTTTATTTTGGTCTGTAGAAATTTGATTTCCGCGTTACGTTACAATGTGTTACAGAGGCTAAAAACTGGAAGACACCAATATTTATATGGTAAGAGATAAAATGGAGCTGGACTAAGTCTCACTTTTCATTTCAAAATGTTATTTTGGACTGCTGAAAGTTTATGATTTCCGCGTTACGTTAGGTTAGGTTACGTTACATTGTGTTACAGAGGGCTACAACTGGCAGACAGTAATATTATATGGTAAGAGATGTAATGGAGATAATGTGTTTGGCTAAATGTGGATCACATTTCAATATTCAGACATCGGACAGAAAGTTGCTCTTACTCTTAAAATGATATTTGGGAAAAGAACGATGTTAACATGTTGGTCACGCTACATTAGTGATATTTGGGCAAAGAACGATGACATCATGTTGGTCATGTTACGTTACAAAGTTATAAAGGTGAGTGTGATGGGGAGCTCGAAAATTGACATTAGTCTTCCATCCACTGGTGAGCTGTCAGTCTAAGTGAAATGAAAAAAAAAAGATACGTGAACAGCGGAAGCAGGAGAAAGGAATGATGTTACTTTTTCCCCAACTATTAAATGATCTGAATAGAGAAGAGAGAGAGAGAGAGAGAGAGAGAGAGAGTACCACTGACTGCTATGTGTATCCCATGCAGTTGTGTTTACAAAAAAAATTATGATTTGTTATAATAATAAGATTGAAGACCACCTTATGACTCTCGTTACTCTTAAAAAAAAATGCTATTTGAGCAAAGAATGATGTTACCATGTGGGTCACGTTACGATACAGCTTACACATATTAACAGAAATAATACTAAAGGCTTTGCACAGAACATCCGTTCTGGGAAGGGTGAAGTGATGCTTGATGGTTTGGGCTTGGAAGGGGGGTGGGAGGGGGTTGGGGTTGGGTGTGGGTGGATGGGGTGAGGGTAAGGTCATCCCAGTGCCTCGCCCATCTCACTACGCCTCAAACCAGCATGAAGATTAGACCCTAACGAGACGGATTGATGTTTCACTCATTCAGGAGTCTTGAACATTCTGTGACATTGTCTTGCTATGATAATGCCGTTGTGTGTACTCACCTAGTTGTACTCACCTAGTTGTGCTTGCGGGGGTTGAGCTCTGGCTCTTTGGTCCCGCCTCTCAACCGTCAATCAACAGGTGTACAGTTTCCTGAGCCTATTGGGCTCTATCATATCTACACTTGAAACTGTGTATGGAGTCAGCCTCCACCACATCGCTTCCTAATGCATTCCATTTGTCAACCACTCTGACACTAAAAAAGTTCTTTCTAATATCTCTGTGGCTCATTTGGGCACTCAGTTTCCACCTGTGTCCCCTAGTGCGTGTGCCCCTTGTGTTAAACAGCCTGTCTTTATCAACCCTGTCGATTCCCCTGAGAATCTTGAATGTGGTGATCATGTCCCCCCTAACTCTTCTGTCTTCCAACGAAGTGAGGTTTAATTCCTGCAGTCGCTCCTCGTAGCTCATACCTCTCAGCTCGGGTACTAGTCTGGTGGCAAACCTTTGAACCTTTTCCAGTTTAGTCTTATGCTTGACTAGATAGGGACTCCATGCTGGAGCCGCATACTCCAGGATTGGTCTGACATATGTGGTATATAATGTTCTGAAAGATTCCTTACACAAGTTTCTAAAGGCCGTTCTTATGTTAGCCAACCTGGCATATGCTGCTGATGTTATCCTCTTGATATGAGCTTCAGGGACAGGTCTGGCGTGATATCAACCCCAGGTCTTTCTCTCTCTCTGACTCTTGAAGTATGTCATCTCCCAAATGATACCTTGTATCTGGTCTCCTGCTTCCTACCCCTATCTTCATTACATTACATTTGCTTGGGTTAAACTCTAACAGCCATTTGTTCGACCATTCCTGCAGCTTGTCCAGGTCTTCTTGAAGTCTCAAGCTGTCCTCCTCTGTCTTAATCCTTCTCATAATTTTGGCGTCGTCAGCAAACATTGAGAGGAATGAGTCTATACCCTCTGGGAGATCATTTACGTATATCAGAAACAGGATAGGTCCAAGTACAGAGCCCTGTGGGACTCCACTGGTGACTTCACGCCAGTCTGAGGTCTCACCCCTCACTGTAACTCTCTGCTTCCTATTGCTTAGGTACTCCCTTATCCTGGAGCGCCCTACCTGTTACTCCTGCCTGTTTCTCCAGCTTATGCATCAACCTTTTATGGGGTACTGTGTCAAAGGCTTTCCGACAGTCCAAAAAAATGCAGTCCGCCCACCCTTCTCTTTCTTGCTTATTTTTGTCACCTGATCGTAGAATTCTATCAAGCCTGTAAGGCAAGATTTACCCTCCTGAACCCATGTTGATGGGTTGTCACGAAGTCTCTTCTCTCCAGATGTGTTACTAGGTTTTTTCTCACAATCTTCTCCATCACCTTGCATGGTATACAAGTTAAGGACACTGGCCTGTAGTTCAGTGCCTCTTGTCTGTCACCCTTTTTGTATATTGGTACTACATTAGCAGTCTTCCATATTTCTGGTAGGTCCCCCGTTTCCAGTGACTTACTATACACTATGGAGAGTGGTAAGCAAAGTGCTCCTGCACACTCTTTCAATACCCATGGCGAGATTCCATCCGGCCCAACAGCTTTTCTCACATCCAGCTCCAATAGGTGCTTTTTGACCTCATCTCTTGTAATTTCGAACCTATCCAAGGTCACCTGGTTTGCTGCCACCTCTCCCAGCGCCGTGATATCTCCCTGTTCTATTGTAAAGACCTCCTGGAACCTTTTGTTGAGTTCTTCACACACCTCTTTGTCATTCTCTGTGTACCTGTCCTCGCTCACCCTAAGTTTAAACACCTGTTCCTTCACTGTTGTCTTCCTCCTGATGTGACTGTGTAGTAGCTTTGGTTCACTCTTGGCTTTATTAGACTATATATTTATACACCTTTCTCAGCCGCTCTTCTCACACTGACTATACTCGTTCCTGGTTCTCTGGTATCTCTCTCTACTTTCTGGTGTTCTGTTATTACGGAAGTTCCTCCATGCCCTTTTGTTCAGCTCCTTTGCTTTCATACATTCCCTATTAAACCACGGATTCTTCCTTTGCTTCTCTGTT
>WNGS01163930.1:53198-63209 GCA_020271785.1 Procambarus virginalis
ACAATGCAAACTCAAATTAAAGCAGCATTATAATTCTGAAGGAGAAGAATAAGTGATCGCAGTCCTTACCGGGACTTCGACCCGTGTTCTTCCCCCCGATTATGTCGGGAAACCGACACACAAATAGTATAGTCTTCCCTTAACAGTATCCTCTTAAATTAGAGAATGGGAGACTCCGTGACGTCATCGACGTCGCCGCAGTATTTACATTATTAAACCACTGTTCATACAACAGTTTAATGTCTAAATTGAATAAAAAAGTGTTCAATAAGACTGAATATAATTATTAACACCAAAATATAGCTTGATTCCCTTGTTAACGTAAATTTAACTTAGAAGTGGAAAAAAATATTGGAACAACTAGGGAGGCAGAGCGTCTCTTACAGACGCCACGCTGACACGAAAACAATAACAATGGGTGCTCGTGTGTGTTGTGATAATGGCCACACAGGATAGACCTACTCTGCCTTAAGAAACTGCCATAGCAACATCACTACTACAAATAAGAGCACTCCAGTATCCGGCTTTCCAAGTATTTGTTTATTATTCTAGTGCACTGCTTAATATCCAAGGGTATAAGTCGTTATGATATATGAACAACACCAACACCATGTACGTGTACCCCATTTTACAGCCCTCACATACCATGTTATACCTGTATTGATATGTTTAGGGAAATGTACTAACTCCTTGCATCCCAAACAGGTAAATTGTGACTTGGAACAGCAAGTAGCTGAGCAGTAGAACTATGTACATGTACCTAGCTGTTGCCAGCCTTGAAGGCCTCCACAGCCGCCATTGGCACCATGAGGCACAGGGCCACACCCACATAGATGCTAACATGACACAGCTTTAGCAGGCCCTTACTACAGGCTCAGATAAGGCCATTCTAGTTATTGTAGTAGTAGTATTCATAACTAGTAATATTGTTGAAATAATAGTAGATTAGACCACCATATGTGGTATGATAAAATAATATAATTAAACTTAGGTAAACAATTTGTAGTTTAAGAAGGAGCCATTACAAAGTGGTTTAAGCTACAAATTGTCCCCCCCAATTTGTGTGAGATTAATTTCAGGCAGTTTTAACAAGTACATACAGTCCACTCATTCTTACCTACTAAGAAAAAATAAGATAAACTTTAATTTACTGAAGTCAATTAAAAGAAGATATACTGCCTGGAGTTTTTACCACACAGAAGGTTTTTGCATCACTTCCTTATGCTAACAGTTTTAAAGTTGATTTGTTAAAAAGAGCATCTTAAATGCTTATTAATTAACTGCAGAGGCACATAGACAAAGCTTTCGGGGATTAAAAGGGGCACATCATCGGACAATATCTGACTTTACTTGGTTAAAAGTAAATTACTGTGAGAGATGGCTTAAATCACTTTCAATTACAGAGTTTAAGATTCTTAAAAACCTCCTAATTGCTGAAGAGGAATTATCTTGTTTGCCAGACAGGTTATCCACATACATGGCTGAATAGAAACATATCACTGACATTTTTGAGCTCTCGAAGCTCACTGATGAACATGAGTTACTCACAAGAGTGTCTTTTAGAGCCCCACATAATAATAATCATAATAAATTTAATCAGTATGTTCAGACGTCAAAGGTTCACCACACAAAACCCAGTTATAATACACTTGCTACTCACATGAACTCTTCTCCTGCCAAGCCGAAGTTAGAGAATACACAGTGGGGGATGCAACACCCCAGTAATATAATTAACCACTGAACTGCGCTACACGCCTGCAGGCATTCGACGGGGGGTGTGCAATGTGCCTCCGGGATCTTATATTTTTTAGCATTACATTCAAAATTTGCACGGGGTGACGCGGGTACAAAATGGATGCCTGGGGACCCCAGTGATCATCCGCCATCTTGAAAAAAATCCCAGCATGCCCCGCGGCCGTGGGGAGCCTCAGTTTCAAAAGAGCAACCATGTCTGACGCATCGTCTACGAGCTCCCACTCCACGATCACCTGCAGTCATGGAAATCGACTCTCTGACGAGGAAATACGTGACATTTTGTATGATGATAGTGCTATGGATGATGACTTAGACTATGATCCAGAGAAAGATCTTACACAGAGGTCTGATATGAGTGAGGGAAAGACTGAGGTAGATGTCGCGAGTGTGTATGGTACACACGCCTCGCTCGACCTGACTCGCCGCCCAGGGTCAACACCGTTAGAGTCACCACCGCCACTATGTGAGACCTCTGACACAGAGGTCTCACATTCAGTGATAGTACTTGTGATGAATCTTTCTCTGGTTTCAGTGACATAGGCTCCGATACAAGTAATGTTGACGACCCGAGTACAAGCAGCGAGGGTGTTACTAGGTGGAGGTTTAGCTGCCTCAGCAACACGTCACGGCAAGCGGCAGCGTGTCACGCAGCTACAGGACTATGACGACAGTGGCCCCTCTATATCAGATGTTCGTGGTAGGTCTACGATACGCAGATCAGCCTCATCTCCTACCATACCCACACGCAGCTCTAGCACCAGACGACGGAGCCGTGTTTTTGGTGCTCGGGGTGGTGTTGGTGCCAAAACCAAACCCCCGGGTGTACTTATGTGGGAGGATTGTGCCACATTTGTTCCATAAATACCAACGTTTGATGGTACTGATGTTGGTGTGACACTACACTTATTTCAAATAATAAATAGATTAAATAAATAGATAATTGGCAGAAATAGACTATTTCCTGGCGTATTTTGATAACGAATTCATGACCTATCTTGTGACTGAAACAAACAGATACGGCCACAGCCTCATAGACACCGGCATTTTACCTGCCACTCGCCTGAGACGATGGAAGGACACCACAACTGTCGAAATGTTCGTGTTTCTCATACTGAGCATGATGTTGAAACACTCCGAGAAACACGTCATCCAGGATTATTGGACCAAAGACAGCACTGTTCCATCACCCATGTTCAACAGGTACATGTTACGTGATAGGTTCCTGTTGCTTCTCAGGTGCCTGTTTTTTTCGAAAATAATGCGAATGAGGACAGACACGACAGGCTTTGGATAGTACGGAAGGTTTTCAGTGACAAATAGTCACGTTCCGTGACTATTTTAATCACTTGTACTGTTCAAGGGGCAATTGGCACTCAAGCAGTACATCCCATCAAAGCACCACCGATTTGGATTAAAGTTTTTAGTGTTGTGCGACTGTGAAATTGGTATCGTCATGGACATGATACTGTATTCGGGTACAGATGTCGACATACCAGCTCAAGATGAACATAGGTTCTCCGGCAGTGTCGTCAAAACCCTGATGGAACCGTTGCTGAACAAGGGGCATATACTGTTCAACGACAACTACTATACCAGCCCTTTGTTGACCAGATACCTCCTTGCCCACAACACCGGCGTATGTGGCACTGTGAAGGTTCACAGGAAGGAAATGCCAGTGTTTGACATAGATATTGCAGTGGGTGATTGTCATCTGCACAAGTGTGACAATATGCTCTCAGTGCGGTGGAGAGACAGACGCGAGGTGAATATGCTGACTACAGTTCCCACCGGTGTCATGCTGGACAGTGGCAAAGTCCACTTTCAAACACACTTCCCCATATATAAACCAGATTGTGTCATAGACTACAACGTGAACATGCGCCTAGTAGATAAATGTGACATGATGCTCGGTGCCGTCGAATGCATGAGAAGTCTGTGAAGTGGACGAAAAAGTTCTTTTTCCACCTAAAAGATGTTGCAGTGCTCAACTGCTTCAATATGTATCTGGTACAATCAGGCAAGAGACTGCAAATACGGACATTCAGTGTTGGTGTCGTGTCACAACTGCTCGTAAAGTATGGCAAGGAAGGCTCTGTTGCAATGCGCGGGGTGCCAGCAACAATGCCACACGCAGGTCCAGACAGGCTGAGGGGTAACAAAATGTTCCATGTCCGCATGTTCGAGTATTTGCCAGGCACAGCATCATGGGAAAAGGTAAAACGTGCCTGTATAGTATGCAAGAACACTACCCAAAGAGAACAAAAGCGAAGATGCATCAGCACCTGGTGTGTTAAGTGCAAGGTTCCACCATGCCCCGTTGGCTGTTTCACAGCATATCACACATTCGCGGAGTTCTGAGTATGTTGGTGGTGTGTGTGTATATAGTATGTGATACTGTGCAGTGCATAAATAAATTGTATATATATAAATAAATGAGCATGATACATTGGAAATATGTGCAAAATATGTGATCACATTTGTGATGAACGTAACACGATGTCTTCAGACAGTTCGGATGTTCTATTGCCATAATATAGTGTAGGTGTTCATTGTACATAGGATTGGCAAGAAAAAAACAAAAAAAATGTATTTGGAACTGTGTGCAAAAAATTAACAAAAATATATTTGTGGCAATGCGCGCATCTTGAAACGGGCGACCAGGGATTAACGACGTCATGCACCATTTTATGGACCCCATTGCAGTCAAAGTAAGTAAAGTTTTTTTATTTTCACATTTCTGTAATCAGGGAAGGGTTTTTAACACATTCAACAACAACAACAACAAAATCCCGAAAATTTATTTTCTGCGCACAGTGGGGAGGGGTGGGGGGTGTTCCGTATTTGGAAGGCGAGCAGCACAGTGGTTAATAAGTCTTCAGTGAGGGTGACAGAGTCCCCCACTGATAATAGATTTTGTATGCATTGCAAGAGAAGAGGTCATGTTATAATTATTTGTTCTCAGAAACACCCAGAGTTAAGAGCTACTGGTCTCATATTTAGTTGAGGTGTGCAGAATAGATATAATAAGCATATTACTGTAGATCCCAAGTGGATAGCAACATATTATCCCTATATATATCACCAGGGGAGTTATTATGAAACTATGTTAAAGGGAAGCCAGTTGTTCTCTTACGAGACACTGGTGCTTCCCAAACTTTAATTTTAGTCTTTAATATAGCAAAGAGAGATAATGGGAAGTCTGTAGTTCTTCAGAGCATGGCAGGATGTCAAACTGTACCTCTGATATATGTTACTATGAGGTCCAGCTTTACCCCAGGCTTTTGCACTCTTGATGTTAGTAAACAATTGCCCATCCCCAGAGTGGATGTAATCTAGGGTAATGATGTGGCCATAAATAATGTTGTTGGGAAGGTTGATCCCACTTTGTTACCAAATCCAATTATTTTGGGAGGCCAGCCAGATGTAGAGGATGGTATTATCTACCCTACATGTGATGAGCCTTATTATTTGAGCAAACAGCCAGATGTAGTGGATGGCGTTATCTACTCTACATGGGCTGAGTCTAGATCTTTGAGTATACAGCCAGTTGCAA
Organism: Procambarus virginalis; assembly: GCA_020271785.1. Classification (NCBI taxonomy): domain Eukaryota; kingdom Metazoa; phylum Arthropoda; class Malacostraca; order Decapoda; family Cambaridae; genus Procambarus; species Procambarus virginalis. The sequence goes on from WNGS01163930.1 coordinate 58,507, forward strand.
TGGATGTTGTTATCTTCCCTGCCTGTGCTGAGTTCAGTTATGTGAGTGAAGAGCCTGTTGTAGAGGATGGTGTTATCTGCCCTACCTGTGCTGATTCCTGTTCTAGTAATATTCCAGTTGTCAGTTCTGTCACTACCAAAGTAATTGTTCCACAGACCAGTACCCCTTCAGAGGTAAAGTGGGAGGTGGATGTTCAGGATTCATGTGTGGCCAACCTAGTTGTTGAGAGTAAGTCTGGTACTATGACCCCACTTTATTCTAATCCAGTGGAGGGTTGGACCAGACGTCCATGTACCAGTGTCTTGCCCGCTCACTACAAACGTTGAGTCAGGAGTCGAGAGTAAGTCAGTTGTTACCATGACTCTGCTTTATCCTAACCAAGTGAATGGTTTGGGAAAGGATGTCGGGTTGACAGAGGCTTGCCCACTCGCTCCTGAGTTTGAATCAGTTGTTGAGAGTGAGTCAGTTGAAGAGGCCCAGCTTTACCCTAGCCTAGTTGTAGGTGAGCGGGTGTTACTTGCCCGCTCACTCCAGATTCTGAGTACTTGGCTTTGTGAAAGTTAAGTAGAACTGACCCAGAGATATCAGAGAGTAGCAAGGAGACATGATTGTAGGTAGTACAATCATGCCCGTATTGTAGATCCATTGTTGGAGAGTGTGGGAGATCAGCCAAAGAATCAGCTACTGTCGAGAAGATGGAGACCTATTGTGCCTCCCTTTTCAGTTGACTGTGAGGGTGTGGCCCAGCTTCGTAGAATTATTGATTGTAAACAGACAGTACTCCAAGCATCTGCAGATTATGTCATGGGAGGACAATTTGGTGAATCTTGTGTGATTATTAATAGTGGTAACATTTCTTCTAGGCCTAAGTTGTAGAATGTTGTGGCCAGTTATTCTTCTTCCAAGTGGATTAAGTGTGTTACCTTGGGTAAATTGAGTCAGATTGTTCTTTGGGCTTTATTGAAATCTATTGTTGTACCACAGGAGCTATTCTCCCTTGTAGAATACTGTGGGACATCTTTGTCAAGCACTGTTGTTGTGCAAAGAGAGTTTACTCTAATACGTTGTAAGCCCAGATGTCCTGAGACAGATGTGCGGAATTCTAGAGCAGCGTATCTACCTTTATATCTAGTACGTTATCTTACTGAAAATGTAGTTAACATAAATTGTGTTAAGTTCAAATGTTGTACTGACTTTCAGAGTCAAAATGGTGTTGGAGGATTTTGTCAGACTTTGAAGCAGACGTTCAAGGTCACAGATGTGAGATCCAAGTTGGAGTGGGACATGGATATCCCACATGTTTGGGTTGGTGAGTGTGAAGGGTTACAGGTTGTCCTTTGGTGGTTTCCAGGTAATCTGGTTTTCATCTTCAAGGTGATTTGACCCCTTTACAATATTGTTGAATTGTTTGATGTCACCAGGAGAAAGTCACTTACTGAGTGAAGTCCATAGTAAGTGTCGTCAAAGTATCCGAGTGGGTCTGTTACTTTCTTGGGAGGCCAAAATGAATTTGAAGGTTTGTTTTGTCATAAGGTTTGCAGTTAAAGGATGTGAGCTTGTTCATGGAGTTGTGATTTGGATGTTGTGCTTAGGAATAATCCCGTTTTCTCTCACTGATCGTTCTGACAGAGTTATGAAGCGACTGACTTATTTGTTCACTCCTGATGGTCATCTGAGTCAGTTCAGGCAGGTATTCCTTGCACTTGTCCTTGTGATTCGTGTTTATTGTGTCAGATGTAAAAGGCTTCCTGAGAAGTTCTGTTGTGTTGTTGGTGGTTCTAAGAATGAAGCTGTTTCAGATGTGTTGGTGTGGTTTAACCTTGTGTCTTATATTTTTTGTTATTTTCGGACGAGTCTGTATGTTCCACAAAAGATCCAGTGTGATGGGAACCAGAGGTTCCTGCTGGGGTATGCCCAGATCTACCTCATTACCCAGGCGAAGTCCCTAAACCATTCCACATCCAGTCAACTTCACGTAAGTGGTTCAACTCTAGAAAGAAGGAGTAATGGCCAGTAGAACGTGTATAGAAAATATTTACCATGTAGAGAATGGGTACCTTGGAAATATGGAACTAATGAGAGGTTAACAATGAACCCAGAGAAGTGGAATGTGTCTCTGCTAGATTTTGTTTCCCATACTGACCCGAACATTCAGGTGAACCTTAAGCATGTCAACGAACAAAATGAGATAGTGCCCTGGAGAGATAAACTTGCATACTCCAGAGATACAGGTGTGTAACTCCTGATATATACAGAAATGGTGCAGGAAGTGATCATAGGACTGAACTTTTCTATTTTTGTATGAGACAGTTGGGTAAATTTTGATTGTTGAAGAAATAAAGTGCACCTGTGTTTTCATTTTTGCCAGGAGATTTCCCTTGCTTCATAATATATTCATTGGATGCTCAGTTTGTTTGTTTCCTAACATTTCAGTAATCATATGTTTTCTTCATATTGTTGTGAATGTGATATACGCTAGTAAGAAGAGCTTTGCCAACTTTTCTATTTTACAATCATTGATGTTGAATGTACTCAGTTTTGTACTCATGTTATATTCAAATTCCCCGCCAGTTGGAACATAACCAATCACAGGCGAGTAGGCCTCTGACGTCATGTCACATTCACAGTCTCCAGCCATGCTTGCAGCAGGCTCAGTCAGCTCCACAGACCCACAGTAGTAGGACCTCGGTTGGCCAGATATATATCTTGTTGCCTTAACCAATAAATCAACGAAACTACATCTGTGTCTACATTCAACCCCCCACAAGGCAAAGAATACTGGTAGCAGCAGTGGGACCTAGAAATTTTTTTCTGGGAATTCAAGTTAACCCAGCATCGCCTCGTGCAACCGCCGCCTCCATACACCACCATCCTGCCACCCGCATCAATTATTGTACCAGTCCGGGGTCCTGCTATCAGCCACTACTCTAGGTCAACGATTTCAAAGTAAGGCGCAATATTTGCAAGAGAGAACGAAATTTCATCAGCGAAGGGAAGATTCCCGCGCCAGCTATTTTTTGAATCGCGCGCCACGTGGAGCCACCTGCAGCACCACCACCTACCACCACCTGAAACTTTGTGAGTTTTCAAGCTATTGCCATCGTCATCAGCCATCGTCGCAAGCGTCAATTGATAATTGTGGAGTGTTCTACAAGTTATTCAAGAGAAATTTGTGAAAAAAAATAGACTACGATTGTTGTTTATAGTGTCGTCACCCTGCGACATCGACGCCACGCTGCCACATCGACACCTCATCGCTTCTCACCATCACCGCCAGCCTCTGCTAAACCAATTGTGTGAATTTCGTCCTATTGTTTCCTCCACCGTCATCGTCGCAATATCGTCGTCTTAGAATTTATCTTCGTGCTCCCAACTTCGTGCTACTGTGGGGTCCCCCAGCTTCGTGCGACTGCCGCTAGGAGCGTTGCTTGTCCAGCCAGATGTAAACACGCCTCACATGTGCCTCTTCACAAGTCTCGTCGCCGTTTCTGGTACTGGCTACCGTTATATCGCAAATCCTGCAGCCCTGAGTTAAGTAAATAAGGGTTCAAATATCGTGTGCTATGGTTTAATGAGGTTTAACGTAAATAATATCCATAATATCCTGTGAATTAACCATTCAGTGACTTGTTAAATATTGGAGCTGGGTCCAGTACTCCATGCCCACAGTTTTCTTGTGTGATTTCAACATTCCTGCTTCTCACAGTCATTGATTTGAATATTAAGTGATCTACTAGTGTTATTGGTAAATTCAAATTCCAGAGAAGAAAGAAATAATTGTTTCTAGTAGTATATTTTGCATAATAGAAATTTATTTTTGAAATTTCCATAGACAATTGAACATAGAAAAATTCTGATATTTCTCCAGACCTAACTTTGAAATTAATCCTTTACGCATTTTATTTTACACTTTTACATAACATGTTACCCATGTGCCTGTGTGCAATTTGTTTTTGCTAAATCCATTTTTCATGCATTGCCACTTGTTGTGTTGAATCTTTTTAATGAAATTTTGTAGTTGCATTTTTCAGTTTTTATTCTAAATTGTTGTGCTTAGTCTGGTTTAATTAATTTACATACATCTAATTCCAGTCATTTTTAATGAAAGATTGCTAAAATTAATTCACAATTTGCTTGTTCTTAATTATTTTCTTGCCTAGCCCAATTTAATAATTTTATTTCTGCCAATTTTTTTACTTTAGCCAAATTGATATTTTTTTGAGTGTTTATTGTTGTGTATACTATCTCTGATGCCAGGTGCACTTAATTATAATCTGCGTTCAAATATTAATTCCACGGCTGTAACAATGCCTACCACTGTTGAAACTCCCTCAGACTAACAGGAGCAGTTGCTCATCCCAATGGCCAGAGATCAGCTCAGGAAATGGCTATTCCTCTTTTTGCTGGCGAATCGCGCCTTTTAGAATCTTGGTTTAGTAAGGTTGAAGCGAAAACAGTTGCACGTTTTTCTAAGCCTACTGATGCCGAATACTTGGCAATTGCACGGTCAGCTGTAGACACAACCAGAGGTGATGCACGTTTCGTTGTTGATGAGAAAGCCATTGTTAGCCTCCAGTTTTTACGAAACCGCGCTCAAGTGTCGGGCGTCAGACTAAGAAATAAGAATGATTTTGGAGAATTGATTTTTCATTTACCGTCATCAGTAAAAACAAACATAAGGAAAATTGAGAAAATTCGTGTTA
>WNGS01163930.1:72395-91887 GCA_020271785.1 Procambarus virginalis
TGCGAAATTCTACATTTCAAATCTTCAGATGTTTGCCCAACATAGAACTTATTACAGTCTTTACAAGGAATTTTATAAATGACACAATTATCACTACGAGGGCTGTTATTAACTAATAGCTTACCAACAGTATTTTCGTAGCTAAACAATACATGTATATTAAAAAGTTTCAAGGCCATGACAATATTCTCAAACCAAGAGAAATATGGTAAACATAACACATTCTTTAGGCGAATTCTTTCATTGCATATATTATTATAATATGTACGACGTGGCAAATTACTCATTACTATGGCAAATTTCCAAAAAACTCAGTGGGTAACAAAGCTTGAGACCAATCGAATCAATATTCTTAAACTCTTCATCTAAGAATTCTGGACTCACAACTCGAAGAGCTCTTAGATACATTGAAGAAAAAATTGACTTTTTCACATTGTATCTATGCCCTGAAAAATGATGAACATAAGATAAATTATTCGTAGGATTTCTGTAGACACTAAACTTTTGTGAAAAATCTTCCCTGCGAATAAGTACATCTAGGAATGGCAAACATTTATCAATTTCAGTCTCCATAGTAAATTTTATAGAGGTGACTTGATCATTAAGTTTGGCTTCAAATTCATCTGTGTTTACATCTGAAAGCCATATACACAAAATATCATCAACATATCTAAACCATGAAATGATTCCAGGGGATATTTTTGAAACAAATTTCTTTTCAAAGAATTTCATGTACAAGTTCGAAAATGAATGATCTCCTCCTAGATTCTTCAACATACACTAAACTCAGGATAAATCCTCTTGAGGACATCATCAGGTTCTTCAATAGCAGCTTGAGGAAATTGTTAAGTAAACATAAAGATCTTCTTAATCAATTTACTACCTCATCACCTTCATTACCATATCTATATAGACTTGTCAAGACGCATAAACCTAACAATCCCATGAGGCCTATCATCAGTTCTGTGGGATCCATTTCTTACAAGCTCTCCAAATGGCTTACCAGAATCTTGTCCCCATTGTTAGGAACTATTTCCTCTTCTCATTTGACAAATTCTCTTGAATTAGTTAACAAATTGAATAGTGTTCATGTCACTCCTGATGTAAAGTTAATCAGTTTTGACGTTTGTTCTTTGTTCACATAGGTACCGATGATATTCTCGATATTCTTGATGATATTCTCGATTATCTTGCTCGTGAACTAATGAAACATGTTTTTACCTCTTTCTGCTAATATTATTGTCAATCTTGTTAAGTTGTGCATTAAAGAATGTAAATTTACCTTTAATAATGAGTATTATTAACAGACTTTTGGAATGGCAATGCGGAATCCTTTATCGCCATTGCTTTCAAACTTGTACATGGAATTCTTCGAAAAGAAATTTGAAAAGAAATGAACTCCATCATTGTCTCCCATCTCGCGAGGAAAGCCGCCCGGAGTTGCGGGAGAATTTCGGAAAGGTCTAGAGACGCATTTGTAGAGTCATGGAGAGCATGCGCCATCCCTGCTGCTGCATCGGCCATTAATACCGACATGTGACGGAACCCATTGGAGATAGATAGACCAGCCCGGAGCACCAGAGTATGACAGCAGTTCTCCACGGATCTGTGACATAGTATAATGATGGACTCGTGGACGCCGAGATGATATCAGATGTAGGGCTGTAACTGAGTCCACGTAGAAAACGACTGCAGAGGGCCCTGAAACTTGTCGAAAGAGTCATAAGGCTAGTAAGATTGCAAACAGTTCCCAGGCCAGGCACGAATGAGTAGGGGAGAGTTTCCACATCTGACAGAAGGAAAAAGGAGCAAAGTATGCTGCCGCAGATGTGGATGGTGGCTGATCTTTGCGGGACCCATCCGTGTAAATCTGCAAGTATCCAGAGTATAAGGAGGCTCGTAGGTCTGCAAAAATTAAAGGGGCCATACCCTCTAAATCTCTTTTCCGACGAGGAGGCTTGGAGAAGTCCACAGAAACCCGAATGAGCTCTTCTGCCCACGGAGGCACCGGTGAGATGATCGGGCCAGGAGTGAGTATAAGGACGGGAAGGGAAAACTGTGAATATGCATCCAAGGCCCGGACGACGTCTGGAGTGTCCAGCCGGCACATTCCACCAGTTAGCCTTGAGGTGAAGGCGAGTAAGTGGATAGGTAGCAGGGAGACGCACTATCCGTTGAAATGGCGGCAGTGGGCAAGAAGACGTTCATAGCTCAGGGGCCATAGCCCCGACTTGGCATGCAGAGAAAGAACTGGCGAGGAGGGCATAGCTCCTAGCGCTGAGCAAAGGGCACCATTTTGAATGGGATCCAGCCTTGCCAAGACAGATGCTGCTGCTGAGCCATAGACTTCACTCGCATACATGATCTTACTACGAATGAAGGCCTTATAGAGAGCTAGGAGCGACTCCCGTGAAGCCCCCATGCCGCACCAGAGAGCCATTTTATAATGTTCACGCGACGAAGGCATGAGGCCCGAAGGTAATCCACATGATGCCTCCACGTCAGCCGAGGGCTATCTAGAACGACCCCCAGCCACCTGTGTTCCGTAGCGTTCGGGAGACGACAGCTCCCGACGGTCACCACTGGCTGACCTGCTAAGCGGGTCCAGGTGAAGCTCATGATGCAACTTTTCACAGGGTTAATGGAGAGCCCATCCCCAGCACAATTGCTGAGAACACAGGCACGGCATTTTGCAGGGAGCCTTGTACCTCTAGGAGAGTGGCACCATTCTCCACGAGGGTTACATCATCGGCATAGGCTAAAACCTGGACCCCCCGGAAGACAGGGAGATCAGACAGAAGAATAGAGAATAATAGTGGGCTCAGAATCGCTCCCTGGGGGACACCATGTGAGACAAGGCGGGATGTAGAGACGACTCCACCAACCGCCACTTTGAATAAGCGGCCCTGTAGATTTTGGTCAAATACACTCTTGATGTCGAAGAATGCTGCAAGGAGCACTCTTTTTCGGCGATAAGTGTCCATTATTCGATGTTCCAAGGAGAGGAGGCAGTCCATCGTGCTTCTTCCCGGCCGAAATTCACTGATACCCTCAGGTAGGAGACCTGAGGTTTCCACCACCCATTGTAGCGGGTGTGAACAAGACGTTCCATCAGTTTTCCGAGACATGGAAGCAGACTTATGGGCCAATATGAACTCGGGACAGATGGATCCTTCCCTGACTTGGCCAATGGTAGAAGAATGGCGTGTTTCCACGGGGCAGGAAAGACACCAGAGGACCAGCAGGCGTTGTAGAAGTGAAGGAGGTGGGACTGAAGGATCTTGGGTGCCCTCCAAACCAATTCATATGGGACATTGTCTATCCCTGGCATAGTGCCCGACCTAGAGAGTGACAGCGTCCTTCAGCTCAACAGATGTAAATGGACGATCCAGGTCCTGAGCTAGTCCTATACTCCTGTCGGAAGCCCCATCCTATAGAACTCACAGAAAGGAGCGGGGAACGGTAAACATCCTCAAAGTGGTCAGCCAAAGTTCAGCTATTTGTACTTCCCAAGGCCCCCATTACCACTGGGGTCTCTGATTGGGATGGAAGGCGGGAATACCTACCTGTCATCTTGTGAATAAAGGCCCAGGCTTCCGCAGAGGAGGAGTCGAATCGGAGAGAGGCACAGTAATCAGACCAGGCCTTGCATTTGGCAAGGAGGACTGTTCGTCTATATCTGGCGTCTGCCCTGCGGAAGGTCTGCCGCTGCAGTGGAGTAGGGTGGCGCTGCCATGAATTCCACGCACGTCGCCGGTCCAGTACTACCTGCCGACATTCAGGAGTCCACCACGGTGCCTCATGGCAGGAAGATTGGTTGTCTGGCCACTAGTCTCCTGAAATGCCGAGAGCCTACACTGAAGAGGGACTCGGAGAGAGCATCCGCTGACCCAGGCAGATCTGCAGTAACTGGGGAAGAGTCGACCAGTCATCCGCCTCATATCCATGCCACCCCTTTTCCGAGAAGATCCATTTGGATCTTCGGGAGGTCAGAGCAGGACGAACAATGCCCCCAAAGGAGATGATGATTGGCAGGTGATCACTACCCATCTGCGATATCTGCGCCATCGTGAAGGGGCCTCTTCCAATGCAAAGATCGAGCGTTGAAGTATGCCCATTTGGCATTTAGCGGGTCTATCCGAGTCCCAAACCTGGCGGCGTCAGTAAGGAGAGGTCTGGGGAGTCAAGGAGAAACTGAAATAGGGCTCAGCCAGCCATGTTGTGGTGGCAACCCGATAGTATAGGTTGTCATGATGAGTGCTGAGCATTAAAGTCACCCATGACGAGGCAGGTGTCTGTAATCTGACCAAAATAGTGTTCTAGTTCCTTCTTCGTTACCAGTAGACAGGGGTTATACAGAACTCCAAAGGTGCCCCACCCATGGGAGAGGGCCACCTTCACTGCCATGAATTTTTAATGCCCACCCGGGAAGAAGTGAATCTGGAGCACGGAGCTCGGAACTGAGTCCCTGACCAAGAGGGCAAGTCCCCCTCCACCCCGTACTGGCCGATCTTGTCTATAGACGATTACCCCGGCACCGTGAAGGAAAGATCGTCAGTAAGTCAAGTCTCACAGAGTCCCACGATCAACGGTGGTGGGCTAGCGATAAAATTGCATAGAAATTGCGTCTTCTTAAAAAGGAAGCGGGCATTCCAAAACACCATAGGAAGGGGCGCCATTATCCCTGAAATACAACAGCTAACTTTCTGACCACCTGTGCACAGACGTCTCCAAAGGGGGAACCACTAGAAAAAGCCATAAAACCCTCATACAAAGTAAGTAAGTAAAATGTGTGGTATCAATGACAGCCAGTCCAGAGGATGTTGATCAATGCTTCTCTCTGCCTGACGGAAGCGGTGATCGGCTCACGAACTCTCTTGACGGCGCCTGCGACTGGAGGGGGCTTCACTCTGGGCCTCATGTTCCACCGGTGTCACAATCCTCTGGAAAAGCGCCTGGGGGACCAGAGGATCATCAGGACTATCTGTTGGAGTAGTACCTCCTGATCGATGGGTGTGTGTTAACGGGACTGGTGTTGGCTTCTTTGGGGAGAGGCAGGAGGGTAACGAGTGCCCGCTCCGACTGAGACCGAGCGTCGATGTCTGTATCCGTGGATGAGTTTCCGTCCATGTCAAAGCTACCCAGGAGGGAAAATCGATTAGCAACCTGGGCGTATGAGGCATGTGACCGGGACAGGCAAGAGCGTCTGCTAGTTCCTATTTGTGAAGAGGCATGACCAGGGGGAACCTGGAGGCGAGAAGAAGCGATATGCTGATTGAGGGCGTGCAACCTCTGGAACAGCTCATGTCGAGGTGTCCCCGCTGTTTTTATGATCGATGTCCAACTGGAGGGCCTCAAGATATACAGGGCAACTCCTGGACGTAACCTTATGATGGCCATGGCATAAAAAGCAGCGAGGTGCAGCAGAGCACCCACCGTTATCTCTGTCTGTGTGGCCTGTTTTGCCGCAGTTTGCACAACGTGCTGCATTACGGCAGGTGAGGTGACTGTGGCCCAATAGATGACAAGTATAGCATCGTAATGCAGGGAAGTTGTAGGGCTGAACCTGATATGAGGTCCTGTGTAGTGCCACTCGGTCAGGGAGGGGCCAATCGAACTTTATATGGACCCTGGATGTCGGCCCTGCTGCTCCGCGTAAATGTAGCTGGTAATTTCCAATAATCCCACTGATGCACCCCCTAATACCTGCAGAGCAGCCTGGATGTCATCCACATCAACACTCTGGTCAATTGGGCCAATCTTCCCATACCGGGCCCGAGACCCCTCCTGCGACAATACTTATCAGCACCTGACAGGCCAGTCCCCCAACTTAATAATGTCGGATACACGGATGTGTGATAGATCCTCCTTTCTGGTGTGTAGCTTCAGTGCTGCACCCTACCCAGGGTACGTATGGTCTCAGGCAGGAAATGTGGCCACAATACCAAAGCCTCAATTGTTGCACCTAAGGTACGAGGATTTGCAAACACGCACTGACCTGATTCTGACTGGATTAGGACAACCACAAGCGAGGAATGGGGAACCACAAGACTAAGGTCTTCTGACGGCGAAGACATCCTCTTAGCATCTCGCTCTGGGGCAGTATCAGCCGACTCATTTTCCAGCAGATGTTTTCCTCTATGGGACTTGCTGTCAACATCCATGGCGCCCACGCTCGGGGAGGTGTCCATTAGGGAGGCTCCGGTCTCCCACAGTGCTGTGAGCCCCTGGGTAGCTGCCGTGAGCACACACTGGCCCAAAGAAGCCAACTGAATTTAAAGATGAGCTCCAGGTAAGGTGTGGAAAGAAAGTCCAGCCAGGAGTGTTCAATCCGCGCGGCAAGATGGCCGACCTTCGGGCGGGAATCCCTCGTCGTGAAGATCTGAAGAGGCACATGCAAGGGTTTGTTTACATCTGGAGCGACAGGCAGTGCTCCTGGCGGCAGTGGCGCGAAGCTCGGGGGACCCCACACTAGGAATGTGTGTGATGTTGGGGGCGAGCCGATAATTGTATCGATGAGGGCCAGTTGCTATGGAGGCGTGCAGACAGAAGTTCACTCTAGAATGGTGTAGCAGAGGGCTGTAGCGGTGGTGAGAGGAAGTGACATGGCAATGTGGCGAGGTGAGTGGGAGCTGACGACACTAGTCAGACGGTTGCAGTCCACCAATTGTATCTCAATAAATTGCACAACACAGCTGCAGAACAGTTGAAGCTTGAGAAGATGATTGCAATAGCTGGAATGGTACAGGCAACATACACAAGGTTTGTTGATGAGGGCTTGGGTGGCAGTGGTGGTGGTGGGTGGGGGAGGTTCCCAGGTGGCACGAAATTCAAAATGGCTGGCGCGGGAATCTTCCTTTCCCCTCACTGATGAAATGGCGTTCGCACATGAAATTAGTGTGCCTTACTTCTGAGACGATGGCCTAGAGTAGTGGTTGATGGTAGGACCCTGGACTAGTACAATATCATTGAATATTGATGCGTGGGTGGCGGGTGGTAGGAGGCAGGAGGCGCTGAACACACGTGATGTAGGCACTTGAGATTTCGTAGCTCAGAAAATTAATTCTGAATCTCACAGCTGCTACCAGTATTCGTTGCCTTCTTGGATGTTTTTGGTTGTAGATATACACAGTAGACACTTCAGTAGTTTATTGAGTAAGGTAACAAGGTATATATCTGGCCTCCCGAGGTCCTACCCTAACTGGTCTCGAGAGATACTGAGGCCTGTTTGGAGTGCGGCTAGTGCCGGCTCTGTGTGGAGTGACGTCAGAGGCCTACTCGCCTGTGATTGGTTATGTCTCAACCGTCATACAATTTGAGTATTAACACAACTCCACCACCCTCCTCTGCATAGAAACCTCCCCTACCCCGAACCCTCCCTTCCCCCACTCAAATGTTCAGCCAACTCTCCCTCCCCCCTCACCCCACTCTCACCATGCTACCCCTCCCCTACTCCCACCATGTCTGCCTTCCCCCCTTTCCCCCACTGTCCTCCCTCCCCCTTCATCCCATACCCTACCTGTCCCCCCTTCACTTGACCCCCACCCCTCACTCCAGTATCCTCTGAGACCCCGAAACCCACCCCACAAATCCTCACGCCCATGGAACAGCTTCCCCATCAGCAGAATGCTCACCAAGAAGGGAACATGAGAAGGGACACAAGAAAGTGAGTCTCAAGGCAATGAACACTAACATAGATGGGATTACAAATAAAAGAAATGAACTTGGAGAATGGGTACTTGAAGAAAACCCAGACATAATAGCACTCACAGAATCAAACCTAGCGAAAACCATAACAAATGCAGTGTTTCCACAGGACTACTCTCTTGTGAGGGAAGGAGAGAGAAGGAAGAGGAGGAGGTGTTGTAGCTCTGCTTGTAAGAAAAGGCTGGGATTTTCAGGAGATGGTTATTCAGGGCTGTGAAGGTTTCAGTGACTACATAACAGGTACAATAGCAACTGGAGGACAAAAAAATTATAGTCACAGTCATATATAATCTACCACCAAATGACAGAAGACCCAGACAGAAATATGATAGAAACAACATGGCCATTATTAACATAATAGAGAGAACAGCATCTCTCGCTAGTAGGAATGGATCTGAACTACTAATCATGGGGGACTTCAACCCACAGGAAGATAGATTGGGAGAACTGAGACCCACATGGAGGACCAGATACATGGAGAGCTAAGCTGCTGGATGCGGCAACAAGAAACTTTCTAAGCCAAAACATCAAGGGACCGACAAGAATGAGAGGGGAGGATGAACCAGCTATGCTTGATCTGATATTTACCCTCAATGAGTGGGATATAAGGGAAGTTAAGATGGAAGCCCCCATTGGGAATGAGTGATCACAGTGTACTGATCTTTGAGTACTTGGTAGAGCTGGGACTTATCTCTCTCAAAAAAGAACTAGAAAACAAAAAGGCTGGCATACGAAAGGGGAATTATGAAGGGATGAGAAGTTTCGTAAGGGATATACAATGGGACACAGACCTCAGAACTAAGTCTGTACAATACATGATGGACTATGTCACCCAAAAGTGTCAGGAGGCAGTAAACAGGTTTATCCCGGCCCAAAAGGAAAAATCCGAGAGGCAAAAGAAGACTCCATGGTTTAACAGAGCGTGTAAGGAAGCAAAGGAACTGAACAAAATGGCTTGGAGGAACTTCCGAAATAACAGAACACCAGAAAGCAGAGAGAGATACCAGAGAACCAGGAATGAGTACGTTAGTGTGAGAAAGGAAGCAGAAAAATTATGAAAATTATATAGTAAGCAAAGCCAAGACCGATCCAAAGCTATTCAACAGTCACAGCAGGACGAAAACAACAGTGAAAGAGCAGGAAATGAAACTTAGAACAGGCAAGGACAGGTATACAAAGAATGACAAAGATGTGTGCAAAGAACTCAACAAGAGGTTCCAGGAGGTCTTCACAATAGAACATAGTGGGGTCACTGCATTAGGAGAGGGGGTAGTAAACCAGGCGGCCTTGGAAGGGTTCGAAATTACGAGAGATGAGGCCAAGAGACACCTGTTGGATCTGGATGTGAGAAAGGAAGTTAGTCCAGAGAGGATCTCACGATGGGTATTGAAAGAGTGTGCAGAGGCACTCTGCTTGCCACTCTCCACAGTGTATAGTAGGTCACAGAAGACGGGAGACCTACCAGAAATATGGAAGATAGCTAATGTGGTCCTAATATACAAAAAGGGTGACAGGAGGCACTGAACTACAGGCCAGTGTCCTTAACTTGTATACCATGCAAAGATCGTGAGAAAAAATCTAGTAACACATCTGGAGAGAAGGAACTTCGTGACAAATTGACAACATGGGTTCTGGCAAGGTAAATCTTGCCTTACAGGCTTAATAGAATTATGCGACCAGGTGACAAAGATTAAGCAAGAAAGAGAAGGCTGGGCGGACTGCATTTTCTTGGACTGTTGGAAGGCCTTTGACACAGTACCCCTTAAGAGGCTGGTGCATAAGCTGGAGAGACAGGCAGGTGTAGCTGGTAAGGTGCTCCAGTGAATAAGGGAGTACCTAAGCAATAGGAAGCAGAGAGTTACAGTGAGGGGGGTGAGACCTCAGATTGGCGTGAAGTCACCAGTTGAGTCCCACAGGGCTCTGTATTAGGTCCTATCCTGTTTCTGATATACGTAAATGATCTCCCGGAGGGTATAGACTCATTCCTCTCAATGTTTGCTGACGACGCCAACATTATGAGAAGGATTAAGACAGAGGATGACTGCTTAAGGCTTCAAAGAAGACCTAGACAAACTGAAGGAATGGTCGAACAAGTGGTTGTTAGAGTTTAGCCCAAGCAAATGTAATGTAATGAAGATAGGTGTAAGGAGTAGGAGACCAGATACAAGATGTCATTTGGAAGATGAAATTCTTCAAGAGTCAGAGAGAGAGAGAGAGAAAGACTTTGGGGTTGATATCACATAAGAATTGTCCCCTAAAGCCCATGTCAAGAGGATAACATCAGTGGCATACGCCAGGTTGGCCAACATAAGGACGGCATTTAGAAACTTGTGTAAAGAATCATTCAGAGCTTTACATACCACTTATGTCAGACCAATCCTGGAGTATGCTGCTCCAGCGTGGAGTCTATATCCAGTCACACATAATACTAAACTGGAGAAGGTTCAAAGGGTTGCCACCAGACTAGTACCCGAGCTGAGAGGTATTAGCTACAAGGAGAGACTACGGGAGTTAAACCTCACGTCACTGGAAGACAGAAGAGTTAGGGGGGACATGATCACCACATACAAGATTCTCAAAGGAACTGTTAGAGTAGATAAGGATATGCTATTTAACCCAAGGGACACACGCACTAGGGGACACAGGTGGAAATTGAGTGTCCAAATGAGCCACAGAGACATTCGAAAGAACATTTTTAGTGTCAGAGTGGTTGACAAATGGAAAACATTAGGAAGTGATGTGGTGGAGGCTGACTCCATACACAGTTTCAAGTGTAGATATGACAGAGCCCAGTAGGCTCAGGACCCTGTGTACCAGTTGATTTACAGTTGAGAGGTGGGACCAAAGAGCCAGAGCTCAACCCCCGGAAGCCCAAATAGGTGAATACAAATAGGTGAGTACACGTACACACACTATTTATATTATATACATTAATTCTTAAAAAAAACTAATGCTTCTGATGTCACATTACCTTTTTACTGCAACAGGTAGATTTCTAAAGCACTCTGCACACGTTATAACAAAAGTGATGAGGTTGAGTGCTTACCCACACACAGCTCCGCCCTTTTACTATGCAAGTTAGTTGCAACAGTTATGGATTTGCTGATTTAGTAATCGCTTCTGTTATATTTCAGAAGTAACTTCACTATCACATCCTACAGTATGTCTTTGTTAATGATTATGGTGTGTGAGCACAGACCCGGGAGCCGGCGGTGTTAGACTGAACAGGTAGCCTCAGCAGGCAGGTGAGGTGTACCGTTAGTCTGATAAGATAACTCTGTGATTACGGCCACAGCGTTACACTTGTCATAAATAGTTATCAGGAAATTTTGATCTTTACCTTACCCAAGAGTGCTTACTTATCTTTAATTACTAAAGCATCTATAGTGTTAGATATAAAGGGGAACTATGCTCTATGAAAGTTTAAGAATTTATTCAATATAGAGTAAAAATATTTGTGAAAAACTCATGTAAAAGTAATTATAATCATCACTATCATCCTTATTACCATCATTCAGATTTCATCATAGGCTGTAATATCCCAGATGGTCACACTAGCCTGTGGTCTGGGGAAGGGGCCTGACGGCTGAGTGGACAGCGGTCGGGGTTCGTAGTCCTAAGGATTCACGTTAAATCTCCGGCGGAGGCGGAAACAAATGGGAAGAGTGCTGTTCTCAGTATCCATGCCATTTTCAATATTTCTCACTTGTTATGAGGCAAACAACACTTCTCAGATTCACCTCCTTCGAAAGGTTAAATCCCATACACTTGGGTAGGTAGCACAAAATACCCTCACTAGATGTCACTAAGGTATTCAAACACTCGCTCATTTCACAATTTCAATCACTCAAATAATCGTTTCACACTCTTGTACACGCTCATCAGAACTCACCCCACTCACCTAACCTACCTTGTGACGATTTCGGGGATCATTGTCCTCCGCGGCTCGGTCTCTGTCTAACCAGACCTCCTGGTTGTTGGTTTGATGAGCCAGGGTTTGATGTGGCTGCTCGTAGCCTGATATACGAATCACAGCTTGGTTGGTCAGTTATCTTTTGAAGGGGCTTCTCGAGTTCTCCTTTGAACACTACGAGGGGTCGGTCTGTTATACCCCGAATGTGTAGGGGAAGTGTGTTGAAAAGTCTTGGGCCTCTGATGTTGATCAAGTTCTCTCTCAGCGAGCCTATTGCACCTCTGTTCCTCAGTGGGGCTTTTTTGTTCATCCAGCCATGCCTTGTGGTCGCATTTGGTGTTATTTCTGTGTGCAGATTTTGCAACCAGTCCTTTTAATATTTTCCAAGTGTAAATTATTATGTATCTCTCCCGCCTGTGCTCAGGAGAACAGGCGGGAGAGATACATAATAATCAGATTCAGAAATCTCAATCAGATTTAAACAAAAATTGGCGGCCTCAATAATGTAGATGTGGATTCTAGCGAAAAAGATCTTTGCACTCTCTCCCGGTCAGCAATTTCTCCACCTTTGAATGGGGCTGTTAGTATGCACAAATATTCCACTCTAGAGAGCACTATTGTCTTAAAAAGTATCATCATTGGTATGGTATCTCTTATTTGGAAGATTCCTGTTATCCAACCTGTCATTTTTCTAGCAGTTGTGACCAACTTTGTTGTGTTCTTTAGAAGAAAGGTCTTCTGACATGATTACTCCTAAATTTTTTAAATTGCTTTTTCTTTCAATCGTGTGGTTTGATTGAGTTTTATGTGGTTTCTGCTTTGATGTTTTTGTTTTTTGCATAGCTTAGTAAATGGAATTTATCCTCATTAAACATCGTGCTATTTTCTGTGAAGTAAGTAATTATCAAAGAAGGCACCAAGCCGGGAAGGCTATGTAGCACTATTTTCTGTGAAACATTGAAAGACTTGATTAACATCAGATTGGAGGTTTGCTATGTCCTCTATATTGTCCTCTATACTCTCATGAAATTCTAATATCATCAACAAAGGCTGATACAGTACTATAGTTTGTATGCTTGTCTATGTCTGACATGAGAAAAAGTACCGAGGCAAGTACTGTACCCTGGGGGACTGAGCTTTTCATGGTGGAGAGTCTAGCTCTGTGTACCTCAGGAGAGAGCCGTCACACTGGACCTACCTCCAACATGGATTTACTACATAATGGGTACAATCAGCTCTAAGGAGTCTCCAACCTAGCATTGATATACACCATCTAGTTTCTGGTAGCTTTCATCTTACCAGATATCTGGAGAAAAAACGATTTTTTTAATCGGTGCCTCAAACAGTGGAAAACACGGCCGCCTTCCCTAACCTCACGTCTGACCAGGAGCCTACAAGTACGCAGGGCATTGGAAATTTAACCCCTATTGCCCCGTCCCCTAAAGCTGTGTTTCTCCTGTGCAGTTTGTATTACTAGCCCCAACGGACTACTAACACCGCTATACTGACGCCTCAGTGCTTTAGTGACACTGGTACTACCGGTCATACACACGTACCATAGGATTCCTTATTTGCCGCGAAAACTAGCTTAAATTGTGACATTTAAAAAACAGTGCTTACCTATCAGTGACTGTAGGGGAGGAGGGCCTCTCTTCTAGTTGTGCTTCCTGACGCTTAAATGGTGACTGAATTACTCATTCTGTTTCTGCATTATGATTAGCACCCGTTGTTGTTCTTGGTCTGGGGTCATAGCCTTAAGTGCTACTCAGTGGTATAAAAGCTGACGTGTCTTGTCACTTCATGTTGTGATTCTTGTGACTATGGCGCCCCCCTACTCCAAGGTTAAGTGGGTGGCATCACATTCAGTAACGCCCACTCTCCTGCGGCCTCCAGGAGATACAAAGAGTACTTGTCACTTTCTACCCCCATGACTTTGACATCTCCCGTGCAAAAGTGTTATCAGATTGTTATATGACAATTCTTTAGTTCAGATATTATACTTATAAATTGTACTCGTGTTTGTGTCCCTCCCTCATTGCCTACTGGTGCCTGAACTTTATAAATCTCAGGGATTTGGGGGCACCATACCTTTGAGATAGTAAAGCCTGATACGCCTGGATAATAGGTATTCCTGTGAGTGACACGAGCCTTGAAGATACTGGAGGTTGTAACATATTAGGAGCCAGGTCCGGGAGAGTAATTCCCATAGATTAATGTGATAAATACAGTCCTCACAGTGTACCCAAAATTTGCCAGTGCAGGCTATACTAAATATATGGCCCTGTATGACTAACCATCCTGCGAGATGGGGACCTTTATTACCACTGCTGCCTTATTCACTTTTGTGTTGATGATATCCTCAAAATGCATCCGGAGTCTGCCAGTGACTGCCTATCACATGCCTCTGTATGACTAACCATTCTGTGTGATGGAGATTTTTTAGCATCACCTAGTTAGCTTTTTGGACACACTTTACTCCACTTCATATAGTCTAGGGTAGCTGCACTAATGCAGATGTACCTCATGTATTAAAAAAATGAACGGACTGCAGCAGCATGTAGGTTTTATAGAAATAATATTTGCACAAAGAATGTCAGTGTCAGGTAAAACAACTGGCTAACCTCCACACAAGCTGAACTAGGGCACTACAACTAGCTACCAGTACATTAAAAAACATTGGAGTATTCTGTGATTCAAAGTCTGCGCTTCAAGCAATCGGAAACTTCTCCTGGATGATCGACAGCAAGAACCTCATACTACCAATTATAATTACCTAATCGTTGCACATAGTGAAGAGTCTCGAATCTCCTTTGTGTGGATTCCATCACACATAAATATACACATCATAATGAGACAGACATTGCAGCCAAATTAGCGTGTAACAAAGATGAAGTTGAATTAGATCTAGGTATCCCCATCTCTGTTGTCAAAACTGTATTGTTCCAAACACTCAGGTCTGATAGGAATGAACTACTGACTCCCAACGACCTGAAAGCACCAGTATATAAAAGCTATGATTTGTTTAGATCTGAAACCTATATCTATGGGCAACACAAAACGTCCACCAGACTGTGCGACACAGTGGTTGCCAGGATCAGGTTGGGTTACCGTTACCTGTGGCAGGTGGCTACAGGTGACGGATCCCCCAATTTTGAGCACTCCAGGTGCAATCTCTGTGAGCAGGAACTGCTGCATGATCTCCCACACTACATCATCGAATGCCCAGTTATTAGACCTTTTAGACCCGTTGGCATGAGGTACCTAGAGCTTTGCAATTACTTTATTCACTCTCTTGTTCTTGACGATATTCTAATAGTGCACGCAAAATTTGCCAGTGCAGGCTACGAAACATATGGCCCTGTATGACTAACCATCCTGTGAGATGGGGACTTTTAGTATCACTGCTACCTTATTCACTCTTGTGTTGATGATATCCTCATAATGCACCCAGAGCTACCAGTGCAGACCTCTTGTCACATGTCTCTGTATGACTAACCATCCTATGTGATGGGGATTTATTAGCATCACGTTGCTAGCTTTTTGACACACTGTACTCCCCTTTCATATAGTCTAGGGTAGCTGCACAAATGCAGATGTATCTAACATAGTAATAAAAAAATGTTATTAATGTTACTTGCCTTCCCAGGTAACTAAACTTAGGTGTTGCCAAGTGGATGCTACTTGCTGTGTTATTCTGTGTCACTCCATTGCCTGTGTGCTACAGACTTCTTCACGATTTAAATTACTTAAGGTAAGTGTTGTTGCTTGTCCAAGGGCCAAGCTGGTGTTCAGTGTTGTCTAAGTTTGGAACTTTTTGTGTTCAGTGTTACTTACGGAAAATGGAAAACCAAGTGGAATTGCTGCTGTCGGAGTCACAGTTTGAAGGGATCAAAAACCTGACAAAGTCTGCCTTAATTTATATGCCAGTAAATTAGAGTTAACAGCTAATAACAGAATGACTAAAGCCCAGTAAGTAAAGTTGATAGTCACCCACTTAGTGGACGACGGTAGACTTGAGGAAGACGTTCTAGAGGAATTAGCTGAAGGGTCAAATGACCGGTTAGCATTAAAAGGTCTCGAGTTGGAAGGTCAGATAGAACTACCTAAAATAGAGGCTCAAAATAAACAGAAACAGTTAGAGCTAGAGGCTCAAAATAAACAGTTAGAGCTGGAGACTCAGCTTGCAAGAAGAATCTAGGCGAGAACAATTAGAAATTCACCAACAAATGGCAGTAGACAGTAACAGAGTTGAAGCCAAAGAATTGCAGCTGGACATGGTAACACTAGTAATATTCAAACAGTACCAACCCTCAGTCTAGAATTAATAAATATTAGAGTTACTAAGTTTAATGAAGACGATCCTGAAATCTCTCATTTTTCGAAATTGCAATTAGTGGAATTGTCTGTAGATCAAATGGGTTTGCAATCATGTAAAGTCAGCAAGAGGGAAGGCTCAGAATGTCGGGAAACCGACACACAAATAGTATAGTCTTCCCTTAACAGTATCCTCTTAAAATTAGAGAATGGGAGACTCCGTGACGTCATCGACGTCGCCGCAGTATTTACATTATTAAACCACTGTTCATACAACAGTTTAATGTCTAAATTGAATAAAAAAGTGTTCAATAAGACTGAATATAATTATTAACACCAAAATATAGCTTGATTCCCTTGTTAACGTAAATTTAACTTAGAAGTGGAAAAAAATATTGGAACAACTAGGGAGGCAGAGCGTCTCTTACAGACGCCACGCTCACACGAAAACAATAACAATGGTGCTCGTGTGTGTTGTGATAATGGCCAACAGGATAGACCTACTCTGCCTTAAGAAACTGCCATAGCAACATCACTACTACAAATAAGAGCACTCCAGTATCCGGCTTACCAAGTATTTGTTTATTATTCTAGTGCACTGCTTAATATCAGGTATAAGTCGTTATGATATATGAACAACACCAACACCATGTACGTGTACCCCATTTTTACAGCCCTCACATACCATGTTATACCTGTATTGATATGTTTAGGGAAATGTACTAACTCCTTGCATCCCAAACAGGTAAATTGTGACTTGGAACAGCAAGTAGCTGAGCAGTAGAACTATTACATGTACCTAGCTGTTGCCAGCCTTGAAGGCCTCCACAGCCGCCATTGGCACCATGAGGCACAGGGCCACACCCACATAGATGCTAACATGACACAGCCTTAGTGGCCCTTACTACAGGCTCAGATAAGGCCATTCTAGTTATTGTAGTAGTAGTATTCATAACTAGTAATAATTGTTGAAATAATAGTAGATTAGACCACCATATGTGGTATGATAAAATATATAATTAACTTAGGTAAACAATTTGTAGTTTAAGAAGGAGCCATTACAAAGTGGTTTAAGCTACAAATTGTCCCCCCCAATTTGTGTGAGATTAATTTCAGGCAGTTTTAACAAGTACATACAGTCCACTCAATTTCTTACCTACTAAGAAAAAATAAGATAAACTTTAATTTACTGAAGTCAATTAAAGAAGATATACTGCCTGGAGTTTTTACCACATAATTATGGTCCTTCGAACCGATGATTATTACAGTTAACCAGTAGGTACATTGCATCTAGATATAAATCCTGATATACATTAGTAGTGCAATATTATAGCAGAAAGACATTGCTATATTTACATTTTCTAGCCTAACTTTTCAATCTCATAGCAAGCAAACTACAACAAAGCACTATTATTGTTCTGAGGCCTATGCCAAAGAACTATTGTGCCTTTTTCATTACAAGAGGTTGATAAGAGGCTACTTTACTTATAAGTTACTTATAAATGTTTTGTAATTTAAGTATAACATTACTTTAATATTGCACCATTACATACTGCATACCACATTGTTTACAGCAAATTCTTGCACAAGGGTAGGACATTTTAGGCTGGTGTTGTACAGCAACCTAGTTTAATTTATTGTGCTAACCTGGTGTAAGGGTAAGAATTTTTTACACTTGTCTAGAGTTGAACATATAACAACCTAGCAAGTACATATTTTTATGCAGTATTCATGACAACCCGAGTTGTGTTGTCAACCTGATATTCATACATATAATTATAGGTATAATTTAACTATAATCATTTCACCTTTGAGTGTTAACCTGTGTCTCTGTACCAACCAAGAGTGATAATGAAGGGCTAGCTTGCGGAATACCAGCATTGATACAGGCTTACCACTCAAATTATAGCGTGTATGATTATACAGTAGTATATTTTTAAATGATAAACAGCTCTAGTTCGGAAACTAGTTGCTTTACTAATTCAAGTGCCAAATAGTTAAAAGTCCATACGACTAGCAAGTACTTTCAAGATGTCTACACTCCAAAATGTAAAATTAACCCTTAGGGCCTTAAAGGGGCATCTCACAAGGCAGATTAACAAATGTGAAGACATGAGTAATCAAACTCCAGTTAATTATGCAGCACTGGAAAACTATCTTAAGCTTACACGGAACAAATATGACCGTGTGTTGCAACAAATGAAACAGTATCAAGATATACTAATAATTCTAGTATTGATGAAGATACGATGAAACAATTCTCCAAGAACACTCTGATTATGAAGATGCAATGTTTGAACAAATTCAACGTTATGAAATATGATACGCCCATAAGGCCAATATAAATGTTGCAGCTACAACTACCCAGAATCAGACAGCACCAGAAGTCAAATTACCATCACTCAGTCTCCCAACTTTTCTGGAACAGAGGACGAGAATTGGGACAATTTCTGGAGCAAATTTGTCGATTCTGTGGATTCTAATGTCAATGTACCAAAGACGACAAAGTTTACGTATTTACAGAGTGTCTTGAAGGATGAAGCCTTTCAGGTAGTCTGTAATCTGAATCACACAGATGACGATTATGACAATGCTGTACAACTATTGAAGGACAACTATGCGAAGCCTGAAAGGACTATCAGAATTTTAACCCAGAAGCTGTTAGATATTAAACATCCAAATAATACAGCAGTCTCACTCCAAGCCTTTAGATTGGAGCTTGAGTCTTTGCTTAAGGCACTTAAAAATAAAGTAAACTTGGATGAATCAGACTGGATAATCCAAGTCCATATGACTCGCAAATTACCCAGGGACATCCTGGATAAGTTGTTTGTGTTGTATGGAAAGTCATATCTGACAGTAACAGAGATTACAAAGGGTTACAAACCATCATAGAACGAGAAAGAGTTATCCCAGATGAAAAGCGACATCTAAACCTTCGTACTACTAATAGTAAACAACAGAGTACAAACAGTACTCCAAACAAATCTAAAACAACTTCTCCCTCCCCAAAGTGGAGACAAGGCAGTGTGGCACATACGCAGTTGGTACCTCCAAACCTACAGGTAACGCGTCACCCAAATCGGTGACTCCTCAAGATACTGTTAACGTCTGGAGACCATGTCTGTTCTGTGAACAATCACATTCCATGTACAATTGCAGACGATACCCCGATCGTGCAACACGCATAAAACGACTCAAGGAGATACATAGATGTACCAAGTGTATAAGGGAACATCATCCCGACAGCTGCACATCAACAATACGCACCTGTTATAGGTGCCATAAGGGTCAACACCATACAGCACTTTGTGGGGATTCAAGTACAAAGTCTGCCAAACCACAGGAGAGGAAGAACTAACACCTCAGTACAGCTTTGTACTGTGCTACCTGACATAAGTGTTTTCTCAACAGGTCTAAACATAAATCAGCTCTACCTACTGCACGATTGATCATTAGAAATGGAGAGAACAAAGCCACCGTAGTGGATTATTGATCAAGGTCCCAATTGACCTTTATATCCAAAGAGTTGGTAGATACCCTGAAACTTACACCTGG
>WNGS01163930.1:92887-106909 GCA_020271785.1 Procambarus virginalis
CGAACCTAACCAACCCTACCTAACCTAACCTAACCTATCTTATATAGGTTAGGTAAGGTTAGGTATCCGAAAAGCTAGGGTAGGTTAGGTTAGGTAGGTTAGGTAGTCGAAAAACAATTAATTCATGAAAACTTGGCTTATTAGGCAAATCGGGCTTGCATACTAGGCTGAGAAGTGAGTTCTGGCTACTAGGTATGACATATATATATATATATATATATAATATATATATATATATATATATATATATATATATATATATATATATATATAGCTATATATATATATATATATATATATATAATATTGTGACGGTGTTCCCCCCTTCTAATTCTCCCACGCCTGCTGTAAGAGTCATGTCACTATTCCCGAGCGTTCTCTACGTTGCAGGCATCAGTTGAACATATGTGGGAGAGATAGTATTCTCGCTGAGCCGAGAATTTTGTGAAAGTATAGAATTTTGGCCTGTGGGATAGGCCCTTTAGGGAGCCAAAATGGCGCTGGCGAGTCTGTTCTCCCTCCAAAACTGTGTGACGTCAGTGTCAAAGATTGGTCACCGTCAGCGACGTGGCACTGGGAGCCAATGAAAACCTACTTTGGAAATGTGACGTCACATAGGCAGGGGGAGTCCAGCCGTAGTGGCGCGCTTTCGCGCCATCAGTCTCACACGACGCGTGGAAGGCAGGACGTGTGATCGTCATCCTGTTTGAGTGACGGTTTACCGAGCTCCGGTGGATATATGCATCTCCTGTTGTTAGCGCGCACTCTGTGAGGTCTTCCTGCAACCCAGATGTGGCTCAGATAAAGAATTGACAGAATATTGAGCACAAGTGCTCAGGGACAGGTGCGTTGCAAGAAGTGGGCCGGGCATCGACGTGTGCAACGTCCTTGACAGTTCACCAGAAAGGAGACAGTTTAGTGGCCAGGCCATTCTACCGTGAGCGAGAACCTAGTTGACCGCCCTTGTCAACTAGGTTGAACGTGTGATCGACGATCCTGTCAAGTTTGACAGTAACCCTACCTACGTGGAACCCTACGACTTACCAGTTAGATGCAAGCACGTCGAGAAGTCTTCCCAATACCTAGTGACATACCTAGACGACGAGGGAATTGACAGTGTAGTGAGCTTCAAGTGCTCTGAAGTCGGGTGCTGTGCGTGTGGAGCTTAAGCAGTATCGTCTGGGACGGCTGATAACTTCACAGTGACTTCGTAGTGGTGAGAGGCAGTTCCTCTGGGAGTACAGTGACAAGGGACTATTTGGGAAACGTACGACGACCACCGAGACGTAGGCTGGCTGCCCGTAGTTGGGAGGAAAGTTGACGGCCAGGAGACCGACTTCAACCCTGCAATGTACTGGAGGAAAGCACGGACCTGCAGTGTACAGAAAGCGGCGAGACGCGAACATCCTAAGGCATTGGCTTGTGTTTCAGGAGGGTGTACGAGGCAAGAGCCTGAACCAGGCTACAACCCAACTGTCATCCTAGGATAGGTGAAGTAGGTGTTTACAGTTACCCTCCCATTTCCCCTTTAGTTAGCTATATATACTTGTCAGAATATTTTATATGTCGTGAGCAAGTCTCACCTGAGTCTAAGTCACGGAGAGCATAGTGTGTGGAGAGGCTACCCAGAGTACTCACAGTATCAGTTTACATATATATCTATGTGTGGGTGTGTGCAAGCACCAGGATGCATTAAGGAATTTAATGTGACTATAATTCATTTCCTGTGATTAGCATTACATATTAGTAGTAACCAAATATTGGTGTTAGCCTATGAGCCCAGACTTTATATAAATGCCTGTGTGTTGATCTCCATGATTTATTGATATAAATGCCTGTGTATTGATCTCCATGATTTATTGATATAAATGCCTGTGTATTGATCTCCATGATTTTTCTATATAAATGCCTGTGTATTGATCTCCATGATATATAATAATATATATATATATATATATATATATTATATATATATATAGATATATATATATATTATATATATATATAATATATAATATATATATATATAATAATATATATATATGCCTGTGATTCGATCAATGATTTATCTATGACGTGCCTGTGTAATGAATAAACTCATTACATGAAGTGATTGCTAGCGATATCTCTTTAAGAGGAAGTATAGATTTATAGAACAATACAGCGATCAAATGACACATTCACAGTAAATATTATTAAGAATATTGTATCTTTTGGTATGTGGAAATCACTTGCAGTGAGAATAAGATATTAATGGTGAGACCAGTGAAGTGGTGTATCGCAACCCAGTGGAATCATAAGTATGTCATGTGAATGTTAAATACAGTGTTTTGCGAAAAGTTAAATAAACGGGGATCGTGACAGAATTAGAAAACAAGTACTAGTCTTTCTCACGGGCGCTAGGGCCCGGAACCAGGTGACTCTGACAGGTGACGCGAGGGGCTGCCCTGTGTTACCATCCGGTGTGCTCCAGATTATTTGCTGCGGAGTGAACAACTGTTATACATTGATCCTGATATGTTTTTTGATGCATATATGTTTCTCGTTGTCTTATAAGTAAAATACCAAAACTCTTTGGTGTTTGATATCATCCCCTCCATTTATCTTGTGACTGCCAAAAGGAAATGAAAGAGTGACAGAAATAATTACTTGCCTGATACCACACTATTTGAGCTTGCTTTTACCACAATTACACCTCACCACTGCTGTGTTACTGGACACCTAAAAACACCAGTTGGCGACCTTGAAGGCTGTGTGATAGTTCTTTGCCGGGGCGGGCCACAGATCGAGGGAACGATCTGTGTCTCCACTCAGTCCACAACTTAAGGCCGGTTGTGAGATCGACTGGGGTACTCTCCTGGGCGTGCAGTGGAGCCTAGAGGATCGAGGGAAGACCCGTAGAACGACGGTGAGTAAGGATTATTGTCAGAGCAACCACCTCGAGAGGAGATCCAGTCTACCGTTGCTTTAACCCACGAACCGTGAATACCCCGACATTGGCGACCTTGCCAGGATAACGAGCAAGATCAAGGTTGTAATTGTGGTATTAAATATCAGGCCTAAGTTTTCACTCACAGTCACAAGATGGAGGATGATAAAGTAGCCAGTTTTATCGACACGAGAGACGAGCAAGTACTGGAAGAGTGCACCAGGGCACAGCTGCAAACGATCGCCGACCACTTTGGGATCAAGTTGAGAGCTTCCAAAGTGAGAGAAAGAAGACTTGAGATCATGGCACAGCTCAAGGCACGTGATGAAGCCTTCGGAGAGGAACGGCCACACACACCTGTCAGTGTGGGAGAGAACCTGAGTATCGGTGGCAGCAGCCGGGGATCCAGCGGCAGCAGACGCAGTGTTAAGCAGGAGATAATGAAGCTGCAGCTGGAAGCACAGCAGCGCAGAGAAGAAAGAGAAGCACAGCTGCGCAGGGAAGAACGGGAAGCAGAAGCACAGCTGAAGCGCGAGGAAGCAGAGCGAGAAGCACAGCTGCACAGAGAAGAAAGAGAAGCTCAGATGAAGCGCGAAGAAGCACAGCTGTGCAGGGAAGAAAGAGAAGCACAGCTGAAGCGCGAGGAAGCAGAAAGAGAAGCACAGCAGCGCAGAGAAGACGAGAACGAAAGGCACAGCAGCGCGAGAAGAACGAGAGGCACAGCTGCGCAGGGAAGAACGAGAGGCACAGCTGCAACGAAGGGGCGCGAAATAGATGCTAGGACGAAGCTGCAGGAGGTTGAAGCGAACAAGGAGATTGAGCTGAAGCGAGCTGAGCTAGGACTAGTTCCACCTGCCCCACCACAACAGCAGGAAGACCACCGAGTGAGAGAGAGGGATTTGCCCGTCTTCGTGCCTAATGAGGCTGAAGGTTTCTTCGAGCATTTTGAAAGGTCGCTACGTGGAAAACGTGGCCGAGGGCAGAGTGGGCGGAGCTAGTTCAGGAAGGCTCACGGGTGAAGCTCGTGAAGCTTACAATATGCTCGACCTTCAGGAATGAACCAACTATGATGCAGTAAAACGGGCCGTGCTCCATTCGTCAAGCTGACGCCGGAGTGCTATAGAAAAAGCTTCAGAGAATGTACCCGATCGCCAGGAAAGTCGTATGCGGAAACAGCGAGGGACATGGAAAGGAAATCTTGAAATTGCCCGAAATTGCCTTGGTTGCCCGAAACGCATTGCGTAATAGTGGCTTTTAGGCATTGTATGTACTAGCTCTATCTATAAATCGATCCACTTATGTAAAATCACTTTATGTATGTACCTTTCCTGAATAAACAGTATTTATTTATATTATATTTATTGGCTGGAGTCGGAGGGAGCAAGGTCGGCTGAAGAGATCAAGAGGCTAATGGTCATGGAAAAGTTCATGTCCGTGCTCTCTTCCGAGATTAGGGTGAGAGTAAAGGAAGCGGACATCAAGGACCCGAGAGCCGCGGCCGATCGAGCAGACATGCTAGAAGAAGCTTTACGTCCATGTCGAGAGGGACAGCACCGATTGCCCGCATTCTCCAGTTATGGGAGGAATAATAGAAGGTCGGACGGATGGAGGACGGGAGCGAGTTCTCCAGGTCCTACCCCTCAAATGGAAACGCAGAGGACAGAAGAGTGCTGTGGAACCGCCGAAGAAGTCACCGAGGGAGAGCTCAAGAGATCTTGTTATCGTTACGGCCGGAGAAGCTGAGCATGAGTCTTTGGAAGGCGCAAGAGAAGTCGCGGGAGAAGAAGGATCCGCTGCTTCAACTGCGGGTTAATGGGACACATCGCGCGCGAATGTAGACGTCCTAAGCAGCGAGGTTACGTTGCTTTTGTATGGGTAGAGGACCAGTTAGCTGAAAGAGTGCGGGATGGACCCGTACTTAGGAAGGCAAAGGCTAACCCATTCGTGCGTGAGGGAACTGTAAGGATGGGGGACGCAGACCCCATCCCGGTAATGATGCTAAGAGACACTAGGGCGGAATTTACCCTGATGAGCAGAACCCTTTTCCCTGAGTGTCACGAGAATACCTGTGTAGGAGAGGCAAGTGTGACACTGTGGGAGGCCGTGCAGATGCCCCTACACCGGGTGACCTTGAGTTCGGTTATGGATGCCAACCCTAGTAGTGGGGTCTATGCGACGATGCCCAAGATGGAGGCACAGGTCATCTTGGGAAATGACGCATGTGGAGGACGTGTCCTCCCGAACCTCGTGAAGGACGAGGAGTGCTTGGAGCACTTCGGGAAGAAAGGCGAAGTGTTCGACGCCTGCGGGGACAAGAAGGAACCGCCATGGAGGCGTTCCCTGTCTGTGCTGTAACTCCGAGGCAGTGCGAAGGACGAGGAGGGGCGTTGATCTGATAAGGCCGACGAGGAGACGTCCGACGGCCTGGAATTGATCACTCGTCATCGAACCCGGAGAGCGAGTGGAGGGCGAAGGCAGCCCAATGGTGAGATACAGGTGACCCTCACCGGTTCTCCTGGGGTGGACCGCACTCGTCTCGAGGAGGTGCAGCAGGCAGAATCCCCCAAGTTGATTTGTAAGGCCAAAGGAGGACGTGTTGGTCCCGAGAAAGCTACTCACTTTAACAGGCAAGAAGGCATATTAGTAAGACAGTGTAAACCTGTAAGGATAGAGGTCGGAAAAGCCTCTCCAAGTACGAGAGACCAAGTAGCGTTGCCAGCCAAGTGCAGAGCGGCAGTGTTGAGTCCGTTGCACGCTGTTGACTCTGCGGGTCGCCAAAAAGGACCACGATACGACGTTCAACGTCGAGAGAAGTGGCTGGGCAACTACAACAATCTTTTTCTCTTGGGTGAGGAGGCCCAGAGAACTCAGACTGACAGTCGAAATATATTCCGGTCTGAGTGTGTCAGACGAACAGTGATAAATTGGGGAGTGATGCAGAGTCGGTCGTTGCCCTACCGATCGCAGTCGAAGGGCGATCAGAAGATTCCACTCCACCTCAGAGACGCTCTGAGAATGTTCTGCACAGGGCAGGAAACAGTGGGAAGAGACGGTGGACCCTGTTTTGTTGGTCGTTTGTCAGTAGTGGCAGAACCGTTAAACTTCTCACAGTTCCAGCTGTTGAACGGACACGAGGTGTGAACCCTCGGTCCGTAATAGGTAAGCAGTGGACGCCAAGGATGACCTTGAAGACGGTTTGCAGGCACATGAGGAGTGTCACGCATTGGCGGCTGCAATACTGGCTGGAAGTCAAAATTTTCAGTGGAAAGGACAACGTAGTCGCAGATGCGTTGTCCCGCATGCACTAACCAACATGACTCTTATTTTAAGGGGAGGGGTATGTGACGTGTTCCCCCCCTTCTAATTCTCCCACGCCTGCTGTAGAGTCATGTCCACTATTCCCGAGCGTTCTCTACGTTGCAGGCATCAGTTGAACATATGTGGGAGAGAATAGTATTCTCGCTGAGCCGAGAATTTGTGAGAGTATAGTATTTTGGCCTGTGGGATAGGCCCTTTAGGGAGCCAAAATGGCGCTGGCGAGTCTGTTCTCCCGCTAAAACTGTGTGACGTCAGTGTCACAAGATTGGTCACCGTCAGCGACGTGGCACTGGGAGCCAATGAAAACCTACTTTGGAAAATGTAACGTCACAT
This sequence comes from Procambarus virginalis, assembly GCA_020271785.1. NCBI lineage: Eukaryota > Metazoa > Arthropoda > Malacostraca > Decapoda > Cambaridae > Procambarus > Procambarus virginalis. Next base: position 99,468 of record WNGS01163930.1, read on the forward strand.
AGGCAGGGGAGTCCAGCCGTAGTGCGCCTTCGCGCCATCAGTCTCACACGACGCGTCCGAGAGAGGACGTGCGACCGGTCATCCTGTTTGAGTGACGGTTTACCGAGCTCCGGTGGATATAAGCGTCTCCTGTTGTTAGCACGCACTCTGTGAGGCTTCCTGCAACCCAGATGTGGCTCAGATAAGGAATTGACAGAATATTGAGCAACAAGTGCTCAGGACAGGTGTGTTGCAAGAAGTGGGCCAGGCATCGACGTGTGCAACGTCCTTGACAGTTCACCAGAATAGGAGACAGTTTAGTGGCCGGGCCATTCTACCGTGAGCGAACCTAGTTGACCACCCTTGTCAACTAGGTTGAACGTGTGATTGATGATCCTGTCAAGTTTGACAGTAACCCTACCTACGTGGAACCCTACGAGTTACCAGTTAGATGCAAGCACGTCGAGAAGTCTTCCAAATACCTAGTGACATACCTAGACGACAGGAATTGACGAGTGTAGTGAGCTTCAAGTGCTCTGAAGTCGGGTGCTGTGCGTGTGGAGCTTAAGCAGTATCTTCTGGGACGGCTGATAACTTCACAGTGACTCGTAGTGGTGAGAGGCAGTTCCTCTGGGAGTACAGTGACACGAGACTATTTGGGAAACGTACGACGACCGCCGAGACGTAGGCTGGCTGCCGTAGTTGGGAGGAAAGTTGACGGCCAGGAGACCGACTTCAACCCTGCAACGTACTGAAGGAGAAGCATGGACCTGCAGTTTACAGAAAGCGGGAGACGCGAACATCCTAAGGCGTTGGCTTGTGTTTCTGGAGGGTGTACGAGGCGAGAGCCTGGACCAGGAGCTACAACCTTACTGTCATCCTAGGATAGGTGAAGTAGGTGTTTACAGTTACCCTCCCATTTCCCCTTTAGTTAGCTATATATACTTGTCAGAATATTTTATATGTCGTGAGCAAGTCTCACCTGAGTCTAAGTCACAGAGAGCACAGTGTGTGAGAGGCTACCCAGAGTACTCACAGTATCAGTTTACTATATATCTATGTGTGGGTGTGTGCAAGCACCAGGATGCATTAAGGAATTTAATGTGACTATAATTCATCTCCTGTGATTAGCATTATATATTAGTAGTAAACCAGATATTGGTGTTAGCTATGAGCCCAGACTTTATATAAATGCTGTGTGTTGATCTCCATGATTTATTGATATAAATGCCTGTGTATTGATCTCCATGATTTATTGATATAAATGCCTGTGTATTGATCTCCATGATTTATCGATATAAATGCCTGTGTATTGGTCTCCATGATATATATTTATATATATATATTATATATATATATATATATATATATATATATATATATATATATATATATATATGCCTGTGATTCGATCAATGATTTATCTATGACGTGCGTGTAATGATAATCTCATATACATGAGTGATTGCCAGCGATATCTCTTTAAGAGGAAGTATAGATTTATAGAACCATACAGCGATCAAGTGAGCGCATTCACAGTAAATATTATTAAGAATATTGTATCTTTTGGTACGGTGGAAAATCACTTGCAGTGAGAATAAGATATTAAGGGTGAGACCAGTGAAGTGGTGTATCGCAACCCAGTGGCATCATAAGTATGTCATGGGAATGTTAAATACAGTGTTTTGCGAAAAGTTAAATAAACGGGGATTGTGAGAATTAGAAAACAAGTACTAGTCTTTCTCATGGGCGCTAGGGCCCGGAATCAGGTGACTCTGACAGGTGACGCGAGGGGCTGCCCTGTGTTACCATCCGGTGTGCTCCAGATTATTTGCTGCGGAGAGAACAGCTGTTATACATTGATCCTGATATGTTTTTTGATACATATATGTTTCTCGTTGTCTTTTAAGTAAAATACCAAACTCTTTGGTGTTGATATCATCCCCTCCATTTATCTTGTGACTGCCAAAGAAAAATGAAAGAGTGACAGAAATAATTACTTGCCTGATACCACACTATTTGAGCTTGCTTTTACCACAATTACACCTCACCACTGCTGTGTTACTGGACACCTAAAAACACCAGTTGGCGACCTTGAAGGCTGTGTGATAGTTCTTTGCCGGGGCGGGCCACAGATTGAGGGAACGATCTGTGTCTCCACTCAGTCCACAACTTAAGGCCGGTTGTGAGATCGACTGGGGTACTCTCCTGGGCGTGCAGTGGAGCCTAGAGGATCGAGGGAAGACCCATAGAACGACGGTGAGTAAGGGTTATTGTCAGAGCAACCACCTCGAGAGGAGATCCAGTCTACCATTGCTTTAAAACCCCGAACCCGTGAATACCCCGACAATATATACATATATATATATTATATATATATATATATATATATATATATATATATATATATATAATATATTTTTTTTTTTTTTTTTTTTTTTTTTTTTTTTTAAACATGGAAGGGAGTACCACCTCTGGCTGGAAGAAGGGGGACCCATAGCCTCGGAGGAAATCACCATAACGCATTGGAGGGAATGTGGGTCCCCTCCAATACAGTTTCTGTGTGCTTTTCTCCTACCACCCCCTTCCTTTTTTTTATGCTTTATTGTGTATTTAAAGGTTACAAAACAACAAGACAAATGCCTAAAGGTTATGGATCTCTTGAAGCTCCTCCGCTTCCGGACAGGAACCGAGGACGCAGCAAGCATTACCCCTCTGGATCGCCACACTGAGGCGCTGAAACAAAAAACTGCAAGCCCTTGGTCTCTGGTGACGTCAAGAGCTTGAACCCAATTCCTTGAGAAATCCCAAGGCACTCTTGCCCCAGGGGCCATGCGTCTCAGACGCTATGGGAACAAAGAGGTATTGACCTGCCAGTCGCCTGTATTTGAGAGATTTTGCTGTTTCCCTGTGGTTATATATATATATATATATATATATATATATATATATATATATATATATATTGTGACGATAATCTCTTCCAAGAGATTTAGCCTGCTCTTCCCTATATACATCACATTCCATGCAACATTCAAGATACGTTTTACAGTAGCTTAAACGTATATATCAAGACACACGCACCTGCATACTCCCCCTCCCCCCACTCCTGCACACTGGTCTCCACGCCGACCCTTCAACTGCTGCAGTCCCAGTCTCAAACTACCGAGTTGCCGGCCTTCCTGCATTCTCATTGGCCGTTCGAGAACACGCCACTCCAGTTCTGCACCAACCACGTTCCACGTCAAGGCGATGTCGGGGTCGACTTGCAGTACCACCATCAGAATATATCTTGTGCTCTGGCTAATAACACCTAGTTGACTCACCTTGGTGTGATCAAATAGCGGTTGTTAGCTTGCTCATATATTTCCAGCACCATTCTTATATATTGACTATTTTATATTTCACTTGTGTTCCATATTGCCTTCCGGTTAACGTAATTTATTTTTATGTTATTTCTTTTTCACTTTTTATCCAGTCCACGTTATTCAGCCAAGGTATGTCTTTATTTAAATTTGTTTTGTAGAATAAATAAATGTCATTGTTTATTATTGTTTCATGTCTCTTTCCCTTACCTTACCACAGATTATCAGACAAGCAGTCATTCTTTTTTTTCCTTTTTTTTTACTTATTATATGTGACCTGGCTTTGACATCTGCCAGTGGAAGACTGCCGAACACCATACTCCACTACTTTACCGTCACAATATATATATATATATATATATATATATATATATATAATATATATATAATATATATATATATATATATATATATATATATATATATGCGAACAAGCCTGAATGGTCCCCAGGACTATATGCGAATGAAAACTCACACCCAGAATGACTCGAACCATACTCCCAGGAGCAACGCAGCTGATATGTACAAGACGCCTTAAACCACTTGACCATCACGACCGACATAATGAGGTGAGAGCTGAAGCTATTTGAACCACCTCACCGCCGGCACTCGGATGGTTATCTTGGGCATAGCATTTTTACCAAATCACCTCATTCTTTGGGGCACACGTGAGGAACACAAATGCGAACAAGCCTGAATGGTCCCCAGGACTATATGCGAATGAAAACTCACGCCCCAGAAGTGACTCGAACCCATACTCCCAGGAGCAACGCAGCTGGTATGTACAGACGCCTTAAACCACTTGACCATCACGACCGGACATATGAGGTGATAGCCGAAGCTATTTGAACCCCCTCACCGCCGGCACTCGGATGGTTATCTTGGGCATAGCATTTTACCAATCACCTCATTCTTTGGGGGCACACGTGAGGACACAAATGCGAACAAGCCTGAATGGTCCCCAGGACTATATGCGAATGAAAACTCACACCCCAGAAGTGACTCGAACCCATACTCCAGGAGCAAGCAGCTGGTATGTACAAGACGCCTTAAACCACTTGACCATCACGACCGGACATAATGAGGTGATAGCCGAAGCTATTTGAACCACCTCACCGCCGGCACTCGGATGGTTATCTTGGGCATAGCATTTTACCAAATCACCTCATTCTTTGGGCACACGTGAGGAACACAAATGCGAACAAGCCTGAATGGTCCCCAGGACTATATGCGAATGAAAACTCACACCCCAGAAGTGACTCGAACCCATACTCCCAGGAGCAACGCAGCTGGTATGTACAAGACGCCTTAAAACCACTTGACCATCACGACCGACATAATGAGGTGATAGCCGAAGCTATTTGAACCACCTCACCGCCGGCACTCGGATGGTTATCTTGGGCATAGCATTTTACCAAATCACCTCATTCTTTGGGGCACACGTGAGGAACACAAATGCGAACAAGCCTGAATGGTCCCCAGGACTATATGCGAATGAAAACTCACACCCCAGAAGTGACTCGAACCCATACTCCCAGGAGCAACGCAGCTGGTATGTACAAGACGCCTTAAACCACTTGACCATCACGACCGGACATAATGAGGTGATAGCCGAAGCTATTTGAACCACCTCACCGCCGGCACTCGGATGGTTATCTTGGGCATAGCATTTTACCAAATCACCTCATTCTTTGGGGCACACGTGAGGAACACAAATGCGAACAAGCCTGAATGGTCCCCAGGACTATATGCGAATGAAAACTCACACCCCAGAAGTGACTCGAACCCATACTCCCAGGAGCAACGCAGCTGGTATGTACAAGACGCCCTTAAAACCACTTGACCATCACGACCGGACATAATGAGGTGATAGCCTCACCCTGTTTAAGAACAGGGTTTTGTAAATGAGTTGACACAAGAGAATTTATGGAGTGAAATTATTTTAGCATGATTAGGGAGGTAAACAAGGGGGCTGAGTATTGTCTGAATCAGAATTTGATATTATTCTGATAGCAGAATTTTATTGGGTGATGATGGACTTGAGATGGTGTTTGCAGTGGTTGAACCCTATGCACAGATACCATAGTTGAGATAGGGATAGATTAGTGCATAATATAGAGAGATGAGAGCAGAGTTAGGTACATAGTATCTGATTTTGGGAGTACACCAACTGTTTTTAGAGACTTTCTTAGTTATGTGTTGTATGTGAGTACTGAAGTTGAGTCTCTTGTCTAAGAATAGGCCAAGAAATTTTCCATCATTTTATTGCTAATGTTTACATTGTCCCATCTGAAGCAGAATTGCATTTGTAGATTTGCTTCAAATAAGATGTAGTAGTTTTTTCTATATTAAGTGTTAGTTTGTTGGTTGACATCCATAAGTGGACTTTTTTTTAGTTCATTATTAACAACATTATTTAGAGTATGTGGGTTGGGGTTAGAGTAGATGAGGGTAGTATCATCAGCAAACAAAATAGGTTTCAGAATGTAAAGACATTAGGCAGATCATTGATGTATATAAGAAATAGAAGAGGTCCCAAGATGCTGCCCTGTGGCACTCCAACGGTTATTGGTAGAGTGGGATAGGTTATATTATTGATGGCTACAACATTGGTGTCTATCACTAAGATAGGATTGGTATAGTCAAGTGCATGGCCTCGGATTCCATAATGATGGAGTTTATGTAAGAGGTAATTGTGATTAACAGTATCAAAGGCCTTTCTCAGGTCAATGAAGAGTCCAATCGAGACAACTACATTTTTGTCAAGGGCTGAGTAAATTATATGAAGGAGACTAATAATTGCATCGTTGGTAATCTTTTGGGAGCGGAAGCAAACTGACAGGGGCTAAGAATGTCGAATTTTACGAGAGAGGAGTAGAGCTGTTTGTAGATAATTTTTCAAATATTTTTGATAGAATGGGTAGGTTCGAATTTGGTCTATAGTTGTTTATGTCTGCCGGATTACCTTATTTATGAACTGGCGTTACTCTTGCTTTTTTTAAGGATATCAGGGAAGGTACGACACTCAAGGGATTTGTTGAACAGCAGAGCTATAGGTGGCGCAAGAGCATGGGAGGCGCTCTTGTATACAATGTATGGAATTTCACTGATGTTCCCAGTTTTGGTTTTTAGTGAGTGTATGATGGTCACAACATACAACAATTAAGGAACATATAATCTCTTCCCACAACCAAACCATCACCAGAGAAATCTTAGCAAACAACACAGAAATCATTGATAGATACAGCGACAGCAGGCGGCCTTGACAACTGCGAGGCACTACACATCAAGAAGTCAACACCAGCAATCAACAACCAATTAACGCACAACTATATTCTACCCACTTCAAATCTCCGCTCTAAAATAGAAGCATCAAGAAATATGGGCCAATAGGCCTTCTGCAGTTACAAATCTATACCCATTGTTCCGTGTTCTGTGTTTTGTTGAAAGTTTGTTTTTCACCCCACTATTGTACTACATCACCTCACCCAATGCAGGTATAAGAGCCAATTCTGTTCAGCCATAAGTTCAGTCATAAGTTGTGTGTGGATAAACTAAAGTCTTTGAAAATGTAATAAGTTTTACGAAACGCACTCAAGTGTCGCGTCAAGACTAGAAATAATAATGAATTTTGGAGAATTGATTTTTCATTTACCGTCAACAGTAAAAAGAAACATAAGGAAGATCGAGAAAATTCGTGTTAGAATTATCAATCTTACTTTTTCGGTCATATTTAAAAATATATGTCTACAGGAAAGACTGCTACCAAAAAAAAATATACTAATATATATATATATATATATATATATATATATATATATATATATATATATATATATATATATGATTCAGTTCATATAGTCCAGCCATCAGGTTGCAGTATATTATATATATATATATATATATATATATATATATATATATATATATATATATATATATATCTATATCCCATGGACGCCACAGGGAATGGACGCTGGGAGGAGGCTCTGCCGGCTACTCTGCCATTATCTAGTGACATCCTGACCCCACCGGGCCCAGACTCAACAGCGTGCAGTGTGAACATCCTGGGAAGGTGTGAGAGTGGCGGGAAGTTCC
>WNGS01163933.1:0-25266 GCA_020271785.1 Procambarus virginalis
ATGTAATGAATGAATGACAAACCAATTAATTTACATATTTTTTTACATTAGCAAACTAGACTGGTCAATGGTAGAGATATACCTCAGAGGGGATTAAATTCTGACTAAACAAAATGTGTTCACTTTTAATAATACAATTTATTAGATCTGGTTTTACATTCTTCCTTTCTGGGCCTTTTAACAGTTAAGTTGGACTTGGGAAGTAGAGAAGATCTCCTAGAACCCCTATCAAATACATACTTAGGTAGTCCCTTATCATAGGGAGTATATAAATTTACACCAGTTAGTTTCTTTAATAATTTCTTCTTCTTCTTCAGGTGTCAAATCGTTATTTATATGAAATGTTTCTCTGATTTCTTCTACTGTCAATTTTTTAATAATATTGGCAAACATTTTGATTCCTTTGTCAGTTAGATCTTTTATATTTAAGTAATCAGCAGCCAAAATTATTGGTAACAATGTATCTTGTTCAAAAAAATCAAACTCCCATTTTGAAAATGATATTATAGAACTAATATTAATGTTATCATTATTATTGTGATGGTAACCACACCATTCAATTATTTTTTTTTAAATAATAGTGTTTACATTTGGAAGAGGAATAGCTTCATCATTGGTATCATCACTCAAATCATTTAAAATGGTTTTTATAACGCCACTCTGTCTGATAATGTCATATTCTACTTCAAAAATGTCACCATCACTACTTTGCAGTTTTATGATTGAATGAGGAGGAGGAGGAGGATGATGTGGTAGAGAGGAGTAAGAAGTTGTTGCCATTATTTATTTCAGACTTTCTTGACTCAGTTGTAGAAGAGAAATACCCCAAATAATGGATTTCATAAAATCTGAGGGTTGAAATGAATCGTGTTGTAGTTCTTGGTTGGTCGGTGAATGCTTTAAGTGAAAGACTGCAATAGAAAATGTATTTTCATTAAGATGAGACTTGGGAAAATATTGAATGATATAATGAGAACCAAGAAGTTTTAAACTTGCTTCTTTATCATTAAGATATTTTTTACTTTTATTTACTAATTGATGTGGATCCCAGTTACCCTTTATATTTTTAGATTGAAGCTGAGAAGAAGGTATTACCAATATGGGTTCTAAGAGTAAAAAGAGAATAGATGACCAATGATAAGCTACTACTAAACCACTGTCAGCAAGACTAAAGATACTAATAGGGTGGAGTAAATTAAAAACAGGTGGTATTTTAGGTTTTAGCATTGTAGTTGCAATCCAACCTGGATTGGTAACCATTTCAGAAAAATGAGAACTCGAAGTTGGAATAACCCAAGTGCATGGTAAATCATTGGTGAAAAATGAGAAAGATACTATACCTTTTTTTAGTGTCTCAGTATCATAACCTAAAAGCAAGAGTCCTGGCAATTGGCGTAGTCGGCATCTTCCTGCTACATATTCATTATGATTATGGTTTTTATCACTAGAGAGTGAATTATATATTTGTCTACAGTATTTGAGAAACCTGGTAACAATTTGATAAAATCCTTTATTGTCATGTAGTGGAAGGTAATAATATTCATTAAATTTTGAATTATTCTCTGAGAAATTATTAATACTCCACGACCAACTTTGATAGGAAAAAGGCATATAACTGAAAGCACATTCTTTTAAGGGATTAACTTCTTTGTGACATATAAACATTCTCTATATTATATGATTATATATTTTTTAAAGCATAAAGATCTTTAGGTAACAAAATAACAAATAACACAGCTATATTTATTATGTTATATTTATACATGGAGGGAGGTGATGATAGTTAGTTAAATGTGCTTATCATACCAACGAGTTTGGTTTGTTTCTTTTTATTTTCCTACTACGACACTGATTTTAACTACATACATAATGAATCAAGTAACCCTAAACAAAACAATGAACACTCTGACATTGTTTGTTTTTTAATATCCCTAACTATTTTCAAAATAATTTGCTTTTCTTCTTCGTATAATTAGCAAGTGTTTTTTTAGAGAACTTGGCTAAATTTCTAAGGGAAACAACATTTATTTGACCATTATATTTATGGTTACATTTATATACCATCTGATTAAGTAAACTCATATAAAGCCAAGAATTAGACATTTCTTGTTTAATACCATTTACAATTTGAGGATAATACTTAATCTCTTTTTTGTGGTCTTTTACAAATTGAAAACTTGATGTATGCCAAGACATTTTATGTAGATTCTGTAGTGTGTAAGCTAAAGATGCTACAAGTGATAATTTATTTAATTCATATGCACCAATAATATATGGGTGTAAGAAAAAATAATTAAGTTCGTTATTCATCTTTTGATAAATTTCTAGGCATAGATGTCGTTGGTAACTTATCATTTCAAAATGTATTTTAATTTTAACTTTATTCCATAAAAAATTGGTAAATTCCTCAACCCTAATATAAACTTGTTTATCCTTTTCAGTTCTTTGGTCTTCTATACGAAGAATAAATTTTAAATCAGCATCATTTATACATTTTTCTTGAATGGCTTTTGTTAACAACAAATCCTCAATTTCTTTTTGGACATAAGTTGGAATAAGTGGAGTAGCACATAACTCCCATACCATATCTCTAATACACATATCAAAATTAATCATTGAAGAATATTTGTTCATAAATAAATCCCTTAAATCTGTTGTTAGTAACATAGAAGTAAAATTCTTGATTTCAGAATTAGGTATTATTTCATATAACTCCACCATTTTTGTTACTTATTCTTTGGCTCCTCTTTGTGTTAATGGTTCATATACATACTTCTTTTGTATTATATACTACTATTAATAATGTAAAATCTCTATGACTTTCAAAATATCCAATTTCTCATTTAAATTATTTATCCAATATCATATTTAGGATCTTAATTCTTCTTTCTCTCTTTCAAATATATGTAATTTCTCATTTATATTATTTAATTCCTTATTTAGAATCTTAATTCTTTTGTCTTTATGACTTTCCATAACCATATCCAATCTTTTATTTATAAGATCCAAACTCTTATATAGGATCCCAATTCTTTTGTCTACAATAGCAAACTGTTTATCATGTAGACAACAACACCCAATATATTTTTCTTTTATATTTGGAGGGTTAATCTTTTCTAGAAAATTTACAGATTTTAGTTTAACTTCTTCATTTACCTCTTGATTTTGTTTTTTAGAAAACGTCAGTTTTCGCTTCTTCCCGTCTTCTTGGGACGTCTGTCGGTCTTCAATGGGGCCTCCTGTCCTTCTTAGGTTAATTACACTTTTCCGGGGCTCTAGATTTTGTTCTTTAGAAGACTTCTTGATGTCTTCTTGGGACGTCTGTCGGTCTTCAATGGGACCTCCTGTCCTTCTTACACTTTTCTGGGGCTCTAGATTTTGTTCTTTAGAAAACTTCTTCCCGTCTTCTTGGGTCGTGGGGACTCTGGTCTTTCTTCTATTGATTAAACTTAGGTCTTCAGAGCAGTGCCTCCTTATTGTGTCACAATGATTCCTTCCGATCTCCGTGTAATTCTGGGACTCTAGATTTAGTTCTTTAGAAAACTTCTTCCCTTTTCTACATGTCTCTACACGTTCTTCTCCTTTCTCATTCAATTTTCTACCAATCTCTACACGTTCTTTTCCTTTCTCATTCAATTTTCTACCAATCTCTACACGTTCTTTTCCTTTCTCATTCAATTTTCTACCTGTCTCTACACGTTCTTTTCCTTTCTCATTCAATTTTCTACCAATCTTTAAACGTTCTTTTCCTTTCTCATTCAATTTTCTACCAATCTTTACACGTTCTTTTCCTTTCTCATTCAATTTTCTACCTGTCTCTACACGTTCTTCTCCTTTCTCATTCAATTTTCTACCTGTCTCTACACGTTCTTCTCCTTTCTCATTCAATTTTCTACCTGTCTCTACACGTTCTTCTCCTTTCTCATTCAATTTTCTACCTGTCTCTACACGTTCTTCTCCTTTCTCATTCAATTTTCTACCAATCTTTACACGTTCTTTTCCTTTCTCATTTAATTTTCTACCTGTCTCTACACGTTCTTCTCCTTTCTCATTCAATTTTCTACGTGTTTCTGTGTTGATTTTTTCTAACTGTTTACAGTTTTTTACCCATTTTTTCGATTTTAAAACAAAATTTTTTTTTTTAAATTTGTTCATTTTCACATGTTTCTTCTGGAGATGGTTATTCTTTCATTCACCCGATGATTCTGGAAATAAAGCATTAATTTAAAAATATAATTTATATATATTTTTCATCAACTATTATATAAGAACTTACAAAAGCTTATTTTTTATACAATAATATGGGTCTTCATTTCTTCAACAAATGTTTAACTAATACCAAGATAATGTTAACAGTTCAAAATGACAAAGAGCTAAATCAATATTTGAAGAAATTCTTTCCTTCAGGTCTTAACCAATTAAAATATATTGGGATTGATGGTTCTGTTTTTTTCCATGCACATACCATAAAAGGGAAACAAGTTGGAACAATTGATATCAATGCTTCTGCCCAAAAAGTATGTAATATAATTTGTGCCTATTGTGATATTCTCATGAATTTACTAAGTAACAATAACACCGATGATAATGATGATAATAATAATAATAATAATAATAATAATAATAATAATAATAATAATGAAGGAAGAACTTGTAATAATATGATAATACACTTTGTTATGGATGGAAAGTCTCTCTTTACAAAAAATCGTAGCAATCAACGAAAATCTGACCCCTTTTCCATTCTTTCTCCCCATGAAAAATTATCCTTAGAAACATGTACAATTGCAATGATAAAAAAAAAATGGACATTCAATATCCTAATACCATATTTCTATTATCAACTGAATCATTACCTTTTGATCAACGAAATGAGGGTGAAATAACTCTATTTCGTTTTATTAATAAAATTTTAAATAAAAATTCCCGTTACATAATTATAAGTAATGACTCTGATATATCAGCAATGTACATTCTTCGAGAGGATGATCGTGTTATGTTGGTTATTCCACCTTATAATGGACAATCATATATTGGATTAAATAATTATAATCATATTATGGTTAAGTTAAATATAAATTCTCAACAACTATTTAGTTTAACAGTATTGTATTTCATATTTTTTGGAAGTGACTATAACTTAGGTCTCATATCTTGTTGGACAAATAGTAAACATGAAATTTTAAAAAACGCCATTTTACATGAAGAAACAGATCTTGTTTCAATTTTTAATCAAATGAAAAGATGTCGTTCAACTAAAAATGAAGCAATAATATGGCAGGAGTGGGGGGATTCTGTAACATACGAAGACTATTTATTTCTGTTTAAAATAATAATATATGAAGCAGTTCATAGTGCCCGATATTATAAATCATTAGGGCAAAGTAATCCATCATCACTAAATTTATATTCAAATAACCACATAAAAGTTTTAACTAAAAGTATAAAATTAAATAAATAATAAGTAATTATTTATTACCTGTTAAAAACCTTAAGACAATTATTGTATTGAGTAGTAATATTTGTCCCAAATTCATCTTGAGGATTGAAATTCACATATATTATAGGCTTTATTACAATAGGTTGTTTATGCCGATTAATTATATAGGCATGTCTCTTTTCGCGACTTACTTTATCTTTTGCATTTTTATAGTAACTGGGTAAAATATCTTGGAGTTTACAAAAATTTAACTGGGATAGGTTGATCGTATTAGAGTATTTTAATTTGGAATTATGAACAATAGCAGTTTTAAATAAACGTTTGGCTTCCATCCAATCAGATAAATTTGTAAATGCCCATAATATGATCTTGATTTTATCTTTAGCTTTAGGAACACAATTCCATTCATTACACCATATATCGTTGATCATTAGACTTGTTATAATATAATGCAAAATATCAATAATTAATCTTTCATTACATACAATGAAAACTGGGCGTTGAATTATGGAAAAAACATTGTGTTCAGTAGCAATGGTTTTAGCAGCAAACAATAGGCATTCAATCACCTCATAACCAGCAATAAAACCTGGCGAAGAGTACTGGTTGGAACATTTTTCTACAATTTTTTTATCATTCGAATTATATATGGCAAGTTTTACAATTCGACAATAATTTCCAGTTTTCTTGTTCTGTTGACTCATACCAACTCCCTTGTTAGATATGTAGAATATGCTTTCCCGGTCATCTACAGGAATATTTACATTTGTCTCATGTAATGAATATTCAACATATATATACATATCATGGGCCAAAAAAGGAAGATTAATTTTTTGTCTTTTCAATACATCTGCCATTTTAGGAAGATTGTGGTGGTGGGGAGGATTGGGATGTTTGCTGCTGTGGTGATGACTGAGAGGTGAATGGTAATTGGGTATTGAGAGATTGGGGTATATAAGGATTTGGAAGAGTATGGGTGGGGTTGACAGTGGGAGTGGGAGGGGGAGGGGGGGAGGAGGAGGAGAAGGGGTAACAACACTTGTTGGATGAGGATGGGAATGATAATAACAGTAAGGAGAAGTGGGGGTATATTGACACTGACATTGATAATAGGAACTAGGGTATTGTTGATGGGGTAAATAATGGAATGAAGAGTGTGTATGTAGGGGTAGTTGGGTTGGTGGTGGTGGAGGTGGTTGTGCATATATTATGGGTGGGATTGTTTGTGCAGAATTTGTAAGATTTTTTAGTTTTTCGTCAAATAATTTACTGATTTCTTCAGCCCTCTTTGTTGATTCTTTTAAATGAGTTTCTTCATTTAGATGCTGACAATTTTTAATGTAATCGTCAATTATATTTAAAATAACTTCATTCTCTACATTTTTAGTCCATTCTAAAGCTGGTCTGGCAGGGAAAACAGGAAGACTAATCAATAGCTGTGTCAAAGAATTAATAAGAGATTCTAGAGTTTCTTTGGTAACATAATTTAATGTATCATTATCTGAAAGAATGGGTAAATTTCCTGGAATTAACGTAGTATTTAAAAATTTGGTAAGGTCATCAGTAGAATTGATGGGAAACTCTAAAGGGTTAGTAATCATATCATTCCCAACAACTTTAAAATTTATTAGATTATTAGAAGAACTATTCATGTTTAGCATAAGATTTTTTAATATGATAAATATATAAAAGGTATTTATCAAAACTATAAGATGTAATTATTCCAGCTGTCCTGACTTGAGCTCGGACTGGGTTATCTCATAATCATGGCAGATGATACTAAATTCAACCTTATTAAATCTCCAACTGAATTAATAGACCGACTAGGAAAGGAAATTATTTATTATGCTGACAATTATTTTTTGGATATACCCCAAGTTAAGATTTACAGTTTGTGTATGGGTTCCAATTGTGTGCAAATTAAGGATGATATTCGTCTAACTGCAAATGCGGTATCCCCTAGCTGGATATATGATCCAATGGAGCCTGAGCATGAGGAATATGGTCATTTGCAATCTGAATTTCTCAATGCCCATATTATACTTCTTTGTAATCTAAGTGAATCAATATTAAATTCTATTTTGACCGGTTCTCTTACATTAAAAGATGTTAGAAAATCATTGCTTATATATAAGTTTGATAAGACTTTGTGGATTTTGATGTTAGCCACATGGATGAAATAATTAAATCTGACCCCCCTCTTCCATTCTTCTCCCCATGAAAAATTATCCTTAGAAACATGTACAATTGCAATGATAAAAAAAAATGGACATTCAACATCCTAATACCATATTTCTATTATCAACTGATTCATTACCTTTGACTCACGAAATGAGGGTGAAAATAACTCTATTGTCGTTTTGTTAATAAATACTTTTAAATACAAATTCCCGTCTGTTACATAATTTATAGTAGTAGACTCTGATATATCCGCTAATGTACATTCTGGCGAGGAGGATGGATCGGATTCATTGTTTGGACTGTATGCCACCCCCTGTATAATTGGGTCCAATCAGAGCCTACTACTTGGACATTAAAATAAATCTCAATCATATTATGGTTGAAAGTCTTAAAATATAAAGTTCCTCAACAAACTATTTAGTTTTACAGTATTGTCATTTATTTAGTGTTTTGGAATGTGGACCTATAACTTTTTGTCTTTATGACTTTCCATAACCATATCCAATCTTTTATTTATAAGATCCAAACTCTTATATAGGATCCCAATTCTTTTGTCTACAATAGCAAACTGTTTATCATGTAGACAACAACACCCAATATATTTTTCTTTATATTTGGAGGGTTAATCTTTTCTAGAAAATTTACAGATTTTAGTTTAACTTCTTCATTTACCTCTTGATTTTGTTTTTTAGAAAACGTCAGTTTTTCGCTTCTTCCCGTCTTCTTGGGACGTCTGTCGGTCTTCAATGGGGCCTCCTGTCCTTCTTAGGTTAATTACACTTTTCCGGGGCTCTAGATTTTGTTCTTAGAAGACTTCTTGATGTCTTCTTGGGACGTCTGTCGGTCTTCAATGGGACCTCCTGTCCTTCTTACACTTTTCTGGGGCTCTAGATTTTGTTCTTTAGAAAACTTCTTCCCGTCTTCTTGGGTCGTGGGGACTCTGGTCTTTCTTCTATTGATTAAACTTAGGTCTTCAGAGCAGTGCCTCCTTATTGTGTCACAATGATTCCTTCCGATCTCCGTGTAATTCTGGGACTCTAGATTTAGTTCTTTAGAAAACTTCTTCCCTTTTCTACATGTCTCTACACGTTCTTCTCCTTTCTCATTCAATTTTCTACCAATCTCTACACGTTCTTTTCCTTTCTCATTCAATTTTCTACCAATCTCTACACGTTCTTTTCCTTTCTCATTCAATTTTCTACCTGTCTCTACACGTTCTTTTCCTTTCTCATTCAATTTTCTACCAATCTTTAAACGTTCTTTTCCTTTCTCATTCAATTTTCTACCAATCTTTACACGTTCTTTTCCTTTCTCATTCAATTTTCTACCTGTCTCTACACGTTCTTCTCCTTTCTCATTCAATTTTCTACCTGTCTCTACACGTTCTTCTCCTTTCTCATTCAATTTTCTACCAGTCTCTACACGTTCTTCTCCTTTCTCATTCAATTTTCTACCTGTCTCTACACGTTCTTCTCCTTTCTCATTCAATTTTCTACCAATCTTTACACGTTCTTTTCCTTTCTCATTTAATTTTCTACCTGTCTCTACACGTTCTTCTCCTTTCTCATTCAATTTTCTACGTGTTTCTGTGTTGATTTTTTCTAACTGTTTACAGTTTTTTACCCATTTTTTCGATTTTAAAACAAATTTTTTTTTTTAAATTTGTTCATTTTCACATGTTTCTTCTGGAGATGGTTATTCTTTCATTCACCCGATGATTCTGGAAATAAAGCATTAATTTAAAAATATAATTTATATATATTTTTCATCAACTATTATATAAGAACTTACAAAAGCTTATTTTTTATACAATAATATGGGTCTTCATTTCTTCAACAAATGTTTAACTAATACCAAGATAATGTTAACAGTTCAAAATGACAAAGAGCTAAATCAATATTTGAAGAAATTCTTTCCTTCAGGTCTTAACCAATTAAAATATATTGGGATTGATGGTTCTGTTTTTTCCATGCACATACCATAAAGGGAAACAAGTTGGAACAATTGATATCAATGCTTCTGCCCAAAAAGTATGTAATATAATTTGTGCCTATTGTGATATTCTCATGAATTTACTAAGTAACAATAACACCGATGATAATGATGATAATAGTAATAATATAATAATAATAATAATAATAATAATAATAATAATAATAATGAAGGAAGAACTTGTAATAATATGATAATACACTTTGTTATGGATGGAAAGTCTCTCTTTACAAAAAATCGTAGCAATCAACGACTAGTGACACAACAAGAACACTGGTGACAGTCCACTAGAGCTGGTGACACACCAAGAACACTGGTGACAGTCCACTAGAGCTGGCGACACTCCAATAACACTGGTGACAGTCCACTAGAGCTGGTGAGTGTCCACTAGAGCTGGTGACACACCAAGAACACTGGTGACAGTCCACTAGAGCTGGTGACACACCAAGAACACTGGTGACAGTCCTCTAGAGCTGGTGACACACCAAGAACACTGGTGACAGCCCACTAGAGCTGGTGACACTCCAAGAACACTGGTGACAGTCCACTAGATCTTGTAATACACCAAGAACACTGGTGACAGTCCACTAGAGCAGGTGACACACCAAGAACACTGGTGACAGTCCACTAGAGCTTGTGACACACCAAGAACACTGGCGACAGACCACTAGAGCTGGTGACACACCAAGAACACTGGTGACAGCCCACTAGAGCTGGTGACACACCAAGAACACTGGTGACATTCCACTAGAGATGGTGACACACCAAGAACACTGGCGACAGCCCACTAGAGCTGGTGACACACCAAGAACACTGGTGACAGTCCACTAGAGCTGGTGACACTTCAAGAACACTGGTGACAGTCCACTAGAGCTTTTGACACTCCAAGAACACTGGTGACAGGCCACTAGAGCTGGTGACAGTCCACTAGACCTGGTGACACTCCAAGAACACTCGTGACAGTCCACTAGAGCTGGTGACAGTCCACTAGAGCTGGTGACACAACAAGAACACTGGTGACAGTCCACTAGAGCTGGTGACACTCAAAGAACTCTGGTGACAGACCACTAAAGCTGGTGACACTCCAAGAACACTGGTGAAAGTCCAATAGAGCTGGTGACAGTCCACTAAAGCTGGTGAAACTCCAAGAACACTGGTGACAGACCACTAGAGCTGGTGACAGACCACTAGAGCTGGTGACACTACAAGAACACTGGTGACAGCCCACTAGAGCTGGTGACAGTCCACTAGAGCTGGTGACACTCCAAGAACCTGGTGATGACACACCAAGAACACTGGCGACAGTCCACTAGAGCTGGTGACACACCAAGAACACTGGTGACAGTCCACTAGAGCTGGTGACACTCCAAGAACCTGGTGATGACACACCAAGAACACTGGCGACAGTCCACTAGAGCTGGTGACACACCAAGAACACTGGTGACAGTCCACTAGAGCTGGTGACAGTCCACTAGAGCTGGTGACACACCAAGAACACTGGTGACAGTCCACTAGAGCTGGTGACACACCAAGAACACTGGCGACAGTCCACTAGAACTGGTGACACACCAAGAACACTGGTGTCAGTCCACTAGAGCTGGTGACACACCAAGAACACCGGTGGCAGCCCACTAGAGCTGGTGACACTCCAAGAACACTGGTGACAGTCCACTAGAGCTGGTGACACACCATGAACACTGGTGACAGTCCATTAGATCTGGTGACAGTCCACTTGAGATGGTGACACACCAAGAACACTGGTGACAGTCCACTAGAGCTGGTGACACACCAAGAACACTGGTGACAGTCCACTAGATCTGGTGACAGTCCACTAGAGCTGGTGACACTCCAAGAACACTGGTGACAGTCCACTAGAGCTGGTGACAACCCACTAGAGCTGGTGACAGCCCACTAGAGCTGGTGACAGCCCACTAGAGGTGGTGATACACAATGAACACTGTTGACAGTCCACTAGAGATGGTGACACACCAAGA
The DNA here is from genome assembly GCA_020271785.1 of Procambarus virginalis. Classification (NCBI taxonomy): domain Eukaryota; kingdom Metazoa; phylum Arthropoda; class Malacostraca; order Decapoda; family Cambaridae; genus Procambarus; species Procambarus virginalis. Next base: position 11,608 of record WNGS01163933.1, read on the forward strand.
ACACTGGTGACAGTCCACTAGAGCTGGTGACAGTCCACTAGAGCTGGTGACAGCCCACTAGAGCTGGTGACACACCAAGAACACTGGAGACAGTCCACTAGAGCTGGTGACACACCAAGAACACTGGTGACAGTCCACTAGAGCTGGTGACACACCAAGAACACTGGTGACACAACAAGAACACTGGTGACAGTCCACTAGAGCTGGTGACACACCAAGAACACTGGTGACAGTCCACTAGAGCTGGCGACACTCCAAGAACACTGGTGACAGTCCACTAGAGCTGGTGAGTGTCCACTAGAGCTGGTGACACACCAATAACACTGGTGACAGTCCACTAGAGCTGGTGACACACCAAGAACACTGGTGACAGTCCACTAGATCTTGTAATACACTAAGAACACTGGTGACAGTCCACTAGAGCAGGTGACACACCAAGAAAACTGGTGACAGTCCACTAGAGCTTGTGACACACCAAGAACACTGGCGACAGACCACTAGAGCTGGTGACACACCAAGAACACTGGTGACAGCCCACTAGAGCTGGTGACACACCAAGAACACTGGTGACATTCCACTTGAGCTGGTGACACACAAAGAACACTGGCGACAGCCCACTAGAGCTGGTGACACAGCAAGAACACTGGTGACAGTCCACTAGATCTGGTGACACTTCAAGAACACTGGTGACAGTCCACTAGAGCTGGTGACACACCAAGAACACTGGAGACAGCCCACTAGAGCTGGTGACACACAATGAACACTGTTGACAGTCCACTAGAGATGGTGACACACCAAGAACACTGGTGACAGTCCACTAGAGCTGGTGACACACCAAGAACACTGGTGACAGTCCACTAGAGCTGGTGACAGTCCACTAGAGCTGGTGACAGTCCACTAGAGCTGGTGATACACCAAGAACACTGGTGACAGCCCACTAGAGCTGGTGACACACCAAGAACACTGGTGACAGCCCACTAGAGCTGGTGACACACCAAGAACACTGGTGACAGTCCACTAGAGCTGGTGACACACCAAGAGCACTGGTGACAGTCCACTAGAGATGGTGACACACAAAGAACACTGGTGACAGCCCACTAGAGCTGGTGACAGTCCACTAGAGCTGTTGGCACTCCAAGAACACTGGTGACAGGCCACTAGAGCTGGTGACAGTCCACTAGAGCTGGTGACACTCCAAGAACACTGGTGACAGTCCACTAGAGCTCATTAGAGTCCACTAGAGCTGGTGACACTCCAAGAACACTGGTGACAGGCCACTAGAGCTGGTGACAGTCCACTAGAACTGGGGACACTCCAAGAACACTGTTGACAGTCCACTAGAGCTGGTGACTGTCCACTAGAGCTGGTGACACACCAAGAACACTGGTGACAGACCACTAGAGCTGGTGACAGACCACTAGAGCTGGTGACACTCCAAGAACACTGGAGACAGCCCACTAGAGCTGGTGACTGTCCGCTAGAGCTGGTGACACTCCAAGAACCTGGTGACACTCCAAGAACCTGGTGACAGTCCACTGGAGCTGGTGACAGTCCACTAGAGCTGGTGACACACCAAGAACACTGGCGACAGTCCACTAGAGCTGGTGACGCACCAAGAACACTGGTGACAGTCCACTAGAGCTGGTGACACACCAAGAACACTGGTGACAGTCCACTAGAGCTGGTGACAGTCCACTAGAGCTGGTGACACACCAAGAACACTGGTGACAGTCCACTAGAGCTGGTGACACACCAAGAACACTGGTGACAGTCTACTAGAGCTGGTGACACACCAAGAACATTGGTGACAGCACTTTGGAGCTGGTGACACACCAAGAACACTGGTGACAGACCACTAGAGCTGGTGACAGTCCACTAGAGCTGGTGACACACCAAGAACACTGTTGACAGCCCACTAGAGCTGGTGACACTTTAAGAACACTGGTGACAGTCCACTAGAGCTGGTGACATACCATGAACACTGGTGACAGTCCACTAAAGCTGGTGACAGTCCACTAGAGCTGGTGACACACCAAGAACACTGGTGACAGTCCACTAGAGCTTGTAACACACCAAGAACACTGGTGACAGTCCACTAGAGCAGGTGACACACCAAGAACACTGGTGACAGTCCGCTAGAGCTTGTGACACACCAAGAACACTGGCGACAGACCACTAGAGCTGGTGACACACCAAGAACACTGGTGAAAGCCCACTAGAGCTGGTGACACACCAAGAACACTGGTGACAGTCCACTAGAGCTGGTGACACACCAAGAACACTAGCGACATCCCACTAGAGCTGGTGACACACCAAGAACACTGGGGACAGTCCACTAGAGCTGGTGACACTTCAAGAACACTGGTGACAGTCACCTAGAGCTGGTGACACACCAAGAACGCTGGTGACAGTCCACTAGAGCTGGTGACAGCCCACTAGAGCTGGTGAGAGCCCACTAGAGCTGGTGACACACAATGAACACTGTTGACAGTCCACTAGAGATGGTGACACACCAAGAACACTGGTGACAGTCCACTAGAGCTGGTGACACACCAAGAGCATTGGTGACAGTCCACTAGAGCTGGTGAGAGTCAACTAGAGCTGGTGACAGTCCACTAGAGCTGGTGATACACCAAGAACACTGCTGACAGCCCACTAGAGCTGGTGACACACCAAGAACACTGGTGACAGCCCACTAGATCTGGTGACACACCAAGAACACTGGTGACAGTCCACTAGAGCTGGTGACACACCAAGAACACTGTTGACAGTCCACTAGAGCTGGTGACACACCAAGAACACTGGTGACAGCCCACTAGAGCTGGTGACAGTCCACTAGAGCTGGTGACACTCCAAGAACACTGTTGACAAGGCCACTAGAGCTGGTGACAATCCAAGAACACTGGTGACAGTCCACTAGTGCTGATGACAGTCCACTAGAGCTGGTGACACTCCAATAACACTGGTGACAGGCCACTAGAGCTGGTGACAGTCCACTAGAGCTGGTGACACTCCAAGAACACTGTTGACAGTCCACTAGAACTGGTGACAGTCCACTAGAGCTGGTGACACACCAAGAACACTGGTGACAGACCACTAGAGCTGGTGACACGCCAAGAACACTGGTGACAGTCCACTGGAGCTGGTGACAGTCCACTAGAGCTGGTGACACACCAAGAACACTGGTGACAGACCACTAGAGCTGGTGACAGACCACTAGAGCTGGTGACAGACCACTAGAGCTGGTGACACTCCAAGAACACTGGTGACAGCCCACTAGAGCTGGTGACTGTCCGCTAGAGCTGGTGACACTCCAAGAACCTGGTGACACTCCAAGAACCTGGTGACAGTCCACTGGAGCTGGTGACAGTCCACTACAGCTGGTGGCACACCAAGAACACTGGCGACAGTCGACTAGAGCTGGTGACGCACCAAGAACACTGGTGACAGTCCACTAGAGCTGGTGACACACCAAGAACACTGATGACAGTCCACTAGAGCTGGTGACACTCCAAGAACACTGGTGACAGTCCACTAGAGCTGGTGACACTCCAAGAACACTGGTGACAGTCCACTAGAGCTGGTGACAGTCCACTAGAGCTGGTGACACACCAAGAACACTGGTGACAGACCACTAGAGCTGGTGACACTCCAAGAACACTGGTGACAGTCCACTAGAGCTGGTGACAGTCCACTAGAGCTGGTGACACACCAAGAACACTGGCGACAGTCCACTAGAGCTGGTGACACACCAAGAACACTGGTGACAGTCTACTAGAGCTGGTGACACACCAACAACACTGGTGACAGCACTTTGGAGCTGGTGACACACCAAGAACACTGGTGACAGACCACTAGAGCTGGTGACAGTCCACTAGAGCTGGTGACACACCAAGAACACTGGTGACAGTCCACTTGAGCTGGTGACACACCAAGAGCACTGGTGACAGTCCACTAGAGCTGGTGACACACCAAGAGCACTAGTGACAGTCCACTAGAGCTGGTGACAGTCCACTAGAGCTGGTGACAGTCCACTAGCAACCCGTCCTCACACATGACAGCATATATATGACTTAATGCTTAAAGTCTAAATGTTGAATGTAATTTAGTACATATGTGATATCTTCCCAGTTACCTTTTTTACCAAGGCCAAACTCTTCCTCGCGTACCAATTTACGTTTCACAGTACCCGTCCATCAACGTAGATAATAGAATAGTCGTGATTGGTTCAATTATAACGAAAATTGTAGTTTTCAGGACCCACATGGGTTGTGAAATTTACCTACTATTGTCCATGCTCTTAGAATATTACATATCAGCTACATCCTATTGAAGGCTCGTAGTTTTGTTTTGAGAAATATTAGTTGTTATTAGTAAATTATAATAAGCACTATAAATTATTACATAGAATAAAAGTGCTTCACCGATCAATATTATATACCATAGTCTGTGCTTTCAAAATATTAAAAGTATGTTTTGTAGGAACGCTAACAGAAAACGATGTTACGTTGGAATGTCTATGGGGCAAACTACGGCAAACAAGATGGTATGGTGTTTACTATAGCAAATATAGGATGGGTATATTGTCCACTACCACCTGTTAGGTGGGTAAGGGGTCCAATACCACCCACAGGATGGGTATGGGGGGGTCACATCCACCCGCAGGATGGGTATGGGGATCACATCCACCCATAGAATGGGTATGGGGTCCAATAACACCCACTGGATGTGTATGGCGTCCATTGCCGCCCACAGGATGAGTATAGGGTCCAGTATCGCCCACAGGATTAGTATATAGGGTCCACTGCCGCCCACAGGGTCGGTAGGGGGTCCACTACTGCCCACTATCGCAGAGTGCACTCCTGGCATTGAACGCACATAGCAGTGACAGCCATAAAATAGTCAGATATTCGAATGAATGTTTTAGCTGCTAAAGAAAACAGATTTGAAATTAAATTCCTATGAATACCATCACATATTGGCATCTCGAGGCATGACACTGTTGATATGCTTGCAAAGATAGCCTGTAGAAAACCAGTGGTAGAAATTGATATGGGTGTTTCATTAGCAGTGACAAAGAGAATACTTAAACAAATATCTAATGAAGATCTCACCAACCTAACAAATTCACAAAGACCTGAAAGTTGTAGCATTAAATATTATGATAGATATCGTGAGGAGACATTCACATATGGGACTAATAGAACAAGAACCCGGCAATGTGATGTTATAGTGGCCAGAATTCGCCTAGGATATAGATGTATCTGGCAGCTTTCTCAAAACTCAAATGTCGAGTACCTAAATAAACATTTGATTTGAGTACACAATGTGTCAACTTTGTGAAAGAGAAAACATGCACTCTCTTGAACATTATATTGTAGAATGTCCCATATTGTCTGACTTTCGCCCTCCTGGGCTGAGGTATGCTGAACTGTGAAATTACTATATGAGTACTGGAACACTTGATGATATATTGGACTTGTATCCAAGATTGACCATGTAATGTATCATTTATACAATGTATGTATGTGATGTAACTATATAACCTGAGCTTGTAAAAGCACCTTAATCACCTTCAGTGATTAAGTGCTTAATAGCACACTAGTTTCTCTGTCAGCTATCTCACCCTGTCAGAGCAAAAGAGACAAATGTATGTGAATGCATGTGTGTGTATATATATGCATGTATATATGTATATGTACGTATATATGTGTGTGTGTGTGTATGTATATGTATGTGTATAAAGTACATATGGAAGCTGATCAGAATTGCATTTCACCTTTGTAAATGCACATTCATGACACTTCGAACAGTTTATGTAGGGCATACGTAAATCTGTGTATCTATGTATTTAGGTATGTAGGTTAGCTTAGCATTTTAAAAGTAACAAATGTTCCGAACCACAATGGAAACAGACCCAACTATAGGATGGGTTAACCCAAGTATCGCATTTCCAAAAGGGTCGCCCATGTTGGAAAAAACGAACGCCGAAAGAATATTGTTGAAAACATCTTGATGACTTATTAAACCAAAATTATTTATTAATCAGAAGAAAGACAAAAACGCGATTTATCTGTAAAACGAATACCAGACAAATATTTTAAGTAAAACCGAAGATATTTGTAGTTGTATAAAAGGGGCAGTTTTCATCGCTCGTCGAGCTCGAAAACCGCAGCTTTCATCTCATAACCATATGCCTATTTCACGCAGATTCCTTAATAAACGTAAGAGTTTTATATGACACAAGAAAGATAGAAATATAAACTTCATTCTAAATACCTTACCATGGGCATATTTAAATTTAAAGCGAAGATAGATGTACTTTTATCATAGCCGAGCTCCGACCACGGACAGATCGATCGACCGAGCAACTCTCTATCAGAATAATGTATATTTCACGTGAATTCGTTAATAAACATATATGTTTTATATGTCTCAAGAAAGGCAGACATACAAGCTTCACTTTAAACACTTTACCATAGACATATTTAAAGTTCTAATGAAGATACATGTATTTTAAAAATTACGGAGCTCCGACCCCGTACAGACTGAACGACAGAGCAACTTTCTCTCAGATCAATGTTTATTTCACGTAAATTCGTTAATAAACACAAATGTTATACATGTCTTAAGCAAGATAAAAATATGAACTTCATTTTATATACATTACAATAGACATATTTATAGCTCAAGTGAAGATACATATGTTTTATAGTAGCGCTCAGTAGCTTGTCGGGTATGGAGTGCAGACGCTGTGGTGTCTGTGTATAGCTGAGATAGTCTTGGTTGTAAGGTTGAAGTAAAGTCATTCCTGGTTACTGACTTTAATAATAATAAACGATTACATGATAGAGTAGCTCCCAAGCTTGGCAGGCGTCCTGTGTGCTGTTTACCTTCTCTCTCTGTGGCGTCCAGCCGCCGCACATAGAAAACGGATGGTACCATTTTCTGTGAACATGACATCCCTCCTTTTCTTTAAAAAGAATGAATACAGGATGTCTACCATGCTTGTAGCACAAAGCAAAGTTATTGACACAAAGTAAGTTATTAACATATCAAGAGATATTGCATACATTTAACATTAATTAAACACACAAAGAATTTAAACAACTTTACCACAAAGGATTTCAATGTTAAAAATACATATGCAATGTTAAACAAACATGAAAGAAACTGTAATACAAAGTTACAAAATATTGAATGAGAGATCTGCATTATTCAAACAATATTAAATTTAGTTCAGCATAACAAGTAAATACTTTGCATTACATAGGAACACAATTAATCATCATATCGTGTAGGGCGTTTAACATGTTGTTTTGGACGAGAGTCCTTAAATACAAAAACATCCCTCGATGAATTGTTTATCGAGTTATAACTCATTTTTCTTTTTCTTTTGCACGACTTTGCCACTTCATCATTTTCTACACTATTTGGAATCACTTTGAAATAAGCCATATTACGTGTTATACTATGATCTCTATTACTCNGGTGACAGCCACTAGAGCTGGTGACAGTCCACTAGAGCTGGTGACACACAAGAACACTGGTGACAGTCCACTAGAGCTGGTGACACACCAAGAACACTGGTGACAGTCCACTAGAGCTGGTGACACACCAAGAACACTGGTGACAGTCCACTAGAGCTGGTGACACCCAAGAACACTGGTGACAGTCCACTAGAGCTGGTGACACCCACTAGAGCTGGTGACAGCCCACTAGAGCTGGTGACAGTCCACTAGAGCTGTTGACAGTCCACTAGAGCTGGTGACACACCAAGAACACTGGTGACAGTCCACTAGAGCTGGTGACACACCAAGAACACTGGTGACAGTCCACTAGAGCTGGTGACACACAAGAACACTGGTGACAGTCCACTAGAGCTGGTGACACACCAAGAACACTGGTGACAGTCCACTAGAGCTGGTGACACACCAAGAACACTGGTGACAGCCCACTAGAGCTGGTGACACACCAAGAACACTGGTGACAGTCCACTAGAGCTGGTGACAGCCCACTAGAGCTGGTGACACACCAAGAACACTGGTGACAGTCCACTAGAGCTGGTGACACACCAATAACACTGGTGACAGTCCACTAGAGCTGGTGACAGTCCACTAGAGCTGGTGACACACAAAGAACACTGGTGACACGCCATGAACACTGGTGACAGTCCACTAGAGCTGGTGACACACCATGAACACTGGTGACAGTCCACTAGAGCTGGTGACAGTCCACTAGAGCTGGTGACACACCAAGAACACTGGTGACAGTCCACTAGAGCTGGTGACACACCAAGAACACTGGTGACAGTCCACTAGAGCTGGTGACACACCAAGAACACTGGTGACAGCCCACTAGAGCTGGTGACACACAAGAACACTGGTGACAGCCCACTAGAGCTGGTGACACACCAAGAACACTGGTGACAGTCCACTAGAGCTGGTGACACACCAAGAACACTGGTGACAGACCACTAGAGCTGGTGACACACCAAGAACACTGGTGACAGTCCACTAGAGCTGGTGACACACCAAGAACACTGGTGACAGTCCACTAGAGCTGGTGACACACCAAGAACACTGGTGACAGTCCACTAGAGCTGGTGACAGTCCACTAGAGCTGGTGACACACAAAGAACACTGGTGACAGTCCACTAGAGCTGGTGACACTCCAAGAACACTGGTGACAGACCACTAGAGCTGGTGACACCAAGAACACTGGTGACAGTCCACTAGAGCTGGTGACACTCCAGAACACTGGTGACAGCCCACTAGAGCTGGTGACAGTCCACTAGAGCTGGTGACACTCCAAGAACACTGGTGACAGTCCACTAGAGCTGGTGACAGTCCACTAGAGCTGGTGACACTCCAAGAACACTGGTGACAGTCCACTAGAGCTGGTGACAGTCCACTAGAGCTGGTGACACACCAAGAACACTGGTGACAGTCCACTAGAGCTGGTGACACACCAAGAACACTGGTGACAGCCCACTAGAGCTGGTGACACACCAAGAACACTGGTGACAGTCCACTAGAGCTGGTGACACACCAAGAACACTGGTGACAGTCCACTAGAGCTGGTGACACACCAAGAACACTGGTGACAGTCCACTAGAGCTGGTGACACACCAAGAACACTGGTGACAGTCCACTAGAGCTGGTGACACACCAAGAACACTGGTGACAGTCCACTAGAGCTGGTGACACACCAAGAACACTGGCGACAGACCACTAGAGCTGGTGACACACCAAGAACACTGGCGACAGACCACTAGAGCTGGTGACACACAAGAACACTGGTGACAGTCCACTAGAGCTGTGACACACCAAGAACACTGGTGACAGTCCACTAGAGCTGGTGACACACCAAGAACACTGGTGACAGACCACTAGAGCTGGTGACACACCAAGAACACTGGTGACAGCACTAGAGCTGGTGACACACCAAGAACACTGGTGACAGTCCACTAGAGCTGGTGACACACCAAGAACACTGGTGACAGCCCACTAGAGCTGGTGACACACCAAGAACACTGGTGACAGTCCACTAGAGCTGGTGACACACCAAGAACACTGGTGACAGTCCACTAGAGCTGGTGACACACCAAGAACACTGGTGACAGTCCACTAGAGCTTGTGACACACCAAGAACACTGGCGACAGACCACTAGAGCTGGTGACACACCAAGAACACTGGTGACAGCCCACTAGAGCTGGTGACACACAAGAACACTGGCGACAGACCACTAGAGCTGGTGACACACCAAGAACACTGGCGACAGACCACTAGAGCTGGTGACACACCAAGAACACTGGCGACAGACCACTAGAGCTGGTGACACACCAAGAACACTGGTGACAGACCACTAGAGCTGGTGACACACAAAGAACACTGGTGACAGTCCACTAGAGCTGGTGACACACCAAGAACACTGGTGACAGTCCACTAGAGCTGGTGACACACCAAGAACACTGGTGACAGACCACTAGAGCTGGTGACACACCAAGAACACTGGTGACAGCACACTAGAGCTGGTGACACACCAAGAACACTGGTGACAGCCCACTAGAGCTGGTGACACACCAAGAACACTGGCGACAGACCACTAGAGCTGGTGACACACCAAGAACACTGGTGACAGACCACTAGAGCTGGTGACACACCAAGAACACTGGCGACAGACCACTAGAGCTGGTGACACACCAAGAACACTGGCGACAGACCACTAGAGCTGGTGACACACCAAGAACACTGGTGACAGTCCACTAGAGCAGGTGACACACCAAGAACACTGGTGACAGTCCACTAGAGCTTGTGACACACCAAGAACACTGGCGACAGACCACTAGAGCTGGTGACACACCAAGAACACTGGTGACAGCACACAACAGCTGGTGACACACCAAGAACACTGGTGACAGTCCACTAGAGCTGGTGACACACCAAGAACACTGGCGACAGCCCACTAGAGCTGGTGACACACCAAGAACACTGGTGACAGTCCACTAGAGCTGGTGACACTTCAAGAACACTGGTGACAGTCCACTAGAGCTGGTGACACACCAAGAACACTGGTGACAGTCCACTAGAGCTGGTGACAGCCCACTAGATCTGGTGACAGCCCACTAGAGCTGGTGACACACAATGAACACTGTTGACAGTCCACTAGAGATGGTGACACAACAAGAACACTGGTGACCGTCCACTAGAGCTGGTGACACACCAAGAACACTGGTGACAGTCCACTAGAGCTGGTGACAGTCCACTAGAGCTGGTGACACACCAAGAACACTGGTGACAGCCCACTAGAGCTGGTGACACACGAAGAACACTGGTGACAGCCCACTAGATCTGGTGACACACCAAGAACACTGGTGACAGTCCACTATAGCTGGTGACACACCAAGAACACTGGTGACAGTCCACTAGAGCTGGTAACACACCAATAACATTGGTGACAACCCACTAGAGCTGGTGACACTCCAAGAACACTGGTGACAGGACACTAGAGCTGGTGACAGTCCACTAGAGCTGGTGACACTCCAAGACCACTGGTGACAGTCCACTAGAGCTGGTGACAGTCCACTAGAGCTAGTGACACTCCAAGAACACTGGTGACAGGCCACTAGAGCTGGTGACACACCAAGAACACTGGTGACAGTCCACTAGAGCTAGTGACAGTCCACTAGAGCTGGTGACACCCAAGAACACTGGTGACAGTCCACTAGAGCTGGTGACACACCAAGAACACTGGTGACAGACCACTAGAGCTGGTGACACACCAAGAACACTGGCGACAGACCACTAGAGCTGGTGATACACCAAGAACACTGGCGACAGACCACTAGAGCTGGTGACACACCAAGAACACTGGCGACAGACCACTAGAGCTGGTGATACACAAAGAACACTTGTGACAGTTCACTAGAGCAAGTGACACACCAAGAACACTGGTGACAGTCCACTAGAGCTTGTGACACACCAAGAACACTGGCGACAGACCACTAGAGCTGGTGACACACCAAGAACACTGGTGACAGCACACAACAGCTGGTGACACACCAAGAACACTGGTGACAGTCCACTAGAGCTGGTGACACACCAAGAACACTGGCGACAGCCCACTAGAGCTGGTGACACACCAAGAACACTGGTGACAGTCCACTAGAGCTGGTGACACTTCAAGAACACTGGTGACAGTCCACTAGAGCTGGTGACACACCAAGAACACTGGTGACAGTCCACTAGAGCTGGTGACAGCCCACTAGATCTGGTGACAGCCCACTAGAGCTGGTGACACACAATGAACACTGTTGACAGTCCACTAGAGATGGTGACACAACAAGAACACTGGTGACCGTCCACTAGAGCTGGTGACACACCAAGAACACTGGTGACAGTCCACTAGAGCTGGTGACAGTCCACTAGAGCTGGTGATACACCAAGAACACTGGTGACAGCCCACTAGAGCTGGTGACACACGAAGAACACTGGTGACAGCCCACTAGATCTGGTGACACACCAAGAACACTGGTGACAGTCCACTATAGCTGGTGACACACCAAGAACACTGGTGACAGTCCACTAGAGCTGGTAACACACCAATAACATTGGTGACAACACACTAGAGCTGGTGACACTCCAAGAACACTGGTGACAGGACACTAGAGCTGGTGACAGTCCACTAGAGCTGGTGACACTCCAAGACCACTGGTGACAGGCCACTAGAGCTTGTGACAGTCCACTAGAGCTGTTGACACTCCAAGAACTCTGGTGACAGACCACTAGAGCTGGTGACACTCCAAGAACACTGGTGACAGTCCAATAGAGCTGGTGACACACCAATAACACTGGAGACAGCCCACTAGAGCTGGTGACAGTCCACTAGAGCTGGTGACACTCTAAGAACACTGGTGATAGGACACTAGAGCTGGTGACAGTCCACTAGAGCTGGTGACACTCCAAGAGCACTGGTGACAGTCCACTAGAGCTGGTGACAGTCCACTAGAGCTAGTGACACTCCAAGAACACTGGTGACAGGCCACTAGAGCTGGTGACAGTCCACTAGAGCTGGTGACACTCCAAGACCACTGGTGACAGTCCACTAGAGCTGGTGACAGCCCACTAGAGCTGGTGACAGTCCACTTGAGCTGGTGACACTCCAAGAACACTGGTGACAGTCCACTGGAGCTGGTGACAATCCACTGGTTGATACCTGGTTGATACCTGGTTGATGGGGTTCTGGGAGTTCTTCTACTCCCCAAGCCCGGCCCGAGGCCAGGCTTGACTTGTGAGAGTTTGGTCCACTAGGCTGTTGCTTGGAGCGGCTCGCAGGCCCACATACCCACCACAGCCCGGCTGGTCCGGAACTCCTTGTAGGAATAAATCTAGTTTAGATCTAGTTTCTTGTAGGAATAAATCTTGTAGGAATAAATCTAGGTGTGTCACCACTAGAGCTGGTGACACACCAAGAACACTAGCGACAGTCCACTAGAGCTGGTGACGCACCAAGAACACTGGTGACAGTCCACTAGAGCTGGTGACACACCAAGAACACTGGTGACAGTCCACTAGAGCTGGTGACACACCAAGAACACTGGCGACAGTCCACTAGAGCTGGTGACACACCAAGAACACTGGTGACAGTCCACTAGAGCTGGTGACACACCAAGAACACTGGTGACAGCACATTGGAGCTGGTGACACACCAAGAACACTGGTGACAGACCACTAGAGCTGGTGACAGTCCACTAGAACTGGTGACACACCAAGAACACTGGTGACAGCCCACTAGAGCTGATGACACTACAAGAACACTGGTGACAGTCCATTAGAGCTGGTGACACACCATGAACACTGGTGACAGTCCACTAGAGCTGGTGACAGTCCACTAGAGCTGGTGACACACCAAGAACACTGGTGACAGTCCACTAGAGCTGGTGACACACCAAGAACTGGTGACATCCACTAGAGCTAGTGACGTCCACTAGAGCTGGTACACTCCAAGAACACTGGTGACAGTCCACTAGAGCTGGTGACACTCCAAGAACACTGGTGACAGACCACTAGAGCTGGTGACACACCAAGAACACTGGCGACAGACCACTAGGCTGGTGATCACCAAGAACACTGGCGACAGACCACTAGAGCTGGTGA
>WNGS01163933.1:29154-65564 GCA_020271785.1 Procambarus virginalis
CCAGAACACTGGTGACAGTCCACTAGAGCTTGTGACGCTTCAGAACACTGTTGACAGTCACCTAAAGCTGGTGACACACCAAGAACGCTGGTGACAGTCCACTAGAGCTGGTGACATACCATGAACACTGGTGACAGTCCACTAAAGCTGGTGACAGTCCATTAGAGCTGGTGACACACCAAGAACACTGGTGACATTCCACTAGAGCTGGTGACACACCAAGAACGCTGGTGACAGTCCACTAGAGCTGGTGACATACCATGAACACTGGTGACAGTCCACTAAAGCTGGTGACAGTCCACTAGAGCTGGTGACACACCAAGAACACTGGTGACAGTCCACTAGAGCTGGTGACACACCAAGAACACTGGTGACAGTCCACTAGAGCTTGTGATACTCCAAGAACACTGGTGACAGTCCACTAGAGCAGGTGACACACCAAGAACACTGGTGACAGTCCACTAGAGCTGGTGACACACCAAGAACACTGGCGACAGACCACTAGAACTGGTGACACACCAAGAACACTGGTGACAGTCCACTAGAGCTGGTGACACACCAAGAACACTGGTGACAGTCCACTAGAGCTGGTGACACACCAAGAACACTGGCGACATCCCACTAGAGCTGGTGACACACCAAGAACACTGGTGACAGTCCACTAGAGCTGGTGACGCTTCAAGAACACTGGTGACAGTCACCTAGAGCTGGTGACACACCAAGAACGCTGGTGACAGTCCACTAGAGCTGGTGACAGCCCACTAGAGCTGGTGACAGCCCACTAGAGCTGGTGACACACAATGAACACTGTTGACAGTCCACTAGAGATGGTGACACACCAAGAACACTGGTGACAGTCCACTAGAGCTGGTGACACACCAAGAGCACTGGTGACAGTCCACTAGAGCTGGTGACAGTCCACTAGAGCTGGTGACAGTCCACTAGAGCTGGTGATACACCAAGAACACTGGTGACAGCCCACTAGAGCTGGTGACACACCAAGAACACTGGTGACAGACTACTAGAGCTGGTGACACTCCAAGAACACTGGTGACAGCCCACTAGAGCTGGTGACAGTCCACTAGAGCTGGCGACACTCCAAGAACACTGGTGACAGTCCACTAGAGCTGGTGAGAGTCCACTAGAGCTGGTGACACACCAAGAACACTGGCGACAGTCCACTAGAGCTGGTGACACTTCAAGAACACTGGTGACAGTCCTCTAGAGCTGGTGACACACCAAGAACACTGGTGACAGCCCACTAGAGCTGGTGACACTCCAAGAACACTGGTGACAGTCCACTAGAGCTGGTGATACACCAAGAACACTCGTGACAGTCCACTAGAGCAGGTGACACACCAAGAACACTGGTGACAGTCCACTAGAGCTTGTGACAAACCAAGAACACTGGCGACAGACCACTAGAGCTGGTGACACACCAAGAACACTGGTGACAGCCCACTAGAGCTGGTGACACACCAAGAACACTGGTGACAGTCCACTAGAGCTGGTGATACACCAAGAACACTGGCGACATCCCACTAGAGCTGGTGACACACCAAGAATACTGGTGACAGTCCACTAGAGCTGGTGACACTTCAAGAACACTGGTGACAGTCACCTAGAGCTGGTGACACACCAAGAACGCTGGTGACAGTCCACTAGAGCTGGTGACAGCCCACTAGAGCTGGGACAGCCCACTAGAGCTGGTGACACACTATGAACACTGTTGACAGTCCACTAGAGATGGTGACACACCAAGAACACTGGTGACAGTCTACTAGAGCTGGTGACACACCAAGATCACTGGTGACAGCACTTTGGAGCTGGTGACACACCAAGAACACTGGTGACAGACCACTAGAACTGGTGACAGTCCACTAGAGCTGGTGACACACCAAGAACACTGGTGACAGCCTACTAGAGCTGGTGACACTTTAAGAACACTGGTGACAGTCCACTAGAGCTGGTGACATACCATGAACACTGGTGACAGTCCACTAAAGCTGGTGACAGTCCACTAGAGCTGGTGACACACCAAGAACACTGGTGTCAGTCCACTAGAGCTGGTGACACACCAAGAACACTGGTGACAGTCCACTAGAGCTTGTGATAGTCCAAGAACACTGGTGACAGTCCACTAGAGCAGGTGACACACCAAGAACACTGGTGACAGTCCACTAGAGCTTGTGACACACCAAGAACACTGGCGACAGACCACTAGAGCTGGTGACACACCAAGAACACTGGTGACAGCCCACTAGAGCTGGTGACACACCAAGAACACTGGTGACAGTCCACTAGAGCTGGTGACACACCAAGAACACTGGCGACATCCCACTAGAGCTGGTGACACACCAAGAACACTGGTGACAGTCCACTAGAGCTGGTGACGCATCAAGAACACTGGTGACAGTCACCCAGAGCTGGTGACACACCAAGAACGCTGGTGACAGTCCACTAGAGCTGGTGACATACTATGAACACTGGTGACAGTCCAATAAAGCTGGTGACAGTCCACTAGAGCTGGTGACACACCAAGAACACTGGTGACATTCCACTAGAGCTGGTGACACACCAAGAACAGTGGTGACAGTCCACTAGAGCTTGTGATACTCCAAGAACACTGGTGACAGTCCACTAGAGCTTGTGATACTCCAAGAACACTGGTGACAGTCCACTAGAGCAGGTGACACACCAAGAACACTGGTGACAGTCCACTAGAGCTGGTGACACACCAAGAACACTGGCGACAGACCACTAGAGCTGGTGACACACCAAGAACACTGCAGACAGTCCACTAGAGCTGGTGACACACCAAGAACACTGGTGACAGTCCACTAGAGCTGGTGACACACCAAGAACACTGGCGACACCCACTAGAGCTGGTGACACACCAAGAACTCTGGTGACAGTCCACTAGAGCTGGTGACGCTTCAAGAACACTGGTGACAGTCACCTAGAGCTGGTGACACACCAAGAACGCTGGTGACAGTCCACTAGAGCTGGTGACAGCTGTTATGATCTCAGCCTGCAGGAGAAACGAGTCTCACCCTTTGAGAGTTATTCAGCAAGCCTGACCTAACTGGAAGGTTCAGAAATTATAGAGGCGATAACACAGATGTAAAATAGTGTGTTGCATTTATATAAAAGTTTGAGATTATGGGAAATGGACTAGAAAAACAGATAAATGACTTGTTGGAAGATGTGGACAAGTTACTGGGGGCGTGAGGCTCGCTTGTGGAGGGCGATGACCTCACTTGAGGCCAGACATCGCAGGGGAGAGTCCGCGCTTCGTCGAGCTCCCGCCAGAAGGGACCCCTAACGATATTATCTCCAAGAGAAGAGAAGGTGCAGACGTTCCAGCTGTTGAGTCGAGCTGAGGACGTGTGGTCTCAAGTCCTGGACGGCGAGGAGAGAGTATTAAGCCGCCCAGAGACAGTTTTGTGGGCTGTGACAAGCGCCCTGGTCAGACGTGGTCAGAGGGAGAAGCGCCCTCGACCAGATAATCTGTGGTTTGTTCTTTGGGGAAGAAGTTGCTGAGGACTTGGAAGCCAGCACAGAGGGAGTGGTTGATGAGACTCCAAGGCAGGGGAGGAGAGGACCCCGAGCTATGAAGAAGCAGTGAGGAGGAGTGTCACGTGCTTCTGCAGAGGTGGTGAAGTGCCACAGTTATTCGAGGAAATTTATGGTGCAGCAGCCAGGAGAGCTGTGGATGACCCTAGTAGGAGTAGGGAGGCACCATAGTTGTTCAAGGAATCTTCATGGTAGCAGCCTGGAGGAGCTGCAGAGGATCCTGGTGTTTAAGCCCTGAGGAACCTGAAGTTGTCAGGGTAGTGAAATAGTTCTAACTGATCACTTGTATGGAGGTGAGAGTGTTTGTCATTAGCGTGAACGACGCAGTGAGAGGTGAGTGATCGTTTGCTATTTATGTGCCAAGAGGTGTATATTGAAGTTTAGAGTTACAGACGTAGGCAGGAGTACCTACAGATATATATGTATTCTAAGACTGATAGAATGGTCGATTGATTCGTTGTGTGGCACGGATCATTTATACTGATATATATATATGTATGTTATTGCTTTCAAATGCTGATTTGCCTTATATGTGTTTATAGGTATATATATATGTATACATTCTCTTGATGGTAGTGTAACATTATATTGTAAGACTTAATCTACTTGAGGAGGTTGATAATACCAAGAGATAGGATACCACTTAGCAAGCTGAGGATAGAGTTCTGATGGTGTTGGAGTGCAACCTGATTATAATAGTACAGAGTATAGGATTCATCATTATTATTATATGTATGCGTGTATTGTTATGTACTTCGTCCAGTAAATGTATTCAAATTTGCTGGTGTTTGCACTTGTCCCAGTGAGGCTTCCCAGGAAATAGTAAAGAAGGAGAGAGAGAGAGAGCAAGAAACAGGAACCACTGCTGTGGACAGGGTAAGACAGAAGTCTAGTAAGACAAAGGGGATTGAGGAGGTCATATTCCATAAGGAGAGAGTGGGGAGTCACAGCGGCTCGAGTGGGTGTGTGCACGTGACAACAAGGCTGCGTGTTGGAGCCGCATCCCCTAAACGTGTGACGTTGAGCCCCTCTCCAAGAGCCAGAAGTGCCTAGTGTGATCTCCTAGTGAAATATGAGCATTTGTCGAGTTGTGGGTTGGGTGGTCCGTCAGCGGTAACACCACCAAATCCACCATCGCAACAAAATTGGGGGCCTGTGTCCGGGAGAGTGAACTGACACACCCACACCCTGTCCAAGAGTGGATTTGTACACCCTTGCTGAAATAGATAAACTGTGTGACCGCAGGTGTATATTCTCTCTCTTGGGAAGACTCACAGGACAAGATGGATAAGGTGCAAGCATTTGTAGAATCAGGCAAGCCTGAGGACTTGGAAGGTTGCACGAGGGATCAGTTGAAACAAATAGCAGAAAAATGTGGCTTTAGGTTGAAAGCATCTAAAGTGGCTGGGATGAAGGATGAGATCCTTAGGCAGTTAAGAGCCAAAAGCGAAGCGGCAGAGCTAGGAGCCCAGAGAGGAGCTGAAAGTGGAAAGGAGGATGATGGGCTGGATGAAGTGAGATCCCAGGGATCGAGTAGGAGCAGCAAGAGTAGCCGCAGTAGCAGGAGTAGCCGCAATAGGAGTTTGGAGAGATTCCAGTTAGAGCTCCAGATGCAGCGAGAGGACAAGGAGAGACAGTTCCAGCTGGAAAAGATGAAATTAGAACTCCAGATGAAAAATGAGGCAGAGAAAACCAGGCTGGAAGTAGAAAAAGAGAAAACCAGGCTGGAAGCAGAAAAAGAGAAAACCAGAGTAAGGGAACTAGAGGTGGAAAAAGAAAAGGAGAAAACAAAACAAATGGAAATAGAAGCGAATAGAACCTTGGCTGAGCAAAGGATCGAACATGGGTTGCCAGAGAGCACCACCCAGGTATCACGCTCACCAGATGTTAGGGTTAGGGAGAAGGACATTCCCTTGTTTGTTCCTGAAGAGGCAGAAAGCTTTTTCGAGCACTTTGAGAAGGTGGCCAGCATCAAGGAATGGCCACAGGAGGAATGGGCCCAGCTGGTCCAGTTAAGATTGACCGGTGCAGCCAGGGAGGCTTACACCCAATTGTCTCTAGAAGAGTGCCAGGATTATGCCACAGTAAAGAGCAGCATATTGCGCTCGTTCCAGTTAACCCCAGAAGCTTATAGGAAGCGTTTCAGAGAGATGATCAAAGTGGGAGCATGTACGTTTGCTGAGACAGCAAGGGATCTGGAGAGACGATTCCAGAAGTGGATTGAAGCTGCTGGAGTTGGATCTTACGCTGACCTGAAGCAATTGATGGTCATGGAGAAGTTCTTGGAGATGATGCATCCCGAAACAAAGTTCAAGATCCAAGAAGCAGGGATAAAGGAGGTGAGAGATGCCGCAGATAGGGCGGACATGATTACGGAAGCGTATAAGAGCTTGAGGGAGAACAGAGTGAAGAATGAGGTGAGACGCAGCAATGGCAGATCCAGTGGAGTCTGGGGAGGAAGAAATTACGAAAGACCCAGAAGAGTCTGGGGTGAGAAAAATTTTGATAAATGGGCAGATAAACGTAAGTACCCTAAAACTCAGAAGAGTAGGTCGCGCACTTCGTCTGAAAGTGAAGATGAAGGAGCTAAACGAGAGACAAATCATTATCCAGGAAATCAAGAGTCCAGTAAAGCCCCACAGAGTGCAAGTAGTGTACCTGGCCCGAGGAACTCTCATGCGAGTGGACAGAGTCAGAACCACTCTGGTACATATAGAAGAGACTTTTCCCAGGTGCGATGTTACAACTGTAACGGATTGGGTCACGTGATGCGAGATTGCAGGCAGGGCAAGAGAATTGTGACCCTGGCCATGTGTGACCCCCGAAGTAAATATACTAATGTGTTCCAAGACAAACCACAGATGGTGAACTTAGTGAACGAGAGGTATAGGCCGTTCATAAGTAAAGGTTGGATCAGTATAGGAGGCCAACCTGAGGTAGAAGTTGGTATCTTAAGAGATACCGGAGCTAATCAGAGCGTGATTGCGAGAAGCCTGATTGGGAATGATCGACGGTTAGCTGGCAGGAGAAAGATGAAAGTATATGGGTTATTGTCTGAGAGTGACATGCCCGTTTGTACTGTCCAGCTAAGGTCGGAATATGTGTCGGCGGAGGTGATGTTGGGAGTGTGCCCCGACATACCTGTTCCAGGAGTCCAAATGATCCTGGGGAATGACTTGGGCGGGACAAAGGTGTTGCCAAGAGTCATAGCGGAGACTGTGCCAGAGGAGTGCCCAGAAGGCCACGGCACGGGTGGGACACCTGAGAGTATGAACCTGACTGACATCCGAGGAGATGAGTCAGGAGACCGCCAAGCCATTGAGTACCCTGTCTCGGTAGTGATGAAGGCAGAGGTGGCCGACGAGGAAGACGCTGGAGAAGATGAGACAGTGTCTATTCAGCCGGTAGAAGATATCGACGTAGATATAGCGTGGCTGTTTGATGAAGGTCCAGCTCAGGAAGATGAAGTCTCGGTGAGGCCAAAAGTGAAGATGGCCCAGCCAAAGAAAAATCATGTGAAGAGAGCGAACCTGAGTAGACCCCAGCCTGCTGAAATTAAGGGTCGGAAGGTGATGCAACTGTGCTGAGCAGAAGTGAGGAAGGATGTGGACATACTGAGGACGGGAGTAGAGCGTCAAGTGGTCCACGAGCACAGAGGCATTTGGATAGTAGAGTTAAGTTGTTTGAGATGTCAGGAGTTGACATGTTTCACAGAAAACGCGGAGGAGAGATAGTGAAGAAGAATAATAGCCGAGAAAATGGAAGGAGAAGAGACAGTATGTGTGGAGAGATGCTTACGAGCACTCTAGGAGAGGTAAAGCAACATGTACGATCGAGTGCTGTTGGATGTAGTACAGGCTCGGAGAAACTTTAGAGAACAAAGAAGAGTTGAAGGAGAAGAAATGGAGTTGTATAGAGGCGAGAAGTTAAGAAGAGGATGATGACACAAGCATGGAGGAGTAGAGAAAGCCGAGGGCTCGATGGAAGTCAAACAGTATGAGGTTCGGATAAATGAGGAGACGAAAGGGAGGATCGTCGGTGAAGACNGGTGACACACCAAGAACACTGGTGACAGTCCACTAGAGCTGGTGACCACCAAGAACACTGGTGACAGTCCACTAGAGCTGGTGACACACCAGGAACACTGGTGACAGCCACATAGAGCTGGTGACACACCAAGAACACTGGTGACAGTCCACTAGAGCTGGTGACAACCAGAAAAATGAACACAGTCCACTAGAGCTGGTGACACTCACTAGAGCTGGTGACAGTCCACTAGAGCTGGTGACACACCAAGAACACTGGTGACAGACCACTAGAGCTGGTGACACACCAAGAACACTGGTGACAGTCCACTAGAGCTGGTGACACACCAAGAACACTGGTGACAGTCCACTAGAGCTGGTGACACACCAAGAACACTGGTGACAGTCCACTAGAGCTGGTGACAGTCCACTAGAGCTGGTGACACACCAAGAACACTGGTGACAGTCCACTAGAGCTGGTGACAGACCACTAGAGCTGGCGACACTCCAAGAACACTGGTGACAGTCCACTAGAGCTGGTGACAGTCCACTAGAGCTGGTGACAAACCAAGAACACTGG
Organism: Procambarus virginalis; assembly: GCA_020271785.1. Lineage (NCBI taxonomy): Eukaryota > Metazoa > Arthropoda > Malacostraca > Decapoda > Cambaridae > Procambarus > Procambarus virginalis. The sequence goes on from WNGS01163933.1 coordinate 37,336, forward strand.
TGACAGTCCACTAGAGCTGGTGACACACCAAGAACACTGGTGACAGTCCACTAGAGCTGGTGACACACCAAGAACACTGGTGACAGTCCACTAGAGCTGGTGACACACCAAGAACACTGGTGACAGTCCACTAGAGCTGGTGACACTCCAAGAACACTGGTGACAGGACACTAGAGCTGGTGACAGTCCACTAGAGCTGGTGACACTCCAAGAACACTGGTGACAGTCCACTAGAGCTGGTGACAGTCCACTAGAGCTGGTGACACACCAAGAACACTGGTGACAGTCCACTAGAGCTGGTGACACTCCAAGAACACTGGTGACAGTCCACTAGAGCTGGTGACACACCAGAACACTGGTGACAGCCACTAGAGCTGGTGACACACCAAGAACACTGGTGACAGTCCACTAGAGCTGGTGACACTCCAAGAACACCGGTGACAGCTCACTAGAGCTGGTGACAGTCCACTAGAGCTGGTGACACACCAAGAACACAGGTGACAGACCACTAGAGCTGGTGACACTCCAAGAACACTGGTGACATCCCACTAGAGCTGGTGACAGTCCACTAGAGCTGGTGACACACCAAGAACACTGGTGACAGCCCACTAGAGCTGGTGACACACCAAGAACACTGTTGACAGTCCACTAGAGCTGGTGACACACCAAGAACACTGGTGACAGTCCACTAGAGCTGGTGACACACCAAGAACACTGGTGACAGCCCACTAGAGCTGGTGACACTCCAAGAACACTGGTGACAGTCCACTAGAGCTGGTGACACACCAAGAACACTGGTGACAGTCCACTAGAGCTGGTGACACACCAAGAACACTGGTGACAGTCCACTAGAGCTTGTGACACACCAAGAACACTGGCGACAGACCACTAGAGCTGGTGACACACCAAGAACACTGGTGACAGCCCACTAGAGCTGGTGACACCAAGAACACTGGCGACAGACCACTAGAGCTGGTGACACACCAAGAACACTGGCGACAGACCACTAGAGCTGGTGATACACCAAGAACACTGGCGACAGACCACTAGAGCTGGTGACACACCAAGAACACTGGTGACAGTCCACTAGAGCAGGTGACACACCAAGAACACTGGTGACAGTCCACTAGAGCTTGTGACACACCAAGAACACTGGCGACAGACCACTAGAGCTGGTGACACACCAAGAACACTGGTGACAGCCCACTAGAGCTGGTGACACACCAAGAACACTGGTGACAGACCACTAGAGCTGGTGACACACCAAGAACACTGGTGACAGACCACTAGAGCTGGTGACACACCAAGAACACTGGCGACAGACCACTAGAGCTGGTGACACACCAAGAACACTGGCGACAGACCACTAGAGCTGGTGACACACCAAGAACACTGGTGACAGTCCACTAGAGCTGGTGACACACCAAGAACACTGGTGACAGTCCACTAGAGCTGGTGACACACCAAGAACACTGGTGACAGTCCACTAGAGCTGGTGACAGTCCACTAGAGCTGGTGACACACCAAGAACACTGGTGACAGTCCACTAGAGCTGGTGACAGACCACTAGAGCTGGTGACACTCCAAGAACACTGGTGACAGTCCACTAGAGCTGGTGACAGTCCACTAGAGCTGGTGACACACCAAGAACACTGGTGACAGTCCACTAGAGCTGGTGACACACCAAGAACACTGGTGACAGTCCACTAGAGCTGGTGACACACCAAGAACACTGGTGACAGCCCACTAGAGCTGGTGACACACCAAGAACACTGGTGACAGTCCACTAGAGCTGGTGACACTCCAAGAACACTGGTGACAGACACTAGAGCTGGTGACAGTCCACTAGAGCTGGTGACACTCCAAGAACACTGGTGACAGTCCACTAGAGCTGGTGACAGTCCACTAGAGCTGGTGACACACCAAGAACACTGGTGACAGTCCACTAGAGCTGGTGACACTCCAAGAACACTGGTGACAGTCCACTAGAGCTGGTGACACACCAAGAACACTGGTGACAGCACACTAGAGCTGGTGACACACCAAGAACACTGGTGACAGTCCACTAGAGCTGGTGACACTCCAAGAACACTGGTGACAGCTCACTAGAGCTGGTGACAGTCCACTAGAGCTGGTGACACACCAAGAACACTGGTGACAGACCACTAGAGCTGGTGACACTCCAAGAACACTGGTGACAGCCCACTAGAGCTGGTGACAGTCCACTAGAGCTGGTGACACACCAAGAACACTGGTGACAGCCCACTAGAGCTGGTGACACACCAAGAACACTGTTGACAGTCCACTAGAGCTGGTGACACACCAAGAACACTGGTGACAGTCCACTAGAGCTGGTGACACACCAAGAACACTGGTGACAGCCCACTAGAGCTGGTGACACTCCAAGAACACTGGTGACAGTCCACTAGAGCTGGTGACACACCAAGAACACTGGTGACAGTCCACTAGAGCTGGTGACACACCAAGAACACTGGTGACAGTCCACTAGAGCTGGTGACACACCAAGAACACTGGTGACAGACCACTAGAGCTGGTGACACACCAAGAACACTGGTGACAGCCCACTAGAGCTGGTGATACACCAAGAACACTGGCGACAGACCACTAGAGCTGGTGACACACCAAGAACACTGGCGACAGACCACTAGAGCTGGTGACACACCAAGAACACTGGCGACAGACCACTAGAGCTGGTGACACACCAAGAACACTGGTGACAGTCCACTAGAGCTGGTGACACACCAAGAACACTGGTGACAGTCCACTAGAGCTTGTGACACACCAAGAACACTGGTGACAGACCACTAGAGCTGGTGACACACCAAGAACACTGGTGACAGCCCACTAGAGCTGGTGACACACCAAGAACACTGGTGACAGACCACTAGAGCTGGTGACACACCAAGAACACTGGTGACAGACCACTAGAGCTGGTGACACACCAAGAACACTGGCGACAGACCACTAGAGCTGGTGACACACCAAGAACACTGGTGACAGACCACTAGAGCTGGTGACAGTCCACTAGAGCTGGTGACACACCAAGAACACTGGTGACAGACCACTAGAGCTGGTGACACTCCAAGAACACTGGTGACATCCCACTAGAGCTGGTGACAGTCCACTAGAGCTGGTGACACACCAAGAACACTGGTGACAGCCCACTAGAGCTGGTGACACACCAAGAACACTGGTGACAGTCCACTAGAGCTGGTGACACACCAAGAACACTGGTGACAGTCCACTAGAGCTGGTGACACACCAAGAACACTGGTGACAGCCCACTAGAGCTGGTGACACACCAAGAACACTGGTGACAGTCCACTAGAGCTGGTGACACACCAAGAACACTGGTGACAGTCCACTAGAGCTGGTGACACACCAAGAACACTGGTGACAGTCCACTAGAGCTGGTGACACACCAAGAACACTGGTGACAGACCACTAGAGCTGGTGACACACCAAGAACACTGGTGACAGCCCACTAGAGCTGGTGACACACCAAGAACACTGGCGACAGACCACTAGAGCTGGTGACACACCAAGAACACTGGCGACAGACCACTAGAGCTGGTGATACACCAAGAACACTGGCGACAGACCACTAGAGCTGGTGACACACCAAGAACACTGGTGACAGTCCACTAGAGCTGGTGACACACCAAGAACACTGGTGACAGTCCACTAGAGCTGGTGACACACCAAGAACACTGGCGACAGACCACTAGAGCTGGTGACACACCAAGAACACTGGTGACAGCCCACTAGAGCTGGTGACACACCAAGAACACTGGTGACAGACCACTAGAGCTGGTGACACACCAAGAACACTGGTGACAGACCACTAGAGCTGGTGACACACCAAGAACACTGGTGACAGACCACTAGAGCTGGTGACACACCAAGAACACTGGTGACAGACCACTAGAGCTGGTGACACACCAAGAACACTGGTGACAGTCCACTAGAGCTGGTGACACACCAAGAACACTGGTGACAGACCACTAGAGCTGGTGACACACCAAGAACACTGGTGACAGACCACTAGAGCTGGTGACACACCAAGAACACTGGTGACAGACCACTAGAGCTGGTGACACACCAAGAACACTGGTGACAGTCCACTAGAGCTGGTGACACACCAAGAACACTGGTGACAGCCCACTAGAGCTGGTGACACACCAAGAACACTGGTGACAGCCCACTAGAGCTGGTGACACACCAAGAACACTGGTGACAGTCCACTAGAGCTGGTGACACACCAAGAACACTGGTGACAGTCCACTAGAGCTGGTGACACACCAAGAACACTGGTGACAGCCCACTAGAGCTGGTGACAGTCCACTAGAGCTGGTGACACTCCAAGAACACTGGTGACAGGACACTAGAGCTGGTGACAGTCCACTAGAGCTGGTGACACTCCAAGAACACTGGTGACACTCCAAGAACACTGGTGACAGTCCACTAGAGCTGGTGACAGTCCACTAGAGCTGGTGACACACCAAGAACACTGGTGACAGTCCACTAGAGCTGGTGACACTCCAAGAACACTGGTGACAGTCCACTAGAGCTGGTGACACACCAAGAACACTGGTGACAGCACACTAGAGCTGGTGACACACCAAGAACACTGGTGACAGTCCACTAGAGCTGGTGACACTCCAAGAACACCGGTGACAGCTCACTAGAGCTGGTGACAGTCCACTAGAGCTGGTGACACACCAAGAACACAGGTGACAGACCACTAGAGGTGGTGACACTCCAAGAACACTGGTGACATCCCACTATAGCTGGTGACAGTCCACTAGAGCTGGTGACACACCAAGAACACTGGTGACAGCCCACTGGAGCTGGTGACACACCAAGAACACTGTTGACAGTCCACTAGAGCTGGTGACACACCAAGAACACTGGTGACAGTCCACTAGAGCTGGTGACACACCAAGAACACTGGTGACAGCCCACTAGAGCTGGTGACACTCCAAGAACACTGGTGACAGTCCACTAGAGCTGGTGACACACCAAGAACACTGGTGACAGTCCACTAGAGGTGACACACCAAGAACACTGGTGACAGTCCACTAGAGCTTGTGACACACCAAGAACACTGGCGACAGACCACTAGAGCTGGTGACACACCAAGAACACTGGTGACAGCCCACTAGAGCTGGTGATACACCAAGAACACTGGCGACAGACCACTAGAGCTGGTGACACACCAAGAACACTGGCGACAGACCACTAGAGCTGGTGATACACCAAGAACACTGGCGACAGACCACTAGAGCTGGTGACACACCAAGAACACTGGTGACAGTCCACTAGAGCAGGTGACACACCAAGAACACTGGTGACAGTCCACTAGAGCTGGTGACACACCAAGAACACTGGTGACAGACCACTAGAGCTGGTGACACACCAAGAACACTGGTGACAGCCCACTAGAGCTGGTGACACACCAAGAACACTGGTGACAGTCCACTAGAGCTGGTGACACACCAAGAACACTGGTGACAGACCACTAGAGCTGGTGACACACCAAGAACACTGGTGACAGACCACTAGAGCTGGTGACACACCAAGAACACTGGTGACAGACACTAGAGCTGGTGACCACCAAGAACACTGGTGACAGTCCACTAGAGCNGACACCAAGAACACTGGTGACAGTCCACTAGAGCTGGTGACACACCAAGAACACTGGTGACAGTTCACTAGAGCTGGTGACAGTCGACTAGAGCTGGTGACAACACAAGAACACTGAAGACAGCCCACTAGAGCTGGTGACACACCAAGAACACTGGTGACAGCCCACTAGAGCTGGTGACACTCCAAGAACACTGGTGACAGTGCACTAGAGCTGGTGACACCCAAGAACTGGTGACAGTCCACTAGAGCAGCGACACACCAAGAACACTGGTGACAGCCCACTACAGCTGGTGACAGTCCACTAGAGCAGGTGACACTCCAAGAACACTGGTGACAGACACTAGAGCTGGTGACAGTCCACTAGAGCTGACTGACTGACACTCCAAGAACACTGGTGACAGTCCACTAGAGCTGTGACAGTCCACTAGAGCTAGTGACACTCCAAGAACACTGGTGACAGGACACTAGAGCTGGTGACAGTCCACTAGAGCTGGTGACACTCCAAGAACACTGGTGACAGTCCACTAGAGCTGGTGACAGTCACTAGAGCTGGTGACACACCCAAGAACACTGGAGACAGTCCACTAGAGCTGGTAACACACCAAGAACACTAGTGACCGCACACTAGAGCTGGTGACACACCAAGAACACTGGTGACAGTCCACTAGAGCTGGTGACACTCCAAGAACACCTTTGACAGCTCACTAGAGCTGGTGACAGTCCACTAGAGCTGGTGACACACCAAGAACACTGGTGACAGACCACTAGAGTGGTGACACTCCAAGAACCTGGTGACATCCCACTATAGCTGGTGACAGTCCACTAGAGCTGGTGACACACCAAGAACACTGGTGACAGCCCACTGGAGCTGGTGACACCAAGAACACTGGTGACATCCACTAGAGCTGGTGACACACCAAACACTGGTGACAGTCCACTAGAGCTGGTGACAACCAAGAACACTGGTGACACCCACTAGCGCTGGTGACACTCCAAGAACACTGGTGACAGTCCACTAGGGCTGGTGACACACCAGAACACTGGTGACAGTCCACTAGAGCTGGTGACACACCAAGAACACTGGTGACAGTCCACTAGAGCTTGTGACACACCAAGAACACTGGCGACAGACCACTAGAGCTGGTGACACACCAAAACACTGGTGACAGCCCACTAGAGCTGGTGATACACCAAGAACACTGGCGACAGACCACTAGAGCTGGTGACACACCAAGAACACTGGCGACAGACCACTAGAGCTGGTGAACACCAAGAACACTGGCGACAGACCACTAGAGCTGGTGACACACCAAGAACACTGGTAACAGTCCACTAGAGCTGGTGACACACCAAGAACACTCGTGACAGTCCCTAGAGCTTGTGACACACAAGAACACTGGTGACAGTCCTAGAGCTGGTGACACACCAAGAACACTGGTGACAGCCACTAGAGCTGGTGACACACCAAGAACACTGGCGACATACCACTAGAGCTGGTGACACACCAAGAACACTGGTGACAGACCACTAGAGCTGGTGACACACCAAGAACACTGGCGACAGACCACTAGAGCTGGTGACACACCCAGAACACTGGTGACAGCCCACTACAGCTGGTGACACACCAAGAACACTGGTGACAGTCCACTAGAGCTGTGACACACCAAGAACACTGGCGACAGACCACTAGAGCTGGTGACACACCAAGAACACTGGTGACAGTCCGCTAGAGCAGGTGACACCAAGAACACTGGTGACAGTCCACTAGAGCTTGTGACACACCAAGAACACTGGCGACAGACCACTAGAGCTGGTGACAGTCCACTAGAGCTTGTGACACACCAAGAACACTGGTGACAGACCACTAGAGCAGGTGACACACCAAGAACACTGGCGACAGCCACTACAGCTGGTGACACACCAAGAACACTGGTGACAGTCCTCTAGAGCTGGTGACACTAAGAACATTGGCGACAGCCCACTAGAGCTGGTGACACACCAAGAACACTGGTGACAGTCCACTAGAGCTGGTGACACTTCAAGAACACTGGTGACAGTCCACTAGAGCTGGTGACACACCAGAACACTGGTGACAGTCCACTAGAGCTTGTGACAGCCCACTAGAGCTGGTGACAGCCACTAGAGCTGGTGACAGCCCACTAGAGCTGGTGAATACAATGAACACTGTTGACAGTCCACTAGAGATGTGACACACCAAGAACACTGGTGTCCACTAGAGCTGGTGACACACCAAGAACACTGGTGACAGTCCACTAGAGCTGGTAACACCAAGAACACTGGTGACAGTTCACTAGAGCTGGTGACAGTCGACTAGAGCTGGTGATACACCAAGAACACTGGTGACAGCCACTAGAGCTGGTGACACACCAAGAACACTGGTGACAGCCCACTAGAGCTGGTGACACTCCACGAACACTGGTGACAGTCCACTAGAGCTGGTGACACACCAAGAACACTGGTGGCAGTCCACTAGAGCAGGCGACACACCAAGAACACTGGTGACAGCCCACTAGAGCTGGTGACAGTCCACTAGAGCTGGTGACACTCCAAGAACACTGGTGACAGGACACTAGAGCTGGTGACAGTCCACTAGAGCTGGTGAGACTCCAAAGAACACTGGTGACAGTCCACTAGAGCTGGTGACACACTAAGAACACTTGTGACAGTCCACTAGAGCTGGTGATAGTCCACTAGAGCTGGTGACACACCAAGAACACTGGTGACAGTCCACTAGAGCTGGTGACACTCCAGAACACCGGTGACAGACCACTAGAGCTGGTGACACTCCAAGAACACTGGTGACAGCCCACTAGAGCTGCTGACAGTCCACTAGAGCTGGTGACACACCAAGAACACTGGTGACAGACTACTAGAGCTGGTGACAGACCACTAGAGCAGGCGACACTCCAAGAACACTGGTGACAGTCCACTAGAGCTGGTGAGAGTCCACTAGAGCTGGTGACAAACCTAGAACACTGGCGACAGTCCACTAGAGCTGGTGACACACCAAGAACACTGGTGACAGTCCTCTAGAGCTGGTGACACACCAAGAACACTGGTGACAGCCCACTAGCGCTGGTGACACTCCAAGAACACTGGTGACAGTCCACTAGAGCTGGTGACACACCAAGAACACTGGTGACAGTCCACTAGAGCTTGTGACAAACCAAGAACACTGGCGACAGACCACTAGAGCTAGTGACACACCAATAAAACTGGTGACAGCCCACTAGAGCTGGTGATACACGAAGAACACTGACGACAGACCACTAGAGCTGGTGACACACCAAGAACACTGGCGACAGACCACTAGATCTGGTGATACACCAAGAACACTGGCGACAGACCACTAGAGCTGGTGACACACCAAGAACACTGGCGACAGACCACTAGAGCTGGTGATACACCAAGAACACTGGTGACAGTCCACTAGAGCAGGTGACACACCAAGAACACTGGTGACAGTCCACTAGAGCTTGTGACACACCAAGAACACTGGCGACAGACCACTAGAGCTGGTGACAGTCCACTAGAGCTTGTGACACACCAAGAACACTGGTGACAGACCACTAGAGCAGGTGACACACCAAGAACACTGGTGACAGCCCACTACAGCTGGTGACACACCAAGAACACTGGTGACAGTCCACTAGAGCTGGTGACACACTAAGAACATTGGCGACAGCCCACTAGAGCTGGTGACACACCAAGAACACTGGTGACAGTCCACTTGAGCTGGTGACACTTCAAGAACACTGGTGACAGTCCACTAGAGCTGGTGACACACCAAGAACACTGGTGACAGTCCACTAGAGATTGTGACAGTCCACTAGAGCTAGAGCTGGTGACAGCCCACTAGAGCTGGTGACAGCCCACTAGAGCTGGTGAAACACAATGAACACTGTTGACAGTCCACTAGAGATGATGACACACCAAGAACACTGGTGACAGTCCACTAGAGCTGGTGACACACCAAGAACACTGGTGACAGTTCACTAGAGCTGGTGACAGTCGACTAGAGCTGGTGATACACCAAGAACACTGAAGACAGCCCACTAGAGATGGTGACACACCAAGAACACTGGTGACAGCCCACTAGAGCTGGTGACACTCCACGAACACTGGTGACAGTGCACTAGAGCTGGTGACACACCAAGAACACTGGTGACAGTCCACTAGAGCAGCGACACACCAAGAACACTGGTGACAGCCCACTACAGCTGGTGACAGTCCACTAGAGCAGGTGACACTCCAAGAACACTGGTGACAGGACACTAGAGCTGGTGACAGTCCACTAGAGCTGGTGATACTCCAAGAACACTGGTGACAGTCCACTAGAGCTGGTGACAGTCCACTAGAGCTAGTGACACTCCAAGAACACTGGTGACAGGACACTAGAGCTGGTGACAGTCCACTAGAGCTGGTGACACTCCAAGAACACTGGTGACAGTCCACTAGAGCTGGTGACAGTCCACTAGAGCTGGTGACACACCAAGAACACTGGAGACAGTCCACTAGAGCTGGTAACACACCAAGAACACTAGTGACCGCACACTAGAGCTGGTGACACACCAAGAACACTGGTGACAGTCCACTAGAGCTGGTGACACTCCAAGAACAGCTTTGACAGCTCACTAGAGCTGGTGACAGTCCACTAGAGCTGGTGACACACCAAGAACACAGGTGACAGACCACTAGAGGTGGTGACACTCCAAGAACACTGTTGACATCCCACTATAGCTGGTGACAGTCCACTAGAGCTGGTGACACACCAAGAACACTGGTGACAGCCCACTGGAGCTGGTGAGACACCAAGAACACTGTTGACAATCCACTAGAGCTGGTGACACACCAAGAACACTGGTGACAGTCCTCTAGAGCTGGTGACAAACCAAGAACACTGGTGACAGCCACTAGCGCTGGTGACACTCCAAGAACACTGGTGACAGTCCACTAGGGCTGGTGACACACCAAGAACACTGGTGACAGTCCACTAGAGCAGGTGACACACCAAGAACACTGGTGACAGTCCACTAGAGCTTGTGACACACCAAGAACACTGGCGACAGACCACTAGAGCTGGTGACACACCAAGAACACTGGTGACAGCCCACAAGAGCTGGTGATACACCAAGAACACTGGCGACAGACCACTAGAGCTGGTGACACACCAAGAACACTGGCGACAGACCACTAGAGCTGGTGACACACCAAGAACACTGGCGACAGACCACTAGAGCTGGTGACACACCAAGAACACTGGTGACAGTCCACTAGAGCAGGTGACACACCAAGAACACTGGTGACAGTCCACTAGAGCTTGTGACACACCAAGAACACTGGCGACAGACCACTAGAGCTGGTGACACACCAAGAACACTGGTGACAGCCCACTAGAGCTGGTGATACACCAAGAACACTGGCGACATACCACTAGAGCTGGTGACACACCAAGAACACTGGTGACAGACCACTAGAGCTGGTGACACACCAAGAACACTGGCGACAGACCACTAGAGCTGGTGACACACCAAGAACACTGGTGACAGCCCACTAGAGCTGGTGACACACCAAGAACACTGGTGACAGTCCACAAGAGCTGGTGACACACCAAGAACACTGGCGACAGACCACTAGAGCTGGTGACACACCAAGAACACTGGTGACAGTCCACTAGAGCAGGTGACACACCAAGAACACTGGTGACAGTCCACTAGAGCTTGTGACACACCAAGAACACTGGCGACAGACCACTAGAGATGGTGACAGTCCACTAGAGCTTGTGACACACCAAGAACACTGGTGACAGACCACAAGAGCAGGTGACACACCAAGAACACTGGCGACAGTCCACTACAGCTGGTGACACACCAAGAACACTGGTGACAGTACTCTAGAGCTGGTGACACACCAAGAACATTGGCGACAGCCCACTAGAGCTGGTGACACACCAAGAACACTGGTGACAGTCCACTAGAGCTGGTGACACTTCAAGAACACTGGTGACAGTCCACTAGAGCTGGTGACACACCAAGAACACTGGTGACAGTCCACTAGAGCTTGTGACAGCCCACTAGAGCTGGTGACAGCCCACTAGAGCTGGTGACAGCCCACTAGAGCTGGTGAAACACAATGAACACTGTTGACAGTCCACTAGAGCTGGTGACACACCAAGAACACTGGTGACAGTCCACTAGAGCTGGTGACACACCAAGAACACTGGTGACAGTCCACTAGAGCTGGTAACACCAAGAACACTGGTGACAGTTCACTAGAGCTGGTGACAGTCCACTAGAGCTGGTGACACACCAAGAACACTGGTGACAGCCCACTAGAGCTGGTGACACACCAAGAACACTGGTGACAGCCCACTAGAGCTGGTGACACTCCAAGAACACTGGTGACAGTCCACTAGAGCTGGTGACACACCAAGAACACTGGTGACAGTCCACTAGAGCTGGTGACACACCAAGAACACTGGTGACAGCCCACTAGAGCTGGTGACAGTCCACTAGAGCTGGTGACACTCCAAGAACACTGGTGACAGGACACTAGAGCTGGTGACAGTCCACTAGAGCTGGTGACACTCCAAGAACACTGGTGACAGTCCACTAGAGCTGGTGACACACTAAGAACACTGGTGACAGTCCACTAGAGCTGGTGACAGTCCACTAGAGCTGGTGACACACCAAGAACACTGGTGACAGTCCACTAGAGCTGGTGACACTCCAAGAACACTGGTGACAGACCACTAGAGCTGGTGACACTCCAAGAACACTGGTGACAGCCCACTAGAGCTGGTGACAGTCCACTAGAGCTGGTGACACACCAAGAACACTGGTGACAGACCACTAGAGCTGGTGACAGACCACTAGAGCTGGTGACACTCCAAGAACACTGGTGACAGTCCACTAGAGCTGGTGACAGTCCACTAGAGCTGGTGACACACCAAGAACACTGGTGACAGTCCACTAGAGCTGGTGACACACCAAGAACACTGGTGACAGTCCACTAGAGCTGGTGACACACCAAGAACACTGGTGACAGCCCACTAGCGCTGGTGACACTCCAAGAACACTGGTGACAGTCCACTAGAGCTGGTGACACACCAAGAACACTGGTGACAGTCCACTAGAGCTGGTGACAACCAAGAACACTGGCGACAGACCACTAGAGCTGTGACACACCAAGAACACTGGTGACAGCCCACTAGAGCTGGTGATACACCAAGAACACTGGCGACAGACCACTAGAGCTGGTGACACACCAAGAACACTGGCGACAGACCACTAGAGCTGGTGATACACCAAGAACACTGGCGACAGACCACTAGAGCTGGTGACACACCAAGAACACTGGCGACAGACCACTAGAGCTGGTGATACACAAAGAACACTGGTGACAGTCCACTAGAGCAGGTGACACACCAAGAACACTGGTGACAGTCCACTAGAGCTTGTGACACACCAAGAACACTGGCGACAGACCACTAGAGCTGGTGACAGTCCACTAGAGCTTGTGACACACCAAGAACACTGGTGACAGACCACTAGAGCAGGTGACACACCAAGAACACTGGTGACAGCCCACTACAGCTGGTGACACACCAAGAACACTGGTGACAGTCCACTAGAGCTGGTGACACACTAAGAACATGGCGACAGCCACTAGAGCTGGTGACACACCAAGAACACTGGTGACAGTCCACTAGAGCTGGTGACACTTCAAGAACACTGGTGACAGTCCACTAGAGCTGGTGACACACCAAGAACACTGGTGACAGTCCACTAGAGATTGTGACAGTCCACTAGAGCTGGTGACAGCCCACTAGAGCTGGTGACAGCCCACTAGAGCTGGTGAAACACAAGAACACTGTTGACAGTCCACTAGAGATGATGACACACCAAGAACACTGGTGACAGTCCACTAGAGCTGGTGACACACCAAGAACACTGGTGACAGTTCACTAGAGCTGGTGACAGTCGACTAGAGCTGGTGATACACCAAGAACACTGGTGACAGCCCACTAGAGCTGGTGACACACCAAGAACACTGGTGACAGCCCACTAGAGCTGGTGACACTCCACGAACACTGGTGACAGTCCACTAGAGCTGGTGACACACCAAGAACACTGGTGACAGTCCACTAGAGCAGCGACACACCAAGAACACTGGTGACAGCCCACTACAGCTGGTGACAGTCCACTAGAGCTGTGACACTCCAAGAACACTGGTGACAGGACACTAGAGCTGGTGACAGTCCACTAGAGCTGGTGACACTCCAAGAACACTGGTGACAGTCCACTAGAGCTGGTGACAGTCCACTAGAGCTAGTGACACTCCAAGAACACTGGTGACAGGACACTAGAGCTGGTGACAGTCCACTAGAGCTGGTGACACTCCAAGAACACTGGTGACAGTCCACTAGAGCTGGTGACAGTCCACTAGAGCTGGTGACACACCAAGAACACTGGAGACAGTCCACTAGAGCTGGTAACACACCAAGAACACTAGTGACCGCACACTAGAGCTGGTGACACACCAAGAACACTGGTGACAGTCCACTAGAGCTGGTGACACTCCAAGAACAGCTTTGACAGCTCACTAGAGCTGGTGACAGTCCACTAGAGCTGGTGACACACCAAGAACACTGGTGACAGACACTAGAGGTGGTGGACACTCCAAGAACACTGGTGACATCACACTATAGCTGGTGACAGTCCACTAGAGCTGGTGACACACCAAGAACACTGGTGACAGCCCACTGGAGCTGGTGACACACCAAGAACACTGTTGACAGTCCACTAGAGCTGGTGACACACCAAGAACACTGGTGACAGTCCTCTAGAGCTGGTGACAAACCAAGAACACTGGTGACAGCCCACTAGCGCTGGTGACACTCCAAGAACACTGGTGACAGTCCACTAGGCTGGTGACACACCAAGAACACTGGTGACAGTCCACTAGAGCAGGTGACACACCAAGAACACTGGTGACAGTCCACTAGAGCTGGTGACACACCAAGAACACTGGCGACAGACCACTAGAGCTGGTGACACACCAAGAACACTGGTGACAGCCACTAAGCTGGTGATACACAAGAACACTGGTGACAGACCACTAGAGCTGGTGACACACCAAGAACACTGGCGACAGACCACTAGAGCTGGTGACACACCAGAACACTGGCGACAGACCACTAGAGCTGGTGACACACCAAGAACACTGGTACAGTCCACTAGAGCTGGTGACACACCAAGAACACTGGTGACAGTCCACTAGAGCTTGTGGGACACACAAGAACACTGGCGACAGACCACTAGAGCTGGTGACACACCAAGAACACTGGTGACAGTCCACTAGAGCTGGTGACACACCAAGAACACTGGTGACATACCACTAGAGCTGGTGACACCCAAGAACACTGGTGACAGACCACTAGAGCTGGTGACACACCAAGAACACTGGTGACAGACACTAGAGCTGGTGACACACCCAGAACACTGGTGACAGCCCACTAGAGCTGGTGACACACCAAGAACACTGGTGACAGTCCACTAGAGCTGGTGACACACAAGAACACTGGCGACAGACCACTAGAGCTGGTGACACACCAAGAACACTGGTGACAGTCCACTAGAGCTGGTGACACACAAGAACACTGGTGACAGTCCACTAGAGCTGTGACCACCAAGAACACTGGTGACAGTCCACTAGAGATGGTGACAGTCCACTAGAGCTGGTGACACACCAAGAACACTGGTGACAGACCACAGAGCTGGTGACACACCAAGAACACTGGTGACAGTCCACTAGAGCTGGTGACACACAAGAACACTGGTGACAGTCCACTAGAGCTGGTGACACACTAAGAACACTGGCGACAGCCCACTAGAGCTGGTGACACACCAAGAACACTGGTGACAGTCCACTAGAGCTGGTGACACACCAAGAACACTGGTGACAGTCCACTAGAGCTGGTGACACACCAAGAACACTGGTGACAGTCCACTAGAGCTGGTGACAACCAAGAACACTGGCGACAGACCACTAGAGCTAGTGACACACCAATAAACTGGTGACAGCCCACTAGAGCTGGTGATACACGAAGAACACTGACGACAGACCACTAGAGCTGGTGACACACCAAGAACACTGGCGACAGACCACTAGATCTGGTGATACACCAAGAACACTGGCGACAGACCACTAGAGCTGGTAACACACCGAAGAACACTGGCGACAGACCACTAGAGCTGGTGATACACCAAGAACACTGGTGACAGTCCACTAGAGCAGGTGACACACCAAGAACACTGGTGACAGTCCACTAGAGCTTGTGACACACCAAGAACACTGGCGACAGACCACGAGAGCTGGTGACAGTCCACTAGAGCTGGTGACACACCAAGAACACTGGTGACAGACCACTAGAGCAGGTGACACACCAAGAACACTGGTGACAGCCCACTACAGCTGGTGACACTCCAAGAACACTGGTGACAGTCCACTAGAGCTGGTGACACACTAAGAACATTGGCGACAGCCCACTAGAGCTGGTGACACACCAAGAACACTGGTGACAGTCCACTAGAGCTGGTGACACTTCAAGAACACTGGTGACAGTCCACTAGAGCTGGTGACACACCAAGAACACTGGTGACAGTCCACTAGAGCTTGTGACAGCCCACTAGAGCTGGTGACAGCCCACTAGAGCTGGTGACAGCCCACTAGAGCTGGTGAAACACAAGAACACTGTTGACAGTCCACTAGAGATGATGACACACCAAGAACACTGGTGACAGTCCACTAGAGCTGGTGACACACCAAGAACACTGGTGACAGTTCACTAGAGCTGGTGACAGTCGACTAGAGCTGGTGATACACCAAGAACACTGGTGACAGCCCACTAGAGATGGTGACACACCAAGAACACTGGTGACAGCCCACTAGAGCTGGTGACACTCCAAGAACACTGGTGACAGTCCACTAGAGCTGGTGACACACCAAGAACACTGGTGACAGTCCACTAGAGCAGCGACACACCAAGAACACTGGTGACAGCCCACTAGAGCTGGTGACAGTCCACTAGAGCTGGTGACACTCCAAGAACACTGGTGACAGGACACTAGAGCTGGTGACAGTCCACTAGAGCTGGTGACACTCCAAGAACACTGGTGACAGTCCACTAGAGCTGGTGACAGTCCACTAGAGCTGGTGACACTCCAAGAACACTGGTGACAGGACACTAGAGCTGGTGACAGTCCACTAGAGCTGGTGACACTCCAAGAACACTGGTGACAGTCCACTAGAGCTGGTGACACACCAAGAACACTGGTGACAGTCCACTAGAGCTGGTAACACACCAAGAACACTAGTGACAGCACACTAGAGCTGGTGACACACCAAGAACACTGGTGACAGTCCACTAGAGCTGGTGACACTACCAAGAACAGCTTTGACAGCTCACTAGAGCTGGTGACAGTCCACTAGAGCTGGTGACACACCAAGAACACAGGTGACAGACCACTAGAGGTGGTGACACTCCAAGAACACTGGTGACATCCCACTATAGCTGGTGACAGTCCACTAGAGCTGGTGACACACCAAGAACACTGGTGACAGCCCACTGGAGCTGGTGACACACCAAGAACACTGTTGACAGTCCACTAGAGCTGGTGACACACCAAGAACACTGGTGACAGTCCTCTAGAGCTGGTGACAAACCAAGAACACTGGTGACAGCCCACTAGCGCTGGTGACACTCCAAGAACACTGGTGACAGTCCACTAGAGCTGGTGACACACCAAGAACACTGGTGACAGTCCACTAGAGCTGGTGACACACCAAGAACACTGGTGACAGTCCACTAGAGCTTGTGACACACCAAGAACACTGGCGACAGACCACTAGAGCTGGTGACACACCAAGAACACTGGTGACAGCCCACTAGAGCTGGTGATACACCAAGAACACTGGCGACAGACCACTAGAGCTGGTGACACACCAAGAACACTGGCGACAGACCACTAGAGCTGGTGATACACCAAGAACACTGGCGACAGACCACTAGAGCTGGTGACACACCAAGAACACTGGTAACAGTCCACTAGAGCAGGTGAGACACCAAGAACACTGGTGACAGTCCACTAGAGCTTGTGACACACCAAGAACACTGGCGACAGACCACTAGAGCTGGTGACACACCAAGAACACTGGTGACAGCCCACTAGAGCTGGTGATACACCAAGAACACTGGCGACAGACCACTAGAGCTGGTGACACACCAAGAACACTGGTGACAGACCACTAGAGCTGGTGACACACCAAGAACACTGGCGACAGACCACTAGAGCTGGTGACACACCCAGAACACTGGTGACAGCCCACTACAGCTGGTGACACACCAAGAACACTGGTGACAGTCCACTAGAGCTGGTGACACACCAAGAACACTGGCGACAGCCCACTAGAGCTGGTGACACTTCAAGAACACTGATGACAGTCCACTAGAGCTGGTGACACACCAAGAACACTGGTGACAGTCCACTAGAGCTGGTGACAGCCCACTAGAGCTGGTGACAGCCCACTAGACCTGGTGAGAGCCCACTAGAGCTGGTGACAGCCCACTAGAGCTGGTGACACACAATGAACTCTGTTCACAGTCCACTAGAGATGGTGACACACCAAGAACACTGGTGACAGTCCACTAGAGCTGGTGACACACCAAGAACACTGGTGACAGTCCACTAGAGCTGGTGACAGTCCACTAGAGCTGGTGATACACCAAGAACACTGGTGACAGCCCACTAGAGCTGGTGACACACCAAGAACACTGGTGACAGCCCACTAGAGCTGGTGACACACCAAGAACACTGGTGACAGTCCACTAGAGCTGGTGACACACCAAGAACACTGGTGACAGTCCACTAGAGCAGGCGACACACCAAGAACACTGGTGACAGCCCACTAGAGCTGGTGACAGTCCACTAGAGCTGGTGACACTCCAAGAACACTGGTGACAGGACACTAGAGCTGGTGACAGTCCACTAGAGCTGGTGACACTCCAAGAACACTGGTGACAGTCCACTAGAGCTGGTGACAGTCCACTAGAACTAGTGACACTCCAAGAACACTGGTGACAGGCCACTAGAGCTGGTGACAGTCCACTAGAGCTGGTGACACTCCAAGAACACTGGTGACAGTCCACTAGAGCTGGTGACACACCAAGAACACTGGTGACACACCAAGAACACTGGTGACAGTCCACTAGAGCTGGTGACACTCCAAGAACACTAGAGACAGTCCACTAGAGCTGGTAACACACCAAGAACACTGATGACAGTCCACTAGAGCTGGTGACACACCAAGAACACTGGTGACAGTCCACTAGAGCTGGTGACAGCCCACTAGAGCTGGTGACAGCCCACTAGACCTGGTGAGAGCCCACTAGAGATGGTGACAGCCCACTAGAGCTGGTGACACACAATGAACTCTGTTCACAGTCCACTAGAGATGGTGACACACCAAGAACACTGGTGACAGTCCACTAGAGCTGGTGACACAACAAGAACACTGGTGACAGTCCACTATAGCTGGTGACAGTCCACTAGAGCTGGTGATACACCAAGAACACTGGTGACAGCCCACTAGAGCTGGTGACACACCAAGAACACTGGTGACAGCCTACTAGAGCTGGTGACACACCAAGAACACTGGTGACAGTCCACTAGAGCTGGTGACACACCAAGAACACTGGTGACAGTCCACTAGAGCAGGCGACACACCAAGAACACTGGTGACAGCCCACTAGAGCTGGTGACAGTCCACTAGAGCTGGTGACACTCCAAGAACACTGGTGACAGGACACTAGAGCTGGTGACAGTCCACTAGAGCTGGTGACACTCCAAGAACACTGGTGACAGTCCACTAGAGCTGGTGACAGTCCACTAGAACTAGTGACACTCCAAGAACACTGGTGACAGGCCACTAGAGCTGGTGACAGTCCACTAGAGCTGGTGACACTCCAAGAACACTGGTGACAGTCCACTAGAGCTGGTGACACACCAAGAACACTGGTGACACACCAAGAACACTGGTGACAGTCCACTAGAGCTGGTGACACTCCAAGAACACTGGAGACAGTCCACTAGAGCTGGTAACACACCAAGAACACTAGTGACCGCACACTAGAGCTGGTGACACACCAAGAACACTGGTGACAGTCCACTAGAGCTGGTGACACTCCAAGAACAGCGGTGACAGCTCACTAGAGCTGGTGACAGTCCACTAGAGCTGGTGAAACACCAAGAACTTAGGTGACAGACCACTAGAGGTGGTGACATTCCAAGAACACTGGTGACATCCCACTATAGCTGGTGACAGTCCACTAGAGCTGGTGACACACCAAGAACACTGACGACAGACCACTAGAGCTGGTGACACACCAAGAACACTGGCGACAGACCACTAGATCTGGTGATACACCAAGAACACTGGTGACAGTCCACTAGAGCTTGTGACACACCAAGAACACTGGCGACAGACCACTAGAGCTGGTGACACACCAAGAACACTGGTGACAGTCCACTAGAGCAGGTGACACACCAAGAACACTGGTGACAGTCCACTAGAGCTTGTGACACACCAAGAACACTGGCGACAGACCACTAGAGCTGGTGACAGTCCACTAGAGCTTGTGACACACCAAGAACACTGGTGACAGACCACAAGAGCAGGTGACACACCAAGAACACTGGCGACAGCCCACTACAGCTGGTGACACACTGTAATGACTACCATAGTCATGGTAATATACCCTAATTGAAATATTATTAACTCATTTATTGTAATATCTCTGTCCACACTTAATAACCAGCAAGCACTAATAACGGACCAGCATGACCCCTCGCTGGACTGTCACGAATATAAGCTGAATATTAAATGAGGAATATCACAAGGAAAGGGATGATTAATCTTACCCTTTTCCTTTCACTGCCACCACCTTCCAAAGGAATGAATGTGTCTATAATTATCGGTCCCCAGGAAGGAAGGGACTCGATAATCAGGGAACTCAACGGACCAGTGATTGAAATTGAATGGATTATTTCAGTCTTATAGAATTGAACGGGGGAGGTTCTCGCTTACTTTATTATTCCTAAGAATGGAGAAACACAGGGAAGTTCTAACACAGCACATGAAAATCGTATGAATAACAGATATTAATACAAGGGGACAGATAACTCACCAAGATGAAATTAACAAGTATTTTATTATTGTAACTGTATATTTAAATCACAATTGACATATAACCTACTCTAATAACATCTATCAAAATAAACGAGGCAATGGGATGCAATACTAATATGCAAGAAACGTAGGAGCACACTACCTTCAATCGCACAATTCCGCCAAGATGTTGATGGCGGCCCTCAGCCCCTTTGGACGCGGGCTGGCTTGCCCTCCAGTCCCGAAAAACTCCCAAGACACACTAAATGAAATTTTGTTTTACCAGCTTATTGCTGGGAAGGATTACACCTCCCACCATCCAATACAGCCCCAGGGCTCCACCCATTATTTTGGCATTGGCCAACCATTTTACACTTAGGCCTGAGGTCTGGCTCTCTAGGGCCAATAAGGACTTGGCTCTTATCTTCCGCCAATCATCTACCCTGAGTTGCCGTGGAAGGCTACAAGAATTCCTGAAGATTGAGTCAGTACTCCCCGGCTGTGCGATGGGAACAAGGTACCACTGTATTAGATTCCCGCAACTAGTGCACCTCCCAGCAATGTTTACCAAAACTGATTATTTATGTTCCAGCCCGTCTCCAGCAAGATAAAGGGTAGGGACACTTGACTCGCCTGGTATGGGTAAGGGATCGTTGAGAGGGGAAAGAGAGGGAATGAGAGGGGGATGAGAGGGGGGGAGAGGGAGGATGGAGAGGGGAAACGAGTGGGGAGGAT
The DNA here is from genome assembly GCA_020271785.1 of Procambarus virginalis. Taxonomy (NCBI): domain Eukaryota; kingdom Metazoa; phylum Arthropoda; class Malacostraca; order Decapoda; family Cambaridae; genus Procambarus; species Procambarus virginalis. The sequence goes on from WNGS01163933.1 coordinate 58,990, forward strand.
TGCGTGGAGACGCAAGGTATCACAGAGGTCGGCTGCACAACCCCTCAGGTCAACTCCTTGGACCTTGACAAATGGGCTACAGGGGGGGGGTGTGAAGGGGGAAGACGAATGACGGGTAAAGGGGAGGGAAGAAAGGGGGAAGGGAAAAAGGAAGGAGGGGAGAAGGAAGGAGGGGAGAGGGGGAAGGGAGAACCAATGATCTGGGCACCAGATCATTACAACTCCCCTTCCTCGGAAATTAAGAAATTTGTGTGTAAAGAAATTTACACACACTTTTCTTATCCAAAACCCTGGGCTATCATGAACATTACTCCACAACCAAGATTTAACTCCGCAATAAACTGACCCATTGCCTCAAACAAAAGAAATGATTATCTAATCCTAACTAATAATGGCAACACACATAAACAGAATAATGTTTCCTCCAAAATAAAATACTGGCACCACCAAAAGGTGTGGGCCAGCCTGTATACATACATAACAAACACAGTAATAATACATAAACCATAAGGACAGAGAACGTCTCTAATCCTGGCTGTCCACTTGGCTGCAGCCCTGTACCCTTCCAACTACCTGGAAGACAAAACCTCCTATACCTGTCGTGATATAGTAACACTAATTGTAAAAATCCAAACCCAACAACTAGCTAACGTCAGCCGATAGCCTTCAGCTATCCCAGTATTCCACCTGGAATAAAGATCAAACACATCACATAGAAACATTAAAAAATCAATGTCATCAAAAACAACAACATTATAAATTCCATCAAAAATATATAGAGAAAATATTCCCTCTCAGGGACCTCGTGTCCCACACCTGTGGCAACTGCCTACCACAGCGTGTCCAAATCCTTAACCTAAAGAAAATACACAAAAAATATTTTTATTAAAAAAATTCGATGTCCACAGACATGTCTCTTAACCAACAACAGCGGGTGAACACATTTTCAGACTGTGTACCACCCTTATTGTTCAGTACTCCACAAAAAATTAAAAAAATATATATAAATATCAGTATCTCGGATCTAGAAAAATCTAGATAAAGTTCCCCACTGATCAACGTTTCTAGAGAACCTACTAGATGGTTCTCAAAACAGTTCACTCAAACAACTTTTCTAGAGACAAGGTAATTTTCTAGTAACAATTCTAGATGTTCACTTTCTAGATTTCTTTTTCCTATTTCACTAGTTCTAGTTTTCAACATTTAATACTGTTCCAGAGAGCGTTCCGAAGGTGTACAGAGGTGTTACTATCAGATGGAAAATTAGAGAGTTGAACTAACTGTTCTGAGTTAACACAGTTTACTATATTCCTTAAATTCATTTTATATAACTTTTCTATACAAAAGTTCTATCGTTCGGTCCTGGTGACATCTCGTTGCTGTAGATTCCGGCGACTACCTCAAGTTGCTTGGAGATCCTGGTCATCTGGAAGTTCCATTTCCGGCCTCGGCCAACTACGGACAGTACAGGGGGTCTCGCACTGCCCGCACCGGCTTGCGTGACAGCTGACAGCTGGCGGCTGTCAGCTCAGGTGGACCCCGCTAACAGGAACCCGGGTTCACCTCTTCTTATCGCTTCCAACAGTCCTGATGGATGTTGTTAACCATGGCTGCCACCGTAGAGCACAGCTTCGACGTGTCATGATGTCTCGCGTTGGTAGTGAGGTTCGAGTGGCGTTGAAGAGGATGGCATGGTGACAGGACAGGTGGGCCCTGCCTCAGCTCCTGGGCGACGTCATCTACCGACGTTTACTTGTTATCCCGGTACTACTGGGCCGTACACCTTTCCGTGCAACCCCTCGTGCAGCTGAGCTTGGGCCGAGATACCGAGATTTACCTCCTCTGGCGAAACAGCAGCACTCTGGGGGTAGTGCTGTTCGTACCCGGGACCGCCGTGTTGCCTCTTCGTTTCCACAGACGACGCAACCGCAGTTTTGAGAGAGCTTAGTCGTTGCAATTAGCGTTCTTCTTCGTTTCCACTCGTCTTCCACTTCCGGTTTTCCGCAGTCTTGACTTAGCGGCTGGTGGACTTGGTTGGTGACCTTGAGAACAGCTAGCCCACGGTTGTGATGGTGACTGACTCTGCTCCGTGAAGACGCATGGCTGGACTGGGACAACCTCGTTAGTGACGTGAGGTGTCGGCTGGTGACTGTACGTCAGTCACCCCTTCCGGATAACCAATTGACGAGTTACCGGGCACAAGGGGGAGGACTTTATGTAACGTGCCTCAGACCCCGATCTTATCAGCCAGTGGGTCATCCCCAGACCTGCTGATCTCGATCCTTGGTTCACGTGGACTGGGAGCGGAACTGGCTGGTACCGTCAGACCTGAAAAGACAGTCAACAACAAATGGCGGAAGCATGGATATTACTCTGAGGGATAGGAAGTTGGAACCCCGAGCAAGGCAAGTATGCTACCTGAGTCTGCACATCAGTANTCCTCTAGAGCTGGTGACACACCAAGAACACCGGTGACAGCCACTAGAGCTGGTGACACTCCAAGAACACTGGTGACAGTCCACTAGAGCGGTGACACACGAAGAACACTGGTGACAGTCCACTAGAGCTGTGACACACCAAGAACACTGGCGACAGACCACTAGAGCTGGTGACACACCAAGAACATGGTGACAGCCCACTAGAGTTGGTGACAGTCCACTAGAGTTAGTGACACTCCAAGAACACTGTGGACAGGCCACTAGAGCTGGGGACAGTCCACTAGAGCTGGTGACACTCCAAGAACACTGGTGACAGTCCACTAGATCTGGAGACACACCAAGAACACTGGTGACAGTCCACTAGAGCTGGTGACACTCCAAGAACACTGCGACAGTCCACTAGAGCTGGTGACACTCCAAGAACACCGGTGACTGTTCACTAGAGCTGGTGACAGTCCACTAGAGCTGGTGACATACAAAAAACACAGGTGACAGACCACTAGAGGTGGGACACTCCAAGATCACTGGTGACATCCCACTAGAGCTGGTGACAATCCACTAGAGCTGGTGACACTCAAGACACTGGTGATAGTCCACTGGAGCTGGTGACACTTCACTATAGCTGGTGACACACCAAGAACACTGGCGACAGTCCACTAGAGCTGGTGACACACCAAGAACACTGGTGACAGTCCACTAGAGCTGGTGATAGTCCACTAGAGCTGGTGACACACCAAGAACACTGGTGACAGTCCACTAGAGCTGGTGACACTCCAAGAACACCGGTGACAGACCACTAGAGCTGGTGACACTCCAAGAACACTGGTGACAGCCCACTAGAGCTGCTGACAGTCCACTAGAGCTGGTGACACACCAAGAACACTGGTGACAGACTACTAGAGCTGGTGACACTCCAAAAACACTGGTGACAGCCCACTAGAGCTGGTGACAGACCACTAGAGCTGGCGACACTCCAAGAACACTGGTGACAGTCCACTAGAGCTGGTGAGAGTCCACTAGAGCTGGTGACACACCAAGAACACTGGTGACAGTCCACTAGAGCTGGTGACACACCAAGAACACTGGTGACAGCCCACTGGAGCTGGTGACACACCAAGAACACTGTTGACAGTCCACTAGAGCTGGTGACACACCAAGAACACTGGTGAAAGTCCTCTAGAGCTGGTGACACACCAAGAACACCGGTGACAGCCCACTAGAGCTGGTGACACTCCAAGAACACTGGTGACAGTCCACTAGAGCTGGTGACACACCAAGAACACTGGTGACAGTCCACTAGAGCAGGTGACACACCAAGAACACTGGTGACAGTCCACTAGAGCTTGTGACACACCAAGAACACTGGCGACAGACCACTAGAGCTGGTGACACACCAAGAACACTGGTGACAGCCCACTAGAGCTGGTGATACACCAAGGACACTGGCGACAGACCACTAGAGCTGGTGATACACCAAGAACACTGGTGACAGTCCACTAGAGCAGGTGACACACCAAGAACACTGGTGACAGTCCACTAGAGCTGGTGACACACCAAGAACACTGGTGACAGTCCACTAGAGCTGGTGACACACCAAGAACACTGGTGACACACCAAGAACACTGGTGACAGTCCACTAGAGCTGGTGACACACCAAGAACACTGGTGACAGTCCACTAGAGCTGGTGACACACCAATAACACTGGTGACAGCCCACTAGAGCTGGTGACAGTCCACTAGAGCTGGTGACACTCAAAGAACACTGGTGACAGTCCACTAGAGCTGGTGACAGTCCACTAGAGCTAGTGACACTCCAAGAACACTGGTGACAGGCCACTGGAGCTGGTGACAGTTCACTAGATCTGGTGACACTCCAAGAACACTGGCGACAGTCCACTAGAGCTGGTGACACAACAAGAACACTAGTGACCGCACACTAGATCTGGTGACACTCCAAGAACACTGGCGACAGTCCACTAGAACTGGTGACACTCCAAGAACACCGGTGACTGCTCACTAGAGCTGGTGACGGTCCACTAGAGCTGGTGACACACCAAGAACACAGGTGACAGACCACTAGAGGTGGTGACACTCCAAGATCACTGGTGACATCCCACTAGAGCTGGTGACAGTCCACTAGAGCTGGTGACACTCCAAGAACCCTGGTGATAGTCCACTGGAGCTGGTGACACTTCACTAGAGCTGGTGACACACCAAGAACACTGGCGACAGTCCACTAGAGCTGGTGACAAACCAAGAACACTGGTGACAGTCCACTAGAGCTGGTGATAGTCCACTAGAGCTGGTGACACACCAAGAACACTGGTGACAGTCCACTAGAGCTGGTGACACTCCAAGAACACCGGTGACACTCAAGAACACTGGTGACAGCCCACTAGAGCTGCTGACAGTCCACTAGAGCTGGTGACACACCAAGAACACTGGTGACAGACTATAGAGCTGGTGACACTCCAAAAACACTGGTGACAGCCCACTAGAACTGGTGACAGACCACTAGAGCTGGCGACACTCCAAGAACACTGGTGACAGTCCACTAGAGCTGGTGAGAGTCCACTAGAGCTGGTGACACACCAAGAACACTGGTGACAGTCCACTAGAGCTGGTGACACACCAAGAACACTGGTGACAGCCCACTGGAGCTGGTGACACACCAAAAACACTGTTGACAGTCCACTAGAGCTGGTGACACCCAAGAACACTGGAGACAGTCCTCTAGAGCTGGTGACACACCAAGAACACGATGACAGCCACTAGAGCTGGTGACACTCCAAGAACACTGGTGACAGTCCACTAGAGCTGGTGACACACACAAGAACACTGGTGACAGTCCACTAGAGCAGGTGACACACAAGAACACTGGTGACAGTCCACTAGAGCTGTGACACACCAAGAACACTGGCGACAGACCACTAGAGCTGGTGATACACAAGAACACTGGCGACAGACCACTAGAGTGGTGATACACCAAGAACACTGGTGACAGTCCACTAGAGCTGGTGACACACCAAGAACACTGGTGACAGTCCACTAGAGCTGGTGACACACCAAGAACACTGGTGACAGTCCACTAGAGCTGGTGACACACCAAGAACACTGTGACACACCAAGAACACTGGTGACAGTCCACTAGAGCTGGTGACACACCAAGAACACTGGCGACAGACCACTAGAGCTGGTGACACTCCAAGAACACTGGTGACAGCCCACTAGAGCTGCTGACAGTCCACTAGAGCTGGTGACACACCAAGAACACTGGTGACAGACTACTAGAGCTGGTGACACTCCAAAAACACTGGTGACAGCCCACTAGAGCTGGTGACAGACCACTAGAGCTGGCGACACTCCAAGAACACTGGTGACAGTGCACTAGAGCTGGTGAGAGTCCACTAGAGCTGGTGACACACCAAGAACACTGGTGACAGTCCACTAGAGCTGGTGACACACCAAGAACACTGGTGACAGCCCACTGGAGCTGGTGACACACCAAGAACACTGTTGACAGTCCACTAGAGCTGGTGACACACCAAGAACACTGGTGACAGTCCTCTAGAGCTGGGACACACCAAGAACACGGGTGACAGCCCACTAGAGCTGGTGAACTCCAAGAACACTGGTGACAGTCCACTAGAGCTGGTGACACACAAGAACACTGGTGACAGTCCACTAGAGCAGGTGACACACCAAGAACACTGGTGACAGTCCACTAGAGCTTGTGACACACAAGAACACTGGCGACAGACCACTAGAGCTGGTGACACACCAAGAACACTGGTGACAGCCCACTAGAGCTGGTGATACACCAAGAACACTGGCGACAGACCACTAGAGCTGGTGATACACCAAGAACACTGGTGACAGTCCACTAGAGCAGGTGACACACCAAGAACACTGGTGACAGTCCACTAGAGCTGTGACACACAAGAAACATGGTGACAGTCCACTAGAGCTGGTGACACACCAAGAACACTGGTGACACACCCAAGAACACTGGTGACAGTCACTAGAGCTGGTGACACACCAAGAACACTGGTGACAGTCCACTAGAGCTGGTGACACACCAATAACACTGGTGACAGCCCACTAGAGCTGGTGACAGTCCACTAGAGCTGGTGACAC
>WNGS01163933.1:77168-91962 GCA_020271785.1 Procambarus virginalis
TAGAGCTGGTGACACTCCAGAACACTGGTGACAGTCCACTAGAGCTGGTGACAGTCCCACTAGAGCTGGTGACACACCAAGAACACTGGTGACAGTCCACTAGAGCTGGTGACACTCCAAGAACACTGGCGACAGTCCACTAGAGCTGGTAACACACCAGGAACACTGTGACCGCACACTAGAGCTGGTGACACACCAAGAACACTGGTGACAGTCCACTAGAGCTGGTGACACTCCAAGAACACTGGTGACAGCTCACTAGAGCTGGTGACAGTCCACTAGAGCTGGTGACACACCAAGAACATGGTGACAGACCACTAGAGGTGGTGACACTCCAAGAACACTGGTGACATCCCACTATAGCTGGTGACAGTCCACTAGAGCTGGTGACACACCAAGAACACTGGTGACAGCCCACTAGAGCTGGTGACACACCAAGACACTGGTGACAGTCCACTAGAGCTGGTGACACACAAGAACACTGGTGACAGTCCACTAGAGCTGGTGACACACCAAGAACACTGGTGACAGCCACTAGAGCTGGTGACACTCCAAGAACACTGGTGACAGTCCACTAGAGCTGGTGACACCACAACACTGGTGACAGTCCACTGAGCTGGTGACACACCAAGAACACTGGTGACAGTCCACTAGAGCAGGTGACACACCAAGAACACTGGTGACAGTCCACTAGAGCTGGTGACACCCAAGAACACTGGTGACAGACCACTAGAGCTGGTGACACACCAAGAACACTGGTGACAGCCCACTAGAGCTGGTGACACACCAAGAACACTGGTGACAGCCACTAGAGCTGGTGACACACCAAGAACACTGGTGACAGACCACTAGAGCTGGTGACACACCAAGAACACTGGCGACAGACCACTAGAGCTGGTGACACACCAAGAACACTGTGACAGTCCACTAGAGCTGGTGACACACAAGAACACTGGTGACAGTCCACTAGAGCTGGTGACACACCAAGAACACTGGCGACAGACCACTAGAGCTGGTGACACACCAAGAACACTGGTGACAGCCCTTAGAGCTGGTGATACACCAAGAACACTGGTGACAGACCACTAGAGCTGGTGACACACCAAGAACACTGGTGACAGTCCACTAGAGCTGGTGACACACCAAGAACACTGGTGACAGTCCACTAGAGGGTGACACTCCAAGAACACTGGTGACATCCCCCTAGAGCTGGTGACAGTCCACTAGAGCTGGTGACACACCAAGAACACTGGTGACAGCCCTAGAGCTGGTGACACCCAAGAACACTGGTGACAGTCCACTAGAGCTGGTGACACACCAAGAACACTGGTGACAGTCCACTAGAGCTGGTGACACACCAAGAACACTGGTGACAGTCCACTAGAGCTGGTGACACACCACTAGAGCTGGTGACACTCCAAGAACACTGGTGACAGTCCACTAGAGCTGGTGACAGTCCACTAGAGCTGGTGACACACCAAGAACACTGGTGACAGTCCACTAGAGCAGGTGACACACCAAGAACACTGGTGACAGTCCACTAGAGCTTGTGACACACCAAGAACACTGGCGACAGACCACTAGAGCTGGTGACACACCAAGAACACTGGTGACAGCCCACTAGAGCTGGTGATACACCAAGAACACTGGTGACAGACCACTAGAGCTGGTGACACACCAAGAACACTGGTGACAGACCACTAGAGCTGGTGACACACCAAAACACTGGCGACAGACCACTAGAGCTGGTGACACACCAAGAACACTGGGACAGACCACTAGAGCTGGTGACACACCAAGAACACTGGTGACAGTCCACTAGAGCTGGTGACACACCAAGAACACTGGTGACAGTCCACTAGAGCTGGTGACACACCAAGAACACTGGTGACAGTCCACTAGAGCTGGTGACAGTCCACTAGAGCTGGTGACACACCAAGAACTGGTGACAGTCCACTAGAGCTGGTGACAGACCACTAGAGCTGGCGACACTCCAAGAACACTGGTGACAGTCCACTAGAGCTGATGAGAGTCCACTAGAGCTGGTGACAAACCAAGAACACTGGTGACAGTCCACTAGAGCTGGTGACACACCAAGAACACTGGTGACAGCCCACTGGAGCTGGTGACACACCAAGAACACTGTTGACAGTTCACTAGAGCTGGTGACACACCAAGAACACTGGTGACAGTCCTCTAGAGCTGGTGACACACCAAGAACACTGGTGACAGCCCACTCGCGCTGGTGACACTCCTAGAACACTGGTGACAGTCCACTAGAGCTGGTGACACACCATGAACACTGGTGACAGTCCACTAGAGCAGGTGACACACCAAGAACACTAGTGACAGTCCACTAGAGCTTGTGACACACCAAGAACACTGGCGACAGACCACTAGATCTGGTGATACACCAAGAACACTGGCGACAGACCACTAGAGCTGGTGACACACCAAGAACACTGGCGACAGACCACTAGAGCTGGTGATACACCAAGAACACTGGTGACAGTCCACTAGAGCAGGTGACACACCAAGAACACTGGTGACAGTCCACTAGAGCTTGTGACACACCAAGAACACTGGCGACAGACCACTAGAGCTGGTGACAGTCCACTAGAGCTTGTGACACACCAAGAACACTGGTGACAGACCACTAGAACAGGTGACACACCAAGAACACTGGCGACAGCCCACTACAGCTGGTGACACACCAAGAACACTGGTGACAGTACTCTAGAGCTGGTGACACACTAAGAACATTGGCGACAGCCCACTAGAGCTGGTGACACACCAAGAACACTGGTGACAGTCCACTAGAGCTGGTGACACTTCAAGAACACTGGTGACAGTCCACTAGAGCTGGTGACACACCAAGAACACTGGTGACAGTCCACTAGAGCTTGTGACAGCCCACTAGAGCTGGTGACAGCCCACTAGAGCTGGTGACAGCCACTAGAGCTGGTGAAATACAATGAACACTGTTGACAGTCCACTAGAGATGATGACACACCAAGAACACTGGTGACAGTCCACTAGAGTTGGTGACACACCAAGAACACTGGTGACAGTCCACTAGAGCTGGTGACACACCAAGAACACTGGTGACAGTTCACTAGAGCTGGTGACAGTCGACTAGAGCTGGTGATACACCAAGAACACTGGTGACAGCCCACTAGAGCTGGTGACACACCAAGAACACTGGTGACAGCCCACTAGAGCTGGTGACACTCCACGAACACTGGTGACAGTCCACTAGAGCTGGTGACACACCAAGAACACTGGTGACAGTCCACTAGAGCAGGCGACACACCAAGAACACTGGTGACAGCCCACTAGAGCTGGTGACAGTCCCCTAGAGCTGGTGACACTCCAAGAACACTGGTGACAGGACACTAGAGCTGGTGACAGTCCACTAGAGCTGGTGACACTCCAAGAACACTGGTGACAGTCCACTAGAGCTGGTGACAGTCCACTAGAACTAGTGACACTCCAAGAACACTGGTGACAGGCCACTAGAGCTGGTGACAGTCCACTAGAGCTGGTGACACTCCAAGAACACTGGTGACAGTCCACTAGAGCTGGTGACACACCAAAAACACTGGTGACACACCAAGAACACTGGTGACAGTCCACTAGAGCTGGTGACACTCCAAGAACACTGGAGACAGTCCACTAGAGCTGGTAACACACCAAGAACACTAGTGACCGCACACTAGAGCTGGTGACACACCAAGAACACTGGTGACAGTCCACTAGAGCTGGTGACACTCCAAGAACAGCGGTGACAGCTCACTAGAGCTGGTGACAGTCCACTAGAGCTGGTGACACACTAAGAACACAGGTGACAGACCACTAGAGGTGGTGACACTCCAAGAACTCTGGTGACATCCCACTATAGCTAGTGACAGTCCACTAGAGCTGGTGACACACCAAGAACACTGGTGACAGCCCACTGGAGCTGGTGACACACCAAGAACACTGGCGACAGACCACTAGAGCTAGTGACACACCAAGAACACTGGTGAGAGCCCACTAGAACTGGTGATATACCAAGAACACTGACGACAGACCACTAGAGCTGGTGACACACCAAGAACACTGGCGACAGACCACTAGATCTGGTGATACACCAAGAACACTGGTGACAGGCCACTAGAGCTTGTGACACACCAAGAACACTGGCGACAGACCACTAGAGCTGGTGACAGTCCACTAGAGCTGGTGACACACCAAGAACACTGGTGACAGTCTACTAGAGCAGGTGACACACCAAGAACACTGGTGACAGTCCACTAGAGCTTGTGACACACCAAGAACACTGGCGACAGACCACTAGAGCTGGTGACAGTCCACTAGAGCTTGTGACACACCAAGAACACTGGTGACAGACCACAAGAGCAGGTGACACACCAAGAACACTGGCGACAGCCCACTACAGCTGGTGACACACCAAGAACACTGGTGACAGTACTCTAGAGCTGGTGACACACTAAGAACATTGGCGACAGCCCACTAGATCTGGTGACACACCAAGAACACTGGTGACAGTCCACTAGAGCTGGTGACACTTCAAGAACACTGGTGACAGTCCACTAGAGCTGGTGACACACCAAGAACACTGGTGACAGTCCACTAGAGCTTGTGACAGCCCACTAGAGCTGGTGACAGCCCACTAGAGCTGGTGACAGCCCACTAGAGCTGGTGAAATACAATGAACACTGTTGACAGTCCACTAGAGATGATGACACACCAAGAACACTGGTGACAGTCCACTAGAGCTGGTGACACACCAAGAACACTGGTGACAGTCCACTAGAGCTGGTGACACACCAAGAACACTGGTGACAGTTCACTAGAGCTGGTGACAGTCGACTAGAGCTGGTGATACACCAAGAACACTGGTGACAGCCCACTAGAGCTGGTGACACACCAAGAACACTGGTGACAGCCCACTAGAGCTGGTGACACTCCACGAACACTGGTGACAGTCCACTAGAGCTGGTGACACACCAAGAACACTGGTGACAGTCCACTAGAGCAGGCGACACACCAAGAACACTGGTGACAGCCCACTAGAGCTGGTGACAGTCCACTAGAGCTGGTGACACTCCAAGAACACTGGTGACAGGACACTAGAGCTGGTGACAGTCCACTAGAGCTGGTGACACTCCAAGAACACTGGTGACAGTCCACTAGAGCTGGTGACACTCCAAGAACACTGGAGACAGTCCACTATAGCTGGTAACACACCAAGAACTCTAGTGACAGCACACTAGAGCTGGTGACACACCAAGAACACTGGTGACAGTCCACTAGAGCTGGTGACACTCCAAGAACAGCGGTGACAGTCCACTAGAGCTGGTGACACACCACGAACACTGGTGACAGTCCACTAGAGCAGGCGACACACCAAGAACACTGGTGACAGCCCACTAGAGCTGGTGACAGTCCACTAGAGCTGGTGACACTCCAAGAACACTGGTGACAGGACACTAGAGCTGGTGACAGTCCACTAGAGCTGGTGACACTCCAAGAACACTGGTGACAGTCCACTAGAGCTGGTGACACTCCAAGAACACTGGAGACAGTCCACTATAGCTGGTAACACACCAAGAACACTAGTGACCGCACACTAGAGCTGGTGACACACCAAGAACACTGGTGACAGTCCACTAGAGCTGGTGACACTCCAAGACCAGCGGTGACAGCTCACTAGAGCTGGTGACAGTCCACTAGAGCTGGTGACACACCAAGAACACAGGTGACAGACCCCTAGAGGTGGTGACACTCCAAGAACACTGGTGACATCCCACTATAGCTGGTGACAGTCCACTAGAGCTGGTGACACTCCAAGAACACTGGTGACAGGACACTAGAGCTGGTGACAGTCCACTAGAGCTGGTGACACTCCAAGAACACTGGTGACAGGACACTAGAGCTGGTGGCAGTCCACTAGAGCTGGTGACACTCCAAGAACACTGGTGACAGTCCACTAGAGCTGGTGACAGTCCACTAGAACTAGTGACACTCCAAGAACACTGGTGACAGGCCACTAGAGCTGGTGACAGTCCACTAGAGCTGGTGACACTCCAAGAACACTGGTGACAGTCTACTAGAGCTGGTGACACACCAAGAACACTGGTGACACACCAAGAACACTGGTGACAGTCCAATAGAGCTGGTGACACTCCAAGAACACTGGAGACAGTCCACTAGAGCTGGTAACACACCAAGAACACTAGTGACCGCACACTAGAGCTGGTGACACACCAAGAACACTGGTGACAGTCCACTAGAGCTGGTGACACTCCAAGAACAGCGGTGACAGCTCACTAGAGCTGGTGACAGTCCACTAGAGCTGGTGACACACCAAGAACACAGGTGACAGACCACTAGAGGTGGTGATACTCCAAGAACACTGGTGACATCCCACTATAGCTGGTGACAGTCCACTAGAGCTGGTGACACACCAAGAACACTGGTGACAGCCCACTGGAGCTGGTGACACACCAAGAACACTGGCGACAGACCACTAGAGCTAGTGACACACCAAGAACACTGGTGAGAGCCCACTAGAACTGGTGATATACCAAGAACACTGACGACAGACCACTAGAGCTGGTGACACACCAAGAACACTGGCGACAGACCACTAGATCTGGTGATACACCAAGAACACTGGTGACAGTCCACTAGAGCTTGTGAAACACCAAGATCACTGGCGACAGACCACTAGAGCTGGTGACACTCCAAGAACACTGGTGACAGGACACTAGAGCTGGTGACAGTCCATTAGAGCTGGTGACACTCCAAGAACACTGGTGACAGTCCACTAGAGTTGGTGACAGTCCACTAGAGCTGGTGACACTCCAAGAAGACTGGTGACAGGACACTAGAGCTGGTGACAGTCCATTAGAGCTGGTGACACTCCAAGAACACTGGTGACAGTCCACTAGAGTTGGTGACAGTCCACTAGAGCTAGTGACACTCCAAGCACACTGGTGACAGGCCACTAGAGCTGGTGACACTCCAAGAACACTGGTGACAGTCCACTAGAGCTGGTGACAGTCCACTAGAGCTGGTGACACACCAAGAACACTGGTGACAGTCCACTAGAGCTGGTGACACGCCAAGAACACTGGCGACAGTCCACTAGAGCTGGTAACACACCAGGAACACTAGTGACCGCACACTAGAGCTGGTGACACACCAAGAACACTGGTGACAGTCCACGAGAGCTGGTGACACTCCAAGAACACTGGTGACAGCTCACTAGAGCTGGTGACAGTCCACTAGAGCTGGTGACACACCAAGAACACAGGTGACAGACCACTAGAGGTGGTGACACTCCAAGAACACTGGTGACATCCCACTATAGCTGGTGACAGTCCACTAGAGCTGGTGACACACCAAGAACACTGGTGACAGCCCACTGGAGCTGGTGACACACCAAGAACACTGTTGACAGTCCACTAGAGCTGGTGACACACCAAGAACACTCTTGACAGTCCTCTAGAGCTGGTGACACACCAAGAACACTGGTGACAGCCCACTAGCGCTGGTGACACTCCAAGAACACCGGTGACAGTCCACTAGAGCTGGTGACACACCAAGAACACTGGTGACAGTCCACAAGAGCAGGTGACACACCAAGAACACTGGTGACAGTCCACTAGAGCTTGTGACACACCAAGAACATTGGCGACAGACCATAGAGCTGGTGACACACCAAGAACACTGGTGACAGCCCACTAGAGCTGGTGATACACCAAGAACACTGGCGACAGACCACTAGAGCTGGTGACACACCAAGAACACTGGCGACAGACCACTAGAGCTGGTGATACACCAAGAACACTGGCGACAGACCACTAGAGCTGGTGACACACCAAGAACACTGGTGACAGTCCACTAGAGCAGGTGACACACCAAGAACACTGGTGACAGTCCACTAGAGCTTGTGACACACCAAGAACACTGGCGACAGACCACTAGAGCTGGTGACACACCAAGAACACTGGTGACAGCCCACTAGAGCTGGTGACACACCAAGAACACTGGTGACAGACCACTAGAGCTGGTGACACACCAAGAACACTGGTGACAGTCCACTAGAGCTGGTGACACACCAAGAACACTGGTGACAGTCCACTAGAGCTGGTGACACACCAAGAACACTGGTGACATCCCACTAGAGCTGGTGACAGTCCACTAGAGCTGGTGACACACCAAGAACACTGGTGACAGCCCACTAGAGCTGGTGACACACCAAGAACACTGGTGACAGTCCACTAGAGCTGGTGACACACCAAGAACACTGGTGACAGTCCACTAGAGCTGGTGACACACCAAGAACACTGGTGACAGTCCACTAGAGCTGGTGACACACCACTAGAGCTGGTGACACTCCAAGAACTGGTGACAGTCCACTAGAGCTGGTGACAGTCCACTAGAGCTGGTGACACACCAAGAACACTGGTGACAGTCCACTAGAGCTGGTGACACACCAAGAACACTGGTGACAGTCCACTAGAGCTGGTGACACACCAAGAACACTGGTGACAGACCACTAGAGCTGTGACACACCAAGAACACTGGTGACAGCCCACT
This sequence comes from Procambarus virginalis, assembly GCA_020271785.1. NCBI lineage: Eukaryota > Metazoa > Arthropoda > Malacostraca > Decapoda > Cambaridae > Procambarus > Procambarus virginalis. Next base: position 85,782 of record WNGS01163933.1, read on the forward strand.
AGAGCTGGTGACACACCAAGAACACTGGTGACAGTCCACTAGAGCTGGTGACACACCAGAAACACTGGTGACAGTCCACTAGAGCTGGTGACACACCAAGAACACTGGTGACAGTCCACTAGAGCTGGTGACACACCAAGAACACTGGTGACAGACCACTAGAGCTGGTGACACACCAAGAACACTGGTGACAGTCCACTAGAGCTGTGACACACCAAGAACACTGGTGACAGTCCACTAGAGCTGGTGACACACCAAGAACACTGGTGACAGTCCACTAGAGCTGGTGACAGTCCACTAGAGCTGGTGACACACCAAGAACACTGGTGACAGTCCACTAGAGCTGGTGACAGACCACTAGAGCTGGTGACACTCCAAGAACACTGGTGACAGTCCACTAGAGCTGGTGACAGTCCACTAGAGCTGGTGACACACCAAGAACACTGGTGACAGTCCACTAGAGCTGGTGACACACCAAGAACACTGGTGACAGCCCACTAGAGCTGGTGACACACCAAGAACACTGGTGACAGTCCACTAGAGCTGGTGACACACCAAGAACACTGGTGACAGTCCACTAGAGCTGGTGACACACCAAGAACACTGGTGACAGCCCACTAGAGCTGGTGACACTCCAAGAACACTGGTGACAGTCCACTAGAGCTGGTGACACACCAAGAACACTGGTGACAGTCCACTAGAGCTGGTGACACACCAAGAACACTGGTGACAGTCCACTAGAGCTGGTGACACACCAAGAACACTGGCGACAGACCACTAGAGCTGGTGATACACCAAGAACACTGGCGACAGACCACTAGAGCTGGTGACACACCAAGAACACTGGCGACAGACCACTAGAGCTGGTGACACACCAAGAACACTGGTGACAGTCCACTAGAGCTGGTGACACACCAAGAACACTGGTGACAGTCCACTAGAGCTTGTGACACACCAAGAACACTGGTGACAGACCACTAGAGCTGGTGACAGTCCACTAGAGCTGGTGACACACCAAGAACACTGGTGACAGACCACTAGAGCTGGTGACACACCAAGAACACTGGTGACAGCCCACTACAGCTGGTGACACACCAAGAACACTGGTGACAGTCCACTAGAGCTGGTGACACACTAAGAACATTGGCGACAGCCCACTAGAGCTGGTGACACACCAAGAACACTGGTGACAGTCCACTAGAGCTGGTGACACACCAAGAACACTGGTGACAGTCCACTAGAGCTGGTGACACACCAAGAACACTGGTGACAGTCCACTAGAGCTTGTGACAGCCCACTAGAGCTGGTGACAGCCCACTAGAGCTGGTGACAGCCCACTAGAGCTGGTGACATACAAGAACACTGGTGACAGTCCACTAGAGCTGGTGACACACCAAGAACACTGGTGACAGTCCACTAGAGCTGGTGACACCCAAGAACACTGTGACAGTCCACTAGAGCTGGTGACACACCAAGACACTGGTGACAGTTCACTAAGAGCTGGTGACAGTCCACTAGAGCTGGTGACACACCAAGAACACTGGTGACAGCCCACTAGAGCTGGTGACACACCAAGAACACTGGTGACAGCCCACTAGAGCTGGTGACACACGAACACTGGACAGTCCACTAGAGCTGGTGACACACCAAGAACACTGGTGACAGTCCACTAGAGCTGGTGACACACCAAGAACACTGGTGACAGCCACTAGAGCTGGTGACAGTCCACTAGAGCTGTGCACTCCAAGAACACTGGTGACAGNATTATGACCCTGTTTCATTTTACTAAATTAGAAATATACTTTTATATTTCTACATTTATATAAATAACAGCAAATAAAAAACTACGATTATGAAACATTTAAGGTTGCCACAAGGTTTCAAATTTTTTTAGCAAACGTTTCGTGCAATACGATTCAGAAACTTATTTACATCCACACAAAAATACGCATCTAATGCGTGCAAACAAACGTTGCCAATACTTTCCAACACTTTCCAGATACGTTGTGGCAACCTAAAATTGTTTGCTGGGTGGTGACACACCAAGAACACTGGTGACAGTCCACTAGAGCTGGTGACAGTCCACTAGATCTGGTGACACACCAAGAACACTGGTGACAGTCCACTAGAGCTGGCGACAGTCCACTAGAGCTGGTGACACCAAGAACACTGGTGACAGTCCACTAGAGCTGGTGACACACCAAGAACACTGGCGACAGTCCACTAGAGCTGGTGACACACCAAGAACACTGGTGACAGTCCACAAGAGCTGGTGACACACCAAGAACACTGGTGACAGCACATTGGAGCTGGTGACACACCAAGAACACTGGTGACAGACCACTAGAGCTGGTGACAGTCCACTAGATCTGGTGACACACCAAGAACACTGGTGACAGCCCACTAGAGCTGGTGACACACCAAGAACACTGGTGACAGCCCACTAGAGCTGTTGACACAATAAGAACACTGGTGACAGCCCACTAGAGCTGGTGACACACCAAGAACACTGGTGACAGTCCACTAGAGCTCGTGACACCCCAAGAACACTGGTGACAGCCCACTAGAGCTGGTGACACACCAAGAACACTGGTGACAGTCCACTAGAGCTGGTGACACACCAAGAACATTGGTGACAGTCCACTAGAGCTGCTGACACTCCAAGAACACCGGTGACAGACCACTAGAGCTGGTGACACTCCAAGAACACTGGTGACAGCCCACTAGAGCTGCTGACAGTCCACTACGTCTGGTGACACACCAAGAACACTGGTGACAGTCCACTAGAGCTGTGACAATCCAAGAACACGGTGACAGACACTAGAGCTGGTGACACTCCAAGAACACTGGTGACAGTCCACTGAGCTGGTGACACACCAAGAACACTGGTGACAGTCCACTAGAGCTGGTGACACTCCAAGAACTCTGGTGACAGACCACTAGAGCTGGTGACACTCCAAGAACACTGGTGACAGTCCACTAGAGCTAGTGACAGTCCACTAGAGCTGGTGACACACCAAGAACACTGGTGACAGACCACTAGAGCTGGTGACACTCCAAGAACACTGGTGACAGCCCACTAGAGCTGGTGACAGTCCACTAGAGCTGGTCACACTCCAAGAACACTGGTGACAGTCCACTGGAGCTGGTGACAGTCCACTAGAGCTGGTGACACACCAAGAACACTGGCGACAGTCCACTAGAGCTGGTGACGCACCAAGAACACTGGTGACAGTCCACTAGAGCTGGTGACACCAAGAACACTGGTGACAGTCCACTAGAGCTGGTGACACACCAAGAACACTGGTGACAGACCACTAGAGCTGGTGACACTCCAAGAACACTGGTGACAGTCCACTGGAGCTGGTGACAGTCCACTAGAGCTGGTGACACACCAAGAACACTGGTGACAGTCCACTAGAGTTGTGACACACCAAGAACACTGGTGACAGTCCACTAGAGCTGGTGACACACCAAGAACACTGGTGACAGTCCACTAGAGCTGGTGACAGTCCACTAGAGCTGGTGACACACCAAGAACACTGGTGACAGTCCACTAGAACTGGTGACACACCAAGAACACTGGTGACAGTCCACTAGAGCTGGTGACACACCAAGAACACTGGTGACAGCACATAGAGCTGGTGACACACCAAGAACACTGGTGACAGACCACTAGAGCTGGTGACAGTCCACTAGAGCTGGTGACACACCAAGAACACTGGTGACAGCCCACTAAAGCTGGTGACACTCCAAGAACACTGGTGACAGCCCACTAGAGCTGGTGACACTCCAAGAACACTGGTGACAGTCCACTAGAGCTGGTGACCACCAAGAACACTGGTGACAGTCCACTAGAGCTGGTGACAGTCCACTAGAGCTGGTGACACACCAAGAACACTGGTGACATCCCACTAGAGCTGGTGACACACCAAGAACACTGGTGACAGTCCACTAGAGCTGGTGACACACCAAGAACACTGGTGACAGTCCACTAGAGCTGGTGACACTCCAAGAACACTGGTGACAGCCCACTAGAGCTGGTGACAGTCCACTAGAGCTGGTGACACACCAAGAACACTGGTGACAGTCCACTAGAGCTGGTGACAGTCCACTAGATCTGGTGACACACCAAGAACACTGGTGACAGTCCACTAGAGCTGCTGACGCTCCAAGAACACCGGTGACACACCACTAGAGCTGGTGACACTCCAAGAACACTGGTGACAGTCCACTAGAGCTGGTGACAGTCCACTAGAGCTGGTGACACACAAAGAACACTGGTGACAGACCACTAGAGCTGGTGACACTCCAAGAACACTGGTGACAGCCCACTAGAGCTGGTGACAGTCCACTAGAGCTGGTCACACTCCAAGAACACTGGTGACAGTCCACTGGAGCTGGTGACAGTCCACTAGAGCTGGTGACACACCAAGAACACTGGCGACAGTCCACTAGAGCTGGTGACGCACCAAGAACACTGGTGACAGTTCACTAGAGCTGGTGACACACCAAGAACACTGGTGACAGTCCACTAGAGCTAGTGACACACCAAGAACACTGGTGACAGTCCACTAGAGCTGGTGACACACCAAGAACACTGGCGACAGTCCACTAGAGCTGGTGACACACCAAGAACACTGGTGACAGTTCACTAGAGCTGGCGACACACCAAGAACACTGGTGACAGTCCACTAGAGCTGGTGACTCACCAAGAACACTGGTGACAGTCCACTAGAGCTGGTGACAGTCCACTAGAGCTGGTGACACTCAAGAACACTGGTGACAGGCCACTAGAGCTGGTGACAGTCTACTAGATCTGGTGACACTCCAAGAACACTGGTGACAGTCCACTAGAGCTGGTGACAGTCCACTAAAACTGGTGACACTCCAAGAACACTGGTGACAGGCCACTAGAGCTGGTGACAGTCCACTAGAGCTGGTGACACTCCAAGAACACTGGTGACAGTCCACTGGAGCTGGTGACAGTCCACTAGAGCTGGTGACACACCAAGAACACTGGCGACAGTCCACTAGAGCTGGTGACACACCAAGAACACTGGTGACAGTCCACTAGAGCTGGTGACACACCAAGAACACTGGCGACAGTCCACTAGAGCTGGTGACACACCAAGAACACTGGTGACAGTCCACTAGAGCTGGTGACACACCAAGAACACTGGTGACAGCACATTGGAGCTGGTGATACACCAAGAACACTGGTGACAGACCACTAGAGATGGTGACAGTCCACTAGAGCTGGTGACACACCAAGAACACTGGTGACAGCCCACTAGAGCTGGTGACACTCCAAGAACACTGGTGACAGTCCACTAGAGCTGGTGACAGTCCACTAGAGCTGGTGACACACCAAGAACACTGGTGACAGTCCACTAGAGCTGGTGACACACCAAGAACACTGGTGACAGCCCACTAGAGCTGGTGACACACCAAAAACACTGGTGACAGTCCACTAGAGCTGGTGACACACCAAGAACACTGGTGACAGTTCACTAGAGCTGGTGACTCACCAAGAACACTGGTGACAGTCCACTAGAGCTGGTGACAGTCCACTAGAGCTGGTGACACTCCAAGAACACTGGTGACAGGCCACTAGAGCTGGTGACAGTCCACTAGAGCTGGTGACACTCCAAGAACACTGGTGACAGGCCACTAGAGCTGGTGACAGTCCACAAGAGCTGGTGAAACTCCAAGAACACTGGTGACAGTCCACTAGAGCTGGTGACAGTCCACTAGAGCTGGTGACACACCAAGAACACTGGGACAGGCCACTAGAGCTGGTGACACTCCAAGAACTCTGGTGACAGACCACTAGAGCTGGTGACACTCCAAGAACATTGGTGACAGTCCACTAGAGCTTGTGACAGTCCACTAGAGCTGGTGACAGTCTACTAGAGCTGGTGACACACAAAGAACACTGGTGACAGACCACTAGAACTGGTGACACTCCAAGAACACTGGTGAAGCCCACAAGAGCTGGTGACAGTCCACTAGAGCTGGTGACACCAAGAACACTGGTGACAGTCCACTAGAGCTGGGACAGTCCACTGAGCTGGTGACAGTCCACTAGAGCTGGTGACACACCAAGAACACTGGTGACAGTCCACTAGAGCTGGTGACACACCAAGAACACTGGTGACAGTCCACTAGAGCTGGTGAC
>WNGS01163933.1:102046-119555 GCA_020271785.1 Procambarus virginalis
GGTCAGTTATTGTTGAGTTAAATGTTGGTTGTGGAGTAATGTTCATGATGGGGTCAGGGTTTTGGATAAGAAAAAGTGTGTGTAAATTTCTTTACACACAAATTTCTTAATTTCCGAGGAGGGGGAGTTGTAGTGATCTGGCGCGTAGATCATTGCTTCTTCCTTTCTTCTCCCTTTCTTCCCCCCTTCTCCCTTCTCCCCCCGTCTCCCTTTCTACCCTCTTTCTCCCCTTCCCCGTGGGCCAACCCTCTTTCGTCAAGGGTCATAAAGCTTCCTGCCTTTTGCTCCCCTTGGCCGTCTTTGGAAATTAGTCAGTGACAAACCTTTAGAACAATACTCCAGGACCAATAAAACTTGGGTTCTCGAATGTCGGGCAGCCAGAGAGCGCCAGCCGTCTTGTGGGCGTTTCCTGTCGTACCGTGGAAACGGTGTGTGAGCCTACGGTAGTCAAACAGATCTTTCAGAAACAAGGCCTATGCCCAGTCCTAGGAGGCGGGGCTAATCAAGAATTGTCTGGTCTGAGAGTGACACTCTGCGCTCATTGGTTGAGTAGGAAGTCAGTCTCAGGAGTGCCTGCCATGCCATTGGCCGGTCTCTAGTTCACCCAGTTATGTTAAATCCATTGGCCTAGGCTGGGAGAGGCGGAGTTAAATGGGCCTAGGAGTGTGGTAGCATTTTTTGTAGGAGAGAGAATTCAGTGTGTCTTGGGAGTTTTTCGGGACTGGGGGCAAGCCAGCCCGCGTCCAAAGGGGCTGAGGGCCGCCATCAACATCTTGGCAAATTGTGCGACTGAAGGTAGTGTGCTCCTACGTTTCTTGCATATTGGTGATTGCATTTCCATTAGCCTCTTTTATTTTGGTAGATGTTATTAGAGTAGGCTATATGTCAATTGTGATTTAAATATACAGTTACAATAATAAAATAATTGTTAATTTCATCTTGGTGAGTTATCTGTCCCCTGGTGTTAATATATGGTATTCATGCGATTTCCATGTACTGTGTTAGAACTTCCCTGTGTTTCTCCATTCTTAGGAATAATAAAGTAAAGCGAGAGCCTCCCCCGTTCAGTTTAATAAGACTAAAGTAATCCATTCAATTTCAATCACTGGTCTGTTGAGTTCCCTGATTATCGAGTCCCTTCCTTCCTGGAGACCGATAATTATAGACACATTCATTCCTTTGGAAGGTGGTGGCAGTGAAAGGAAAAGGGTAAGATTAATAATCCCTTTCCTTGTGATATTCCTCATTTAATATTCAGCTTATATTCGTGACAGTCCAGCGAGGGGTCATACTGGTCCGTTATTAGTGTTTGCTGGTTATTAAATGTGGACAGAGATATTACAATAAATGATTTAATAATAGTTCAATTAATGAGAGAAGACAGCACTGAGGTACCCATTACAAGTCCACTAGAGCTGGTGACAAACCAAGAACACTGGTGACAGACCACTAGAGCTGGTGACACTACAAGAAAACTGGTGACAGTCAACTAGAGCTGGTGACACACCAAGAACACTGGTGACAGTCCACTAGAGCTGGTAACACACCAAGAATACTGGTGACAGCCCACTAGAGCTGGTGACACACCAAGAACACTGGTGACAGTCCACTAGAGCTGGTAACACACCAAGAACACTGGTGACAGTCCACTAGAGCTGGTGACAGTCACTAGAGGTGGTAACACACCAAGAACACTGGTGACAGTCCACTAGAGCTGGTGACACACCAAGAACACTGGTGACAGTCCACTAAAGCTGGTGACAGTCCACTAGAGCTGGTGACACACCAAGAACACTGGTGACAGTCAACAAGAGCTGGTGACACACCAAGAACACTGGTGACAGTCCACTAGAGCTGGTAACACACCAAGAACACTGGTGACAGCCCACTAGAGCTGGTGACACACCAAGAACACTGGTGACAGCCCACTAGAGCTGGTGACACACCAAGAACACTGGTGACAGCCCACTAGATCTGGTGACACACCAAGAACACTTGTGACATCCCATTAGAGCTGGAGACACACAAAGAACACTGGCGACAGTCAACTAGAGCTGGTGACACACCAGGAACACTGGTGACAGTCCACTAGAGCTGGTGACACACCAAGAACACTGGCGACAGCACATTGGAGCTGGTGACACACCAATAACACTGGTGACAGACCACTAGAGCTGGTGACAGTCCACTAGAGCTGGTGACACACCAAGAACACTGGTGACAGCCCACTAGAGCTGGTGAAACTCCAAGAACACTGGTGACAGTCCACTAGAGCTGGTGACAGTCACTAGAGTTGGTAACACACCAAGAACACTGGTGACAGTCCACTAGAGCTGGTGACACACCAAGAACACTGGTGACAGTCCACTAGAGCTGGTGACCGTCCACTAGATCTTGTGACACACCAAGAACACTGGTGACAGTCCACTAGAGCTGCTGACACTCCAAGAACACTGGTGACAGCCCACTAGAGCTGCTGACAGTCCACTAGAACTGGTGACACACCAAGAACACTGGTGACAGTCCACTAGAGCTGGTGACAGTTCACTAGACCTGGTGACACACCAAAAACACTGGTGACAGTCCACTAGAGCTGCTGACATTCCAAGAACACCGGTAACAGACCACTAGAGCTGGTGACACTCCAAGAACACTGGTGACAGTCCACTAGAGCTGGTGACACAACAGGAACACTGGTGACAGTCCACTAGAGCTGGTGACACTCCAAGAACTCTGGTGACAGTCCACTAGAGCTGGTGACACTCCAAGAACACTGGTGACAGTCCACTAGAGCTGGTGACAGTCCACTAGTGCTGGTGACAGTCCACTAGAGCTGGTGACAGTCCACTAGAGCTGGTGACAGTCCACTAGAGCTGGTGACAAACCAAGAACACTGGTGACAGACCACTAGAGCTGGTGACACTCCAAGAAAACTGGTGACAGCCCACTAGAGCTGGTGACAGTGCACTAGAGCTGGTCACACTCCAAGAACACTGGTGACAGTCCACTGGAGCAGGTGACAGTCCACTAGAGCTGGTGACACACCAAGAACACTGGCGACAGTCCACTAGAGCTGGTGACGCACCAAGAACACTGGTGACAGTCCACTAGAGCTGGTGACACACCAAGAACACTGGTGACAGTCCACTAAAGCTGGTGACAGTCCACTAGAGCTGGTGACACACCAAGAACACTGGTGATAGTCCACTAGAGCTGGTGACACACCAAGAACACTGGTGACAGTCCACTAGAGCTGGTAACACACCAAGAACACTGGTGACAGCCCACTAGAGCTGGTGACACACCAAGAACACTGGTGACAGCCCACTAGATCTGGTGACACACCAAGAACACTGGTGACATCCCACTAGAGCTGGAGACACACAAAGAACACTGGCGACAGTCAACTAGAGCTGGTGACACACCAAGAACACTGGTGACAGTCCACTAGAGCTGGTGACACACCAAGAACACTGGCGACAGCACATTGGAGCTGGTGACACACCAATAACACTGGTGACAGACCACTAGAGCTGGTGACAGTCCACTAGAGCTGGTGACACACCAAGAACACTGGTGACAGCCCACTAGAGCTGGTGAAACTCCAAGAACACTGGTGACAGTCCACTAGAGCTGGTGACAGTCACTAGAGCTGGTAACACACCAAGAACACTGGTGACAGTCCACTAGAGCTGGTGACACACCAAGAACACTGGTGACAGTCCACTAGAGCTGGTGACACACCAAGAACACTGGTGACAGCCCACTAGAGCTGGTGACACACCAAGAACACTGGTGACAGTCCACTAGAGCTCGTGACACACCAAGAACACTGGTGACAGTCCACTAGAGCTGGTGACAGTCACTAGAGATGGTAACACACCAAGAACACTGGTGACAGTCCACTAGAGCTGGTGACACACCAAGAACACTGGTGACAGTCCACTAGAGCTGGTGACACACCATGAACACTGGTGACAGTCCACTAGAGCTCGTGACACACCAAGAACACTGGTGACAGCCCACTAGAGCTGGTGACACACCAAGATCACTGGTGACAGTCCACTAGAGCTGGTGACACACCAAGAACATTGGTGACAGTCCACTAGATCTGGTGACACACCAAGAACACTGGTGACAGTCCACTAGAGCTGGTGACAGTCCACTAGATCTGGTGACATACCAAGAACACTGGTGACAGTCCACTAGAGCTGCTGACACTCCAAGAACACTGGTGACAGCCCACTAGAGCTGCTGACAGTCCACTAGAGCTGGTGACACACCAAGAACACTGGTGACAGTCCACTAGAGCTGGTGACAGTCCACTAGACCTGGTGACACACCAAAAACACTGGTGACAGTCCACTAGAGCTGCTGACATTCCAAGAACACCGGTGACAGACCACTAGAGCTGGTGACACTCCAAGAACACTGGTGACAGTCCACTAGAGCTGGTGACACACCAGGAACACTGGTGACACACCAGGAACACTGGTGACAGTCCACTAGAGCTGGTGACACTCCAAGATCTCTGGTGACAGACCACTAGAGCTGGTGACACTCCAAGAACACTGGTGACAGTCCACTAGAGCTGGTGACAGTCCACTAGAGCTGGTGACAGTCCACTAGAGCTGGTGACAGACCACTAGAGCTGGTGACAAACCAAGAACACTGGTGACAGACCACTAGAGCTGGTGACACTACAAGAAAACTGGTGACAGCCCACTAGAGCTGGTGACAGTGCACTAGAGCTGGTCACACTCCAAGAACACTGGTGACAGTCCACTGGAGCAGGTGACAGTCCACTAGAGCTGGTGACACACCAAGAATACTGGCGACAGTCCACTAGAGCTGGTGACGCACCAAGAACACTGGTGACAGTCCACTAGAGCTGTTGCCACACCAAGAACACTGGTGACAGTCCACTAGAGCTGGTGACAGTCACTAGAGCTGGTAACACACCAAGAACACTGGTGACAGTCCACTAGAGCTGGTGACACACCAAGAACACTGGTGACAGTCCACTAGAGCTGGTGACACACCAAGAACACTGGTGACAGCCCACTAGAGCTGGTGACACACCAAGAACACTGGTGACAGTCCACTAGAGCTCGTGACACACCAAGAACACTGGTGACAGTCCACTAGAGCTGGTGACAGTCACTAGAGATGGTAACACACCAAGAACACTGGTGACCGTCCACTAGAGCTGGTGACACACCAAGAACACTGGTGACAGTCCACTAGAGCTGGTGACACACCATGAACACTGGTGACAGTCCACTAGAGCTCGTGACACACCAAGAACACTGGTGACAGCCCACTAGAGCTGGTGACACACCAAGATCACTGGTGACAGTCCACTAGAGCTGGTGACACACCAAGAACATTGGTGACAGTCCACTAGATCTGGTGACACACCAAGAACACTGGTGACAGTCCACTAGAGCTGGTGACAGTCCACTAGATCTGGTGACATACCAAGAACACTGGTGACAGTCCACTAGAGCTGCTGACACTCCAAGAACACTGGTGACAGCCCACTAGAGCTGCTGACAGTCCACTAGAGCTGGTGACACACCAAGAACACTGGCGACAGTCCACTAGAGCTGGTGACGCACCAAGAACACTGGTGACAGTCCACTAGACCTGGTGACACACCAAGAACACTGGTGACAGTCCACTAAAGCTGGTAACAGTCCACTAGAGCTGGTGACACACCAAGAACACTGGTGACAGTCCACTAGAGCTGGTGACACACCAAGAACACTGGTGACAGTCCACTAGAGCTGGTAACACACCAAGAACACTGGTGACAGCCCACTAGAGCTGGTGACACACCAAGAACACTGGTGACAGCCCACTAGATCTGGTGACACACCAAGAACACTGGTGACATCCCACTAGAGCTGGAGACACACAAAGAACACTGGCGACAGTCAACTAGAGCTGGTGACACACCAAGAACACTGGTGACAGTCCACTAGAGCTGGTGACACACCAAGAACACTGGCGACAGCACATTGGAGCTGGTGACACACCAACAACACTGGTGACAGACCACTAGAGCTGGTGACAGTCCACTAGAGCTGGTGACACACCAAGAACACTGGTGACAGCCCACTAGAGCTGGTGACAGTCACTAGAGCTGGTAACACACCAAGAACACTCGTGACAGTCCACTAGAGCTGGTGACACACCAAGAACATTATTCAGTCTCCGTGGTGTAGTGGTAAGACACTCCCCTGGCGTTCCGCGAGCGCTATGTCATGGGTTCGTATCCTGGCCGTGGAGGATTTACTGGGCGCAATTCCTTAACTGTAGCCTCTGTTTAACGCAACAGTAAAATGTGTACTTGGATGAAAAAACGATTCTTCGCGGCGGGGATCGTATTCCAGGGACCTGCCCGAAACGCTACGCGTACTAGTGGCTGTACAAGAATGTAACAACTCTTGTATATATCTCAAAAAAAAAAAAAAAAAACACTGGTGACAGTCCACTAGAGCTGGTGACACACCAAGAACACTGGTGACAGTCCACTAGAGCTGGTGACACACCAAGAACACTGGTGACAGCCCACTAGAGCTGGTGACACACCAAGAACACTGGTGACAGTCCACTAGAGCTCGTGACACACCAAGAACACTGGTGACAGTCCACTAGAGCTGGTGACAGTCACTGTGGTGTCTGTGTATAGCTGAGATAGTCTTGGTTGTAAGGTTGATGTAAAGTCATTCCTGGTTACTGACTTTAATACTTAACAGACGATTACATGATAGAGTAGCTCCCAAGCTTGGCAGGCGTCCTGTGTGCTGTTTACCATCTCTCGTGGCGTCCAGACGCCGCACATAGAAAACGGATGGTACCATTTTCTGTGAACATGACATCCCTCCTTTTCTTTATAAAGAATGAATACAGGATGTCTACCATGCTTGTAGCACAAAGCAAAGTTATTGACACAAAGTAAGTTATTAACATATCAAGAGATATTGCATACATTTAACATTAATTAAACACACAAAGAATTTAAACAATCTTTACCACAAAGGATTTCAATGTTAAAAATACATATGCAATGTTAAACAAACATGAAAGAAACTGTAATACAAAGTTACAAAATATTGAATGAGAGATCTGCATTATTCAAACAATATTAAATTTAGTTCAGCATAACAAGTAAATACTTTGCATTACATAGGAACACAATTAATCATCATATCGTGTAGGGCGTTTAACATGTCGTTTTGGACGAGAGTCCTTAAATACAAAAACATCCCTCGATGAATTGTTTATCGAGTTATAACTCATTTTTTCTTTTTCTTTTGCACGACTTTGCACTTCATCATTTTCTACACTATTTGGAATCACTTTGAAATAAGCCATATTACGTGTTATACTATGATCTCTATTACTCGCTGTTACCATAGTTCCTTTTACACTAATCACTTTATATGGTTTTGTATCATACGGCATATCTAGCTTTCCCTCTTTTTTCTTTTTAACGAGAACAGTATCTCCAACCTTTATGAATTGTTCCTTTGCACGTTGATCATGAGCAATTTTCATTTTGCCCTTGGCTAGTGCATCCTTCTGAGCGAGACGTTTATCCGTTACTTTGGCTGGCATGACAGGTAGTGCGATTCTCATAGGACGTCCAAATAAAAGTTCGCCAGGCGACTTGCCCAGTGTTCCATGCGGTGTTGCACGGTAGTTCCTGAGAAAAGCATACATAGCTTGTTTCCAGGATCGTCCTTCGGCATGAGCACAGCGTACAGCTTTCATGAGAGGTTGCATGAATCTCTCTACTTCTCCATTTGCTTGAGGATGTAGTGGCATCACACGGCGGTGTTTGAATCCAATATGCTCAGCAAAGTTGACAAAGTCTTGTCCATTAAATGGCGGTCCATTGTCCGTCTTGACAACTTCAGGAATGCCAAAGTTTGAAAAGATCTTGTCGAGTTTCGGGATGACAGCCTTTGCAGATGTGGAAGTGATGATTTCTACTTCTGGATAACGTGAGTGATCATCAATGACTACCATCAAGTACTCTCCAGTTGGTAGCGGTCCACAGAAATCCATCGATACTTCCATCCATGGTGCAGCAGGTAGTGGTGAAGGTTGTAGAGGTGTTGGTCTTGAAGTATCCACTGCAGCTTGGCAAGGGACACAGGCATCATGCATGTCCTTAGCTTGACGATCAATGCCAGGAAACCACACCTTTTCTCGTAGCAGCTGTTTGGTCCTTACAAGACCTTGGTGTCCTTGATGTGCAAGCTTCAGAGCACGTTGCTGGAGAACAGCTGGAATGACGATACGAGTACCTCGCAGCACGGTGTCGCGTTGTTGCGTAACACTTAATTCTGTCTGGATGCGTTCAAGTGCTTTGAATGCATCTTGGTCAACTCCTGAGGGTGGGATGCGTGGAAACTTTTTCTTAGTCAATGCATCCACTGTTGCTTGCAGAGTTGGGTCCTCTAGGGTTGCAGTACGTATTTCATCAAGAGTGAGAGCCTTAGGGACTGCATCACAGGTTACAGAGTGTACATATTCCTCGGCAACTTGCTGATGCTTGGTGATGGTGAAACTGTTGGCAGGATGTCGACTGATGTAATCAGCGGGATTGCCTGCACCTGGCTTGTATTTCACCGTAAAGTTGTATGGTTGCAGACGAAGAGCCCATCTCTCAATGCGAGCTGGTGGTTTGGACTTTGGATTATTGAAGATGGTCTCCAACGGTTTGTGGTCAGTGACTATCGTGGTAAAGGGTGCACCAAGCAGATACACATTGAAGTGTTCACAGCCCCATACAAGAGCAAGAGCTTCCTTCTCTGTCTGACTGTATCGTTGCTCAACATCTGTGAGAGAACGGCTGGCGTAGGCAATTACTACTCTTGAATCTGGTTGACCAGGTTTGTGTTGGGCTAACACAGCACCTAAACCAACAGGACTAGCATCCACCGTTAACTCAGTGTCCATTGATGGATCAAAGTATGCAGCAGTCGCATTTTCTACTAGTGCATCTTTCACAGCATCAAATGCATTTTGCTCGACATCGCTCCAGTACCATGATGCATTTTTCTTCAGGAGCTCACGTAGAGGCTTCGTAATGGTAGCAAAATCTGGAATGAAGCGAGAACAGTAGTTTGCCATTCCCAGAAAACTATGTACTTCAGTGGATGTTGAAGGAGGTGCAGCATTCTTGATATCTGCAACTTTCTTAGGATCTGGAGACAGACCTTTGTCACTAAGTACATGTCCAAAGAATTCAATTTTATGTTATTGAACTCACACTTTGCTCGGCTTAGCGTCAAATTCTTTTCTCGTAAGCGTTGCAATGTTGCACGAAGAGCTTTGTCGTGTTCAGCTTGGGTACGGCCATAAACAATGATGTCATCAGACATGTTGTCAGCATTAGGTATATCTTGCAATACCTGGCTGATGATATGCTGGAATACTTCAGCAGCACTGTTAATACCAAAACTCAGGCGCTTGTACCTATACAGACCTCGATGTGTCGTAAACGTTGTGATGAATCGACTCTCATCATCAAGTTCAAGCTGATGATAGCCCTTGTTTAAATCTAACTTGCTGAATACAGTTGCACCATTCAAGCGGTAGATCATATCATCTACAGTGGGTGTAGGATGGCGTTCACGCATTATTGCCTTGTTGGGAACACGCATGTCTACACAAATGCGTATCTCATCTGGATTCTTGGCTTTGGTGGAGTGACAATTGGGCTTACCCATGGTGTTGGGCCTGTTACCGGTTCAATGATATCTAGTTCTATCAGCCTATCCAGTTCGGCATCGACTTTCTTGCGAGTATGGAATGGTTGTCGGCGATGTGGTTGGGCAACTGGAATTACATCTGGGTTGATATGCAGATGTACCTTGCTATCAGTATAACAACCTATGGATTTAAACCGATCAGAAAATTCAGCAACAATAGCATCAACATTGTTTGCAGATTCCACTGCTACAGCATTAGAAAGCTGAAGTAGCCCCAATTTGGTTGAAGTCTTGTAACTGAGTAAAGACTCCTTTGCATTCCTAACAACATGGAATGTAGTAATGAGCATTGCATTCTTTGACTTAATCTCTGCAGTGAAAGTTCCAATCACTGGTAAGGCTACCTTTGAAGCATAGGCAGTGGCTTTGCCATTATAGTTTTCAAGCTTTGGGAATTGTTTTTTAAATTTTTCATAGTGGCACTCAGCAATGGTGTCAATGTTTGATCCAGTGTCAATGAGAATTTTGAGACAAATGCCAGCAATGTATACTATAGTCTCTGGGGTTTGGAAGATCATTCCATTTTGTGATTGCTTGTACTCCACAAATGAATCACATTCACTGTCATCTGAGACTGGTTGTAATGAAATGTTGTCTTGTATATTATTAACATTCTTGATTTGAGGTGCAATATTGTGTTTGCCACCTCGACTCCTATGACTTGATCCTCGTACATTGCTTTTATTTATTGATTGTGGTTTCTTTAGTGTGCGGAACGACACATAGCACCAAATGATTTAGTTTTCTACACTCATAGCACTTCTTACCTTGAGCAGGACAAACATTATCTGGGTGTGGGTAGTCTCCTCCACAATTGTAACATTTATTATTGACAACCTCTGATGTGAGTCGTTGTGACTGCTTGAGTCTTGTTCCATGACTCCAGTTGTGATGTGGTTCTCGGCTCAATTTAATGTTAGGTTTGGCATGATATCTTCTACGATCATGGTGTACTCCTGAACCTTACATACTTCTTGACTGTTAGTAACAGTGGCAGAACCGTTGTTGGCACTGCACTCCATGACACGAGCATCACGTGCAGCATCTTCCATTCGACGAGCCATATCCAGTATCTTTGTAAGAGAACTTTCATCATCAACAAGTTCTAGAGCTCTTCGACGAAGACGTGTAGATGTGCATGTTTCAATTATTTGCTGTTTGATTTCGTTGTCAACATCAGCAAACTCACAGTGGGTTGCTAAACCCTGCAGACGTGTATGGTATTGATCAACAGTTCATTAGAGAGTTTGTTTTGCTCTCCTGAAATGCATAATTTCCNAGCTGCTGACAGTCCACTAGAGCTGGTGCACACACCAAGAACACTGGTGACAGTCCACTAGAGCTGGTGACAGTCCACTAGAGCTGGTGACACACCAAGAACACTGGTGACAGCCCACTAGAGCTGGTGAAACTCCAAGAACACTGGTGACAGTCAACTAGAGCTCGTGACACACCAAGAGCACTGGTGACAGTCCACTAGAGCTGGTGACACACAAAGAACACTGGCGACAGTCAACTAGAGCTGGTGACACACCAAGAACACTGGTGACAGCCCACTAGAGCTGGTGACACACCAAGAACACTGGTGACAGTCCACTAGAGCTCGTGACACACCAAGAACACTGGTGACAGCCCACTAGAGCTGGTGACACACCAAGAACACTGGTGACAGTCCACTAGAGCAGGTGACACACCAAGAACACTTGTGACAGTCCACTAGAGCTGGTGACACACAAAGAACACTGGCGACAGTCAACTAGAGCTGGTGACACACCAAGAACACTGGTGACAGTCCACTAGAGCTGGTGACACACCAACAACACTGGCGACAGCACATTGGAGCTGGTGACACACCAATAACACTGGTGACAGTCCACTAGAGCTGGTGACAGTCCACTAGAGCTGGTGACACACCAAGAACACTGGTGACAGCCCACTAGAGCTGGTGAAACTCCAAGAACACTGGTGACAGTCCACTAGAGCTGGTGACACACCATGAACACTGGTGACAGTCCACTAGAGCTGGTGACAGTCACTAGAGCTGGTAACACACCAAGAACACTGGTGACAGTCCACTAGAGCTGGTGACACACCAAGAACACTGGTGACAGTCCACTAGAGCTGGTGACACACCAAGAACACTGGTGACAGTCCACTAGAGCTGGTGACACACCAAGAACACTGGTGACAGCCCACTAGAGCTGGTGACACACCAAGAGCACTGGTGACAGTCCACTAGAGCTGGTGACACACAAAGAACACTGGCGACAGTCAACTAGAGCTGGTGACACACCAAGAACACTGGTGACAGTCCACTAGAGCTGGTGACACACCAAGAACATTGGTGACAGTCCACTAGAGCTGGTGACACACCAAGAACACTGGTGACAGTCCACTAGAGCTGGTGACAGTCCACTAAGGTTGGTGACACACCAAGAACATTGGTGACAGTCCACTAGAGCTGGTGACACACCAAGAACACTGGTGACAGTCCACTAGAGCTGGTGACAGTCCACTAGATCTGGTGACACACCAAGAACACTGGTGACAGTCCACTAGAGCTGCTGACACTCCAAGAACACTGGTGACAGCCCACTAGAGGTGCTGACAGTCCACTAAAGCTGGTGACACACCAAGAACACTGGTGACAGTCTACTAGAGCTGGTGACAGTCCACTAGATCTGGTGACACACCAAAAACACTGGTGACAGTCCACTAGAGCTGCTGACATTCCAAGAACACCGGTGACAGACCACTAGAGCTGGTGACACTCCAAGAACACTGGTGACAGTCCACTAGAGCTGGTGACACACCAAGAACACTGGTGACAGTCCACTAGAGCTGGTGACACTCCAAGAACTCTGGTGACAGACCACTAGAGCTGGTGACACTCCAAGAACACTGGTGACAGTCCACTAGAGCTGGTGACAGTCCACTAGAGCTGGTGACAGTCCACTAGAGCTGGTGACAGTCCACTAGAGCTGGTGACAGTCCACTAGAGCTGGTGACAGTCCACTAGAGCTGGTGACAAACCAAGAACACTGGTGACAGCCCACTAGATCTGGTGACACACCAAGAACACTGGTGACAGCCCACTAGAGCTGGTGACACACCAAGAACACTGGTGACAGCCCACTAGAGCTGGTGACACACCAAGAACACTGGTGACAGTCCACTAGAGCTCGTGACACACCAAGAACACTGGTGACAGCCCACTAGAGCTGGTGACACACCAAGAACACTGGTGACAGTCCACTAGAGCTGGTGACACACCAAGAACATTGGTGACAGTCCACTAGAGCTAGTGACACACCAAGAACACTGGTGACAGTCCACTAGAGCTGGTGACAGTCCACTAGATCTGGTGACACACCAAGAACACTGGTGACAGTCCACTAGAGCTGCTGACACTCCAAGAACACCGGTGACAGACCATTAGGACTGGTGACACTCCAAGAACACTGGTGACAGCCCACTAGAGCTGCTGACAGTCCACTAGAGCTGGTGACACACCAAGAACACTGGTGACAGTCCACTAGAGCTGGTGACACACCAAGAACACTGGTGACAGCCCACTAGAGCTGGTGACACACCAAGAACACTGGTGACAGTCCACTAGAGCTCGTGACACACCAAGAACACTGGTGACAGCCCACTAGAGCTGGTGACACACCAAGATCACTGGTGACAGTCCACTAGAGCTGGTGACACACCAAGAACATTGGTGACAGTCCACTAGAGCTGGTGACACACCAAGAACACTGGTGACAGTCCACTAGAGCTGGTGACAGTCCACTAGATCTGGTGACACACCAAGAACACTGGTGACAGTCCACTAGAGCTGCTGACACTCCAAGAACACTGGTGACAGCCCACTAGAGCTGCTGACAGTCCACTAGAGCTGGTGACACACCAAGAATACTGGTGACAGTCCACTAGAGCTGGTGACACACCAAGAACACTGGTGACAGTCCACTAGAGCTGGTGACAGTCCACTAGACCTGGTGACACACCAAAAACACTGGTGACAGTCCACTAGAGCTGATGACATTCCAAGAACACCGGTGACAGACCACTAGAGCTGGTGACACTCCAAGAACACTGGTGACAGTCCACTAGAGCTGGTGACACAATAAGAACACTGGTGACAGTCCACTAGAGCTGGTGACACTCCATGAACTCTGGTGACAGACCACTAGAGCTGGTGACACTCCAAGAACACTGGTGACAGTCCACTAGAGCTGGTGACAGTCCACTAGAGCTGATGACAGTCCACTAGAGCTGGTGACAGTCCACTAGAGCTGGTGACAGTCCACTAGAGCTGGTGACAGTCCACTAGAGCTGGTGACAGTCCACTAGAGCTGGTGACAAACCAAGAACACTGGTGACAGCCCACTAGAGCTGGTGACACACCAAGAACACTGGTGACAGCCCACTAGAGCTGGTGACACACCAAGAACACTGGTGACAGCCCACTAGAGCTGGTGACACACCAAGAACACTGGTGACAGTCCACTAGAGCTCGTGACACACCAAGAACACTGGTGACAGCCCACTAGAGCTGGTGACACACCAAGAACACTGGTGACAGTCCACTAGAGCTGGTGACACACCAAGAACATTGGTGACAGTCCACTAGAGCTAGTGACACACCAAGAACACTGGTGACAGTCCACTAGAGCTGGTGACAGTCCACTATATCTGGTGACACACCAAGAACACTGGTGACAGTCCACTAGAGCTGCTGACACTCCAAGAACACCGGTGACAGACCATTAGGACTGGTGACACTCCAAGAACACTGGTGACAGCCCACTAGAGCTGCTGACAGTCCACTAGAGCTGGTGACACACCAAGAACACTGGTGACAGTCCACTAGAGCTGGTGACAGTCCACTAGAGCTGGTGACACACCAAGAACACTGGTGACAGCCCACTAGAGCTGGTGAAACTCCAAGAACACTGGTGACAGTCCACTAGAGCTGGTGACACACCATGAACACTGGTGACAGTCCTCTAGAGCTGGTGACAGTCACTAGAGCTGGTAACACACCAAGAACACTGGTGACAGTCCTCTAGAGCTGGTGACACACCAAGAACACTGGTGACAGTCCACTAGAGCTGGTGACACACCAAGAACACTGGTGACTGTTCACTAGAGCTGGTGACACACCAAGAACACTGGTGACAGCCCACTAGAGCTGGTGACACACCAAGAGCACTGGTGACAGTCCACTAGAGCTGGTGACACACAAAGAACACTGGCGACAGTCAACTATAGCTGGTGACACACCAAGAACACTGGTGACAGTCCACTAGAGCTGGTGACACACCAAAAACACTGGCGACAGCACATTGGAGCTGGTGACACACCAATAACACTGGTGACAGACCACTAGAGCTGGTGACAGTCCACTAGAGTTGGTGACACACCAAAAACACTGGTGACAGCCCACTAGTGCTGGTGAAACTCCAAGAACACTGGTGACAGTCCACTAGAGCTGGTGACACACCATGAACACTGGTGACAGTCCACTAGAGCTGGTGACAGTCACTAGAGCTGGTAACACACCAAGAACACTGGTGACAGTCCACTAGAGCTGGTGACACACAAAGAACACTGGTGACAGTCCACTAGAGCTGGTGACACACCAAGAACACTGGTGACAGCCCACTAGTGCTGGTGAAACTCCAAGAACACTGGTGACAGTCCACTAGAGCTGGTGACACACCATGAACACTGGTGACAGTCCACTAGAGCTGGTGACAGTCACTAGAGCTGGTAACACACCAAGAACACTGGTGACAGTCCACTAGAGCTGGTGACACACCAAGAACACTGGTGACAGTCCACTAGAGCTGGTGACACACCAAGAACACTGGTGACAGTCCACTAGAGCTGGTGACACACCAAGAACGCTGGTGACAGCCCACTAGAGCTGGTGACACACCAAGAACACTGGTGACAGTCCACTAGAGCTCGTGACACACCAAGAACACTGGTGACAGCCCACTAGAGCTGGTGACACACCAAGATCACTGGTGACAGTCCACTAGAGCTGGTGACACACCAAGAACATTGGTGACAGTCCACTAGATCTGGTGACACACCAAGAACACTGGTGACAGTCCACTAGAGCTGGTGACAGTCCACTAGATCTGGTGACATACCAAGAACACTGTGACAGTCCACTAGAGCTGCTGACACTCCAAGAACACTGGTGACAGCCCACTAGAGCTGCTGACAGTCCACTAGAGCTGGTGACACACCAAGAACACTGGTGACAGTCCACTAGAGCTGGTGACAGTCCACTAGACCTGGTGACACACCAAAAACACTGGTGACAGTCCACTAGAGCTGCTGACATTCCAAGAACACCGGTGACAGACCACTAGAGCTGGTGACACTCCAAGAACACTGGTGACAGTCCACTGGAGCTGGTGACACACCAGGAACACTGGTGACAGTCCACTAGAGCTGGTGACACTCCAAGAACTCTGGTGACAGACCACTAGAGCTGGTGACACTCCAAGAACACTGGTGCCAGTCCACTACAGCTGGTGACAGCCCACTAGAGCTGGTGACAGTCCACTAGAGCTGGTGACAGTCTGTAGTGATCTGGCGCGTAGATCATTGCTTCTTCCTTTCTTCTCCCTTTCTTCCCCCTCCCTTCTCCCTTCTCCCTCCCGTCTCCCTTTCTACCCTCTTTCTCCCCTCCCCTTGGGCCACCCTCTTTCGTCAAGGGTCATAAAGCTTCCTGCCTTTTGCTCCCCTTGGCCGTCTTTGGAAATTAGTCAGTGACAAACCTTTAGAACAATACTCCAGAACCAATAAAACTTGGGTTCTCGAATGTCGGGCAGCCAGAGAACGCCAGCCGTCTTGTGGGCGTTTCCTGTCGTACCGTGGGAACGGTGTGTGAGCCTACGGTAGTCAAACAGATCTTTCAGAAACAAGGCCTATGCCCAGTCCTAGGAGGCGGGGCTAATCAAGAATTGTCTGGTCTGAGAGTGACACTCTGCGCTCATTGGTTGAGTAGGAAGTCAGTCTCAGGAGTGCCTGCCATGCCATTGGCCGGTCTCTAGTTCACCCAGTTATGTTTAAATCCATTGGCCTAGGCTGGGAGAGGCGGAGTTAAATTGGGCCTAGGAGTGTGGTAGCATTTTTTGTAGGAGAGAGAATTCAGTGTGTCTTGGGAGTTTTTCGGGACTGGAGGGCAAGCCAGCCCGCGTCCAAAGGGGCTGAGGGCCGCCATCAACATCTTGGCAAATTGTGCGACTGAAGGTAGTGTGCTCCTACGTTTCTTGCATATTGGTGATTGCATTTCCATTTGCCTCTTTTATTTTGGTAGATGTTATTAGAGTAGGCTATATGTCAATTGTGATTTAAATATGCAGTTACAATAATAAAATAATTGTTAATTTCATCTTGGTGAGTTATCTGTCCCCTGGTGTTAATATATGGTATTCATGCGATTTCCATGTACTGTGTTAGAACTTCCCTGTGTTTCTCCATTCTTAGGAATAATAAAGTAAAGCGAGAGCCTTCCCCCGTTCAGTTTAAAAAGACTAAAGTAATCCATTCAATTTCAATCACTGGTCCGTTGAGTTCCCTGATTATCGAGTCCCTTCCTTCCTGGGGACCGATAATTATAGACACATTCATTCCTTTGGAAGGTGGTGGCAGTGAAAGTGTCATGTTCACAGAAAATGGTACCATCC
>WNGS01163934.1:0-51649 GCA_020271785.1 Procambarus virginalis
GAGAGAGAAGAATAAAAAAATTTAAAATTTAACTAACTTTTCATCATATGCCTGAAACCTGTTTGATTTCTCTACCTCTTGCATTACCATCCTCTTAAGGTTATAACTTTTCTAAAACTGTTGTAGATCACCTGAGTAAATATCCCCAATATGAATTAACCACTCATTTAACTGTTATTGAAGTGCTAAATAATTGTCGAGGCTTCATGATCGACAATGGTCATTTTTAGTGTTATTCCCACAGTCAGTCAGTAATAGCAACAGCAACCTCCGCCTTCACTACCTACCCTACAACCTACCTCTACAACAACTGAGAACGATGGTGGAACATTTCGGAGCCTTTTCTCCTCTCCCCGAGTGTCTTCTGTTGCAGTGTCTTCTGTTGCGTATCACTAAAGTCAAGTGGAAAAGGGTACTACTGACACCACATTCTCACGACGAGAGAGCACCTCACCAGACATCATCTGTCGAGCCACGCCACCTGACTGACTGGTCACCACCCAATTGACCACTTTTACATACCCAGCTGTCAATGCTAGCTAGGCTTGACTTGTGAGAGGTCACTTGTACATTATCATATTGATATTTATCAGATATCTTGTCATGGTACTTCTCAAGCTTAGCATTCATCTTCGTAACAGGAACAAATATTAAAATGAATAAAAAATTAATGGTATGTTTTTGTGAGTCTGGTCGTATAAAAAGTTTCTCATTTCACAGAATATATATAGTGAGCCCTAAGTGGGACCTACTTGACACAGGAGCAGAGGGAAGGGTGTGGGCAAGAGGCCGTATTGGATATAAATGTAAAAATGGTGAAATGTTTCCATATGGAGTAAATTCGATCTATAGCGAGGGTAAATATAGAACCAAAGACGAACACGTTACAGATATTTTAAAAGGCCTTGATTACCTGGAAACCAAAGGTAAATTACCAAAACCGTCAATAGATTTGGGTAAATATCCCCAATATGAATTAACCACTTATTTAACTGTTATTGAGGTGCTAACTAAATTGTCGAGGCTTCAAGATACTGTGGATCATTTACAAAATGTTGCCTTGGGACTAGCGGAAGAAGTACGTAACTCTGAAATAAATAAAATGATAACTGAACTTGTTAAACTCCACTTACCATCGGCCAGAGTCTAGTTACTTAGGCTCCCTTTCTATTGTAAAAAAAAAATATGTGAATCATCAATTGTTTTTATTTATACTTTTAGTATTTGCTCCAAACTTTAGATTTATTTATTTTAAAAATAATAAACAAATATATTTTATAATATAGTCAATTCAGTAAAATTAAAAGTTTTGATTGGAGCTGTTCTTATTTTCACATACAAAGTACTAAAGGTAATTCATAGAATAAATGGTTATTAGTTGTTTCATCTGCCACTGCTCTTTCCCATGATCGGATCATTAGATTCCGTTGAACTTCGTCGATTAACTGGCGTTTTAAAAAATGAGGAATGTTATCGTTGGTGTTGATTGCTCTACCTAAGCAGGCCACAGTCAAATATCCAATTCTACTAGTATTCAAAACGGAATTCACAAATGTATTGACGCACATTGCCTGTAAACTATTTGGGTTGTTGGTATTTTTACATGGTGGTGATAAACCTTCGTCTTGTATAATAAAACGACAGATTTCTTCCTTTTCTCCCGTTTGAATTAGGTCCATAAAGAGATGGGGATTTTGGGTTATGAAAAGTACGCTTTGTACCTTTTCTACATAAAATGATCCATGTTTTTTCGTCACAATTCGAGCAATTAATTCCGTATGCGACGAATTTAAATGATAAATTCGGTCAAGGTTTCCTCGGTTAATACAACATATATCATCACACTTTTCACCATCACTGAAAACCCGAAATATATAATGACGATCATTCCATTTATTAGAATATGTGGGTACCCCATATCGAGATATACGTTCATAGTTAGGGTCCCTATAAATTATATGGATGAGGCTCGTTTCCAAAAGATCGATCATCATATAAACAATAGGGTCTAACTTGTGTATGATTTATACAATAGTTACATCAACAAAATCCACATTCAAGTTTATAATCGGATTCTTAACTAAAGAAGCTAATAATAGTGTTCCTATATCCCCTTCATCAAGCCACCCCTTCAAGTCCAACACTGTGACGGGTATTTTTTCATCTATCAATTTATCCAGTTTTTGTGATTTAGTCATAAATACAGCCTTGCTCCGTTCAGCTATATTATCATCTAATGTCAAATCTTCCACTGCTCTCTTCCAAGAATTAACCATTAGACTCCATTTAAGTTCATCCTCCGAGGAATTCGGGATCTGGAGGGTGGAAACCATCGAACTCCATTCTGATGTTCTAACATCCAAAAAATTACTTGTAACTGCCCGAGTACATATAGTTTGTAAACGATTGTCATATTCGTATGGAGTTGATGATAAACCCTCCTCGTTTCGAGCGATAAAACTATAAATGTCATCCTTATTCCCCGTTTGAATAATATTCATAAAGAGTTTGAGATCTCGGGTTAGAAAAAGAATACATTCAGCAGATAGTAAGTGGTTAAATGGGGCCCTATAAGTTACTATGATCATTTCGAAATAAATTACTCCATAATTTTTCACCACCATACGTGCAATTAGTTCACCATATAAATTCACAATTGGGCGAACACATGGTTCCATGTATCTTCCATCATCATCATACCACTTGTTATTACTAAAGTGATTCACATGATATACTCTGTCGATGTGATTTATCAAATTACTAGTACGACAAAAAATTTCAGAGTATTCTTCCTCACAATCGCTAAATACTCTATAGGTGGTGGTCTCCTTATTCCGAAGTATGCTATTTTTCACATTAAAGTAATTGTCATACGTTTCCATAAACCTTCTAAAAAATAACCTAAAACTAGATTTCATGACCATCTTTTGTTGTAAGTCTCTGTCGTCCAACAAGCAACATTTTTGGTGTTGAATTCTCTTTTCATGAGCGTATTCAGACCATTCTTGACGATATAACCATGCTTCGAAAGCAATAACATCTTTGGTTAATTCCCACTGTATATCGTTGAACATCATATACCTAAAGTAATAATGTCGATTGAAATATCGTTTCATTCTCAAAAGCTTCTCTTTTGCAGTTTGACAAACTTTATTATAACATGATGATGATGATGATGATGATGATGATAAAGGGATCCTTATTCCCTCGGCTATCATCATCTCTTTCAGAGCTTCTCTTTCTTCGTCGGACGCTTTTATCATCATCAAAAATATAAGCGGATCTTTAGCATAAGATCGATATCCATTTACATGGGTTTGGCAATCGAATCTTTCATTTTGCCCATACAAAGATTTATTTAAATTGAAGTTACAGAACATTGTACGCCGTTCGTCGCGGTTAGCGATAAGTTCTACAAACAAATAATAATATTTCCCCGTTTTCTCGTCAGTTACTATAACTCGCATTATAAATTGCAATTGTGATGCCACGGGATACCCTTTTTTATTCGTTCCCATCCAAAATTTTATCGAATAAAGAGTTACTGGCGTTATTGATACATCGTATGGCTCATTGCTACTGCTGCTGCTACTGCTGTTGCTACTGTAGCTACTGCTGCTGCTGTTGCTGTTGCTACTGCTGCTGCTGCTGGTGTTACTGATCTTGCTGCTGTTAAGTACCATTGGTGGTGGTACATTGCAATATAACTCCATAGTAATATCGAGTCTATCTGCATAATATAGATATATCATTCTTGTTAGTTCATCGTTGTATTTAATCGAAGATACAAAAGTTTTCCATGGTCTTCTTAATCTAGCTAGTTGTGCCATTGTTATGGGCGTGAAAAGTGCTGCATCTCAGCCTAAATAGAGAGAGGGACAAAAAAAAATTAGACAATTTTTCACCAATATCCCAATAATTTCACAACCCATAATTGTGAACTGAAATCATTTCTATGACACTTATCAGCTGTCATAGTAGTACAAATCTACTAATATGTATTGGTACTGGAACCACAAAGATATATTATCAATGACATAGAGAGAATATCATCAAGGTGTTATGTGTTATGATTGGGAAATTGTAACGGAATAAAAATCGGGAGAGGATTGAACAAACTGACATAACCTTTAAAAAATATCTCTCATCATTATTTCATTATTGATATGTTGTACAAATGTAATCTTCGTCTTCTTCGTCTTCTTCTTCTTCTTCTTCTTCTTCTTCTTTTTCCTCTTGACCGTCCTTCACCTTCTCCACCTCCACTACCTCCCCTTCTTCAACTTTATCTTCCAACACCCCCCGAGTTTTCCTCTTTTTAATAATACCATTATTATTAATATAATAATTTTTGTACTGATTATTCCAAATATTAATATTTTCCCTTTTTTGTGAGAGGTAAGCCATCATTTTAGTTACTGCATAATCAGGGGAAAGATAAGAATAATATTTTGCATGTCTTGGTATTGGTTCTATTGGATTTTTTATTTTATTAATAATATCAGTAAATTGTTCTAATAAATCACAATGCATGCCCCATGCTATAGATAGTGATATATTTCTTAGTTTTGACCAATTATCATTTTTTTCATAATTAGTAATAAGATGCTCAATGATATTCTCATCATATCTCATGACTTCATCAATTTTAATGTACATATCAATATTTGTAATTGATTTTTTGTTTACTTTTAATGTTTGTTCATAAGTTAAACAATTTCTAATAATATACTCATTTAAACTTTGTTTATACCTTCGTTTAATATTTTTTACCCCGTCTAAAAGAAAAATCCATAAATCTACCACAGTGTTAATATATATTATCATTTTGGCCTCTTCAATTTTAAATGGGGCATATACCCCAAAATCTTTGTCAATTACAATATCCTGATTGTCAAATTGTGTGAAAAAATTTTCATACCAGACAAATTTATAATTAGCTGTTAATCCTGACATATCGTAAATTTTCGAATAAATTAACCGTCTTCTGCTAAGATTGTGCGGATAATTAAATTTAATGTGGGAATCATCAATATTATCATTTATTAACTTATATAACTTATAAGCTATAAATAATTGTCTTATTAGATTATGTCTCAGGGGTAAATAATATAATCCAGGAATTTTTTTGGTGTTAAAATCTTCATTATTTATATGTTCCATATCTATATTCATGAAAAGTCCCTCTTTTTTGTTCATATTTTTTAAATCCTTTAAATATTTAATTCTAATACTTTCTCGAGATGATCTGCCCTAGCAACAAATAGCGAATTAATTATTAGCTAAGATTTATAGTCATATGAATTTTTTATTATACATTTGTGATAGAATTGAATCAAAATATATATATATATATATATATATATATATATATATATATATATATATATCTACACCAGGAACATAACCAACACATATAGTTTCACCTGCACGTGAAACGTAATTGATTTGAAGGGCTTGTTCACAATACATTTATTTGCTTTGGTTTTTTAATTAATTATTAATATTGGAAAAGTAATTATATATATATATATATATATATATATATATATATATATATATATATATATATATATATATATATATATATATATATATGTCGTACCTAGTAGCCAGAACGCACTTCTCAGTAGAATTTAACTAACTTTCCATCATATGCCTGAAACCTGTTTGATTTCCCCACCTCTTGCATTACCATCATTACCCTCCTAAGGTTAAAACTGTAGTAGATACACCTAATTTACTTGATAATATATGAATCTTTAAACTGGTTTGGCATTACATTACAATGTAAGAGATTCATCAATGGTTTTTATTTATACTTTTAGTATTTGCTCCCAACTTTAGTTTGATTTATTTATTTTTAAAATAATAAACAAATATATATATTTTATATGTGAATTAATTGGTTTGTCATTCATTCATTACATTACAGGTTAAGAGATCCATTAAAGGTTTTTATTTATACTTTTAGTATTTGCTCTCAACTCTTAGATTTATTTATGATAAGAATAATAGACAAATATTTTAGAATATAAAACTGTCAGGGGGTGTCTGTTAATGTTTTTTTTTTTAATATGTGAAATTAATATACATAATCTTGCCCATTGTATGTAAGTTGCAACTTTTTCAAATTACAACAATATCATCTACATTCAAGTTTATAATAGGATCCTTAACTAAAGAAGCATATAATAATATATCTATATCCGAATTATCAAGCCACCCCTCTAAGTCCACCAGTGTGACGGCTATATTTTCATCTATCAATTTATCCAGTTTTTGTGATTTAGCCATAAATACAGCCTTGCTCCGTTCAGCTATATTATCATCTAATGTCAAATCTTCCACTGCTCTCTTCCAAGAATTAACCATTAGACTCCATTTAAGTTCATCTTCCAAGGAATTCGGGATCTGGAGGGTGGAAACCATCGAACCCCATTCTCCTGTTCTAACATCCAAAAAACTACTTGTAACTGCCCGAGTACATATAGTTTGTAAACGATTGTCATATTCGTATAGAGATGATGATAAACCCTCCTCGTTTCGAGCGATAAAACTATAAATGTCATCCTTATTCCCCGTTTGAATAATATCCACAAAGAGTTTGAGATCTCGGGTTAGAAAAAGAATACATTCAGCAGATCGTAGGTGCTGGAATGGGACCCTATAAGTTACTATGATCATTTCGAAATAAATTACTCCATAATTTTTCACCACCATACGTGCAATTAGTTCACCATATGAATTCACAATTGGGCGAACACATGGTTCCATGTATCTTCCATCATCATCAAAGTGATTCACATGATATACTCTGTCGATGTGATTTATCAAATTATTGGTACAACAAAAAATTTCAGAGTATTCTTCCTCACAATCACTAAATACTCTATAGGTGGTGGTTCTCTTATTCCGAAGTATGGGAATATTAATTCCCATAATGCTATTCTCATACATTTCCATGAACCTTCTAAAAAATAAATTAAAACTGGGTTTCATGACCAGCTTTAGTTGAAACTCTCTGTCGTCCAACAAACAACATTTTTGGTGTTGAATTCTCTTTTTAAGAGCGTATTCAGACCATTCTTTGCCATATAACCATGCTTCGAAAGCAATAACATCTTTGGTTAATTCCCACTGTATATCGTTGAACATCATATACCTAAAGTAATAATGTCGATTGAAATATCGTTTCATTCTCAAAAGCTTCTCTTTTGTAGTTTGACAAACTTTATTATAACATGATGATGATGATGATGATGATGATGATAAAGGGATCCTTATTCCCTCGGCTATCATCATCTCTTTCAGAGCTTCTCTTTCTTCGTCGGACGCTTTTATCATCATCAAAAATACAAGCGGATCTTTAGCATAAGATCGATATCCATTGACATGGGTTTGGCAATCCAATCTTTCATGTTGGCCATACAAAGAAGATTTATTTAAATTGAAGTTACAGAACATTGTACGCCGTTCGTCGCGGTTAGCGATAAGTTCTACAAACAAATAATAATATTTCCCCGTTTTCTCGTCAGTTACTATAACTCGCATTATAAATTGCAATTGTGATGCCACGGGATACCCTTTTTTATTCGTTCCCATCCAAAATTTTATCGAATAAAGAGTTACTGGCGTTATTGATACAATGTATGGTATATGCTCATAAAGTACCATTGGTGGTGGTATATTGCAATATAACTCCAGAGTAATATTGAGTCTATCTGCATAATATAGATATACCATTCTTGTTAGTTCATCGTTGTATTTAATCGAAGATACAAAAGTTTTCCATGGTCTTCTTAATCTAGCTAGTTGTGTCATTGTTATGGGCCTTCTAAATTTATTATCCGATACATGTGAAAAGTGCTGCAACTGGACCAAGTTTCAACATCTCAACCTAAATAGAGAGAGGGAGAACAAAAAATTTGACAATTTTCACCAATGTCCCAATAATTTCACAACCCACAATTGTGAACTAAAATCATTTCTATGACACTTATCTATAACCTTACTATATAATAAAGGTGTGAGCATAGGATTTTTATCCCAGATATATTTAGTGTAATAATAAAGATTTTAAAAGTTTCCCAAAAACGTAACATGTCTCAGGGGGGTAAATAATACAATCCAGGAATTTTTTTGGTGTTAAAATCTTCATTATTTATATGTTCCATATCTATATTCATGAAAAGTCCCTCTTTTTTGTTCATATTTTTTAAATCCTTTAAATATTTAATTTTAATACTTTCTCGAGATGACCTGCCCTAGCAACAAATAGCATCAAATATATCACAATAACATATGGCAACACCGGATATATATATTATCTACACCAGGAACATAATCAACACATATAGTTTCACCTGTACGTGAAACGTGATTGATTAGAAGGGCTTGTTCACAATAGATTTATTTGTTTTGGTTTTTTAATTAATTATTAATATTGGAAAAGTAATTATTTTCTTTAACAATCCCAAGAAGAATCCGAACTAGAAGAATAAGTATCAGTATAATTAAAACTAGACCAACAGCATTCTAAATTCTCAAATATATTAACATATTCATCTTGATCCCTATATAATTGGGCACACCGAGCACATATAAAATATTCGGAACTATTATAACATGTAAATCTTAATGCCGCCATTCCCACTGAATTTATAACATGTTTAAAAGCCAAACATTCACCCTTTAAAGTGTTTTTGCAACCTATACATTGTGATTTATTATTATGTCTATTAATTTCTTCATATGTCGCCAATTGATTTTCAACAAATTTATTTATTCTCCCATCTGTAAAATAGTTACTACATGGAAATTCTAAAACATCGAATTTCAAGTTGGTAATGATTGCAATAACCGTATCTTCAATTTTAAATCTTTTAGGAAATGGTGATAAATCTCCACATAAACGAATTGATGAGAAAGAAGGCATAGTATGGGAAATTGATAACATATCCATGCACATAATAACATTGAATCTTGGATGATACACTCCCTTAAATGAACATTTTGTTTTTAACCAAGTTATATAATCACGAGTTCTAGTTTTAGATATTGAGTAGGCCGTTTTATAGACGTCACTAATAAAGTAACCTAAAAAAAGTTCATCTAGAATTTGTTCTAATTTCTCACCTACTGTAATTATAAGAAAATCATTAAAAGAATCATCATGATAATATTCATAATAACAGGATTTATACATATCTAAAAAATCGGAGAAAACAATTAACACCATTTCGTTACAACTCTTTTTTTCTTCCTGGTGGGGCGTTTTTATACTTACAGGAAGAACTGATCTATAAGAAATTTCTCTGTTACTTTGACATCTCATAATGGAATACATTATCCAACATAAATCTTGATTCTTGGTGCTTAACATTAGTGGATATACAATAGTTATTGTACTGAAACAGGTATTCTTTTTACTGGATAATACGTTTCTAAATGTGATTATTGAAATATCCTTCCTTTTTCTTAAATCATCATCTTCAGTGACCATAGAATCTGGCATAAGTACCAGAACATCAAAAGAAAAAGAATCATCTATAGACAGTGAACAAACCGCATTTGGTGGTAATTGTAAAAGGGGTGGTGTGAATAACGACGACTGTGACTCAACAATCAAGTAGCGTAAATTTGAATGACACCGTACCATCTTGAGAACTACGTCGACTATATCCACTCCGGGAACATATTCCACACATATACTTTCCCTAGCACAAGGAAAATGATTGATCAGAAGGGCCTGTTCACAAGATATTATTTGCTCTGGCTGATAATGAATGATATTATTTTCTATAAGATAGAGTGCAGCATGTACCTTATAATGATGAACATTAGAAAAATAAAGTTTCGAACAGAATAGGAAAATAACTGCATAACTATAAAATATATCCATAATAGTAGATGAAGGATATATCGCAAAAAGAACCTTTAACAATTGTAAAATTTCGTCCGTATCGCGAGATAACATAGCTATAACGGTCACTAAGGACCACACACAGCTCTTGTTATCTAATTCTCCCGATTTTATGATTGAAGTATATAGGGGATGATTACGCAAAAGCTCAAACAGTTTGGAATCATTTTTTTCTTGACCAATTCTCGACCTGTTCTTCATTCGTTTTTCCATCATGTCTAGTATACCTTGCATACAATGACCTCCAAGAATTATATAGTATTTGCGACTCAGTTTTTCCATGATATAGGATGCTTTATGTCGAGACAAATCATCTTCTTCATCATCAAGGAGGGGACTATGGAAAGGAGTATGAGAATCCCATATAAGACGATGATAAAGGATTCGAAAAGGCATGTAAGCGGAGTTTAGAATTAAACGACTCCAGCTTTTACACACCCTCGAGCAAATAAGCAAAAGATGGCGATATGGAATTAGTGAAAATATATTTTCTAATAATATATATGGTAGAGACGCCATCCTTCTTTGTCAGATAATTTACTTCAACTACTCGTAGCCTTTATTATAGCAGTATAAAAGCATTTGAAAAATATGTTGTTATAGTTTTTCACAACCCGCTCCCTGCCCACCTCCTGTTACAGTCAATTATGTCAAGTAGGTCCCACTTAGGGCTCACTATATATATTCTGTGAACACCATCGATTTATAATTTATAGGGACCCCAACTATGAACATGAATGTCATAATAGGTTACCCAGATATAGTAATTAATGGGATGGTCGTACTCTTATATTTCGGGTTTTCAGTGATAAGTGATAAAAGGTCATAAAGATCAGCACAGAAAATGGCATGTCTAAAATTATCATAAGTTTACAAACAGGAGAAAGGAGAGAGAAGCTGTCTTCTGAAAATTGTGGATACAAAGTATAGACAACAGTACGGGTAAAGGTTGTATGACAGACCACCAGCCTACAATGGAATGCATTGTGTTGACAAATATTTACAAAAAAAGTGTGTTGACCAGACCACACACTAGAAGCAGAATCCCTAAGCTACATAACTCATTAGAGTGACTAAACAGGAGAACAACTAAAGTTGGGAGCAAATACAACCGAACCTAGGTTAAGTCCGCTACAATAAGGGGCATAACTGGTAATCCCCTCACAGTGTTCAAGAGAGAACTGTATCAGAGGACGCATTCAAAATATTAGAATCGTCAACATCAGATGATTAAGTCTATATGATGCTGTTAGTGTAATAATAATAATAATAATACCAATAGAACTGAGATATGATATATTATGTGGATATAAATGTTTTTTTATAATAAATATTAGAGGTTATTAAAAAATTTCTTGTCATGATTCCGACCCTTATTTATTATTCTGTGGGAAATTTTTAAATTTCCTTCTTAACAGTATTGATAATATAAAATTTAAAACTCTCTTAAAAAATTACCAAAATATGGAATCTTTTCATTTACGATATAAGATAAAGACAGTTCAGACATGCATGCATTCTTCATTTTTTTCATCCAGAGTGTGTGATGATATATGGTCTGAATGAACTTCTATCTTCCATTTAGTAGTGTCTGTCACTTCGACATCTCTTTTCTGGAAGTTGCTGAGCTGTGTAGCAAATAAAAAAGACATTAATATACCGAAGAAATTTTAACAGAACATAGGAATTTTCTAATTAAAAAAACTTTTAATCACGAAAAAAAAATAACGCACAACTGAAATTAAAAGGATCAATTTCAGTTCATCCTAGACTAGGACAGACCTAAAACGTAAAAGTTATTTACTAAAAACATACCTGTGCCTGTTCGTCTCCTGACCGAAGACCTGTTCCTCCACATTCTCCTGCTTCTCCCATTCCTTCCCTGGCTTGGTGTCATCATCTCCATCTCCAATGTCTGAGCTCAGTAAAGATGAACATACTTCCCCCATTTCCCCCATATCCACCATATCATCCTTCTTAATCTCGGAATACCGTGGCCATTTGTTTTTGCTGGAATCAAGCTTCCTTAGTGCCTTTTCTCTCTTCTTTCTTTTTATGGCCTTATTTAGTGTCAAGCCCTTCAGTTTGCCAATGAACCAGTCATTTTCGAATGAGTCTGAGGACGACGATGAGGACGACGATAAAGACGACGATGAGGAAGAAGATGAAGAAGATAACCTTACTTTTATGAAACAAGACATATGCTCCTCAATAATTATCCTCTACAATGTAAGTGTATAAGGTGGGTGGGAATCCTCAGCAGATGTAGCTTGGCCTCTTTCAGCTTGTTGTTTGCTTCCCCAGAAGAGTTAGTAGTTATCTCCCACAGCCGCCAGAGTCTCTAGACCAACTAACACTTGCCCTGACTCCGAAACCCTTCATCAGTCCGGAAACAGGTGGTGGGGGAGGGAGGAAAGAACGAACAACAATAAATTAAAGTTACTACTATAATTGTGTTCACAAACAAATAATTTAATGGAAAAGTAGTATATAATCAAAGGCTGAATATTTTCTTAAAATCTTTCTATGCTCTCTCTTTCTCTTTCTCTTTTTTGAGTTGAGTTTATTTGCCTACTCCCCGACCTGCTACTGTTTTTTTTTCTTTTTTTTTTTTTATTATTCAAACCCCCCAAATCCTTTTCATCCTCTATTGAACTAGTATCATTTATTGGTTTAATATCCTCCTTCTTTGCCTTCAATTGATGAACTGGTGTCATTTATTGGTCTTTCTCTTCCAATTGCATTTCATCTGTTCCTCCTCTCCTATTCATTAACTGTTTTTCCTTTTTATTCTTTTTCAGAGTCATTCTTTCATTTTTTCGTCTGTCTTTGGTATTTAATCTTGATAGTTCTTTGACATCTTTTGGTTTTTTCCCCAAATCTGTTGTTTTATATGTTTTTGTTGTTTCCTGTGATGAA
Organism: Procambarus virginalis; assembly: GCA_020271785.1. Lineage (NCBI taxonomy): Eukaryota > Metazoa > Arthropoda > Malacostraca > Decapoda > Cambaridae > Procambarus > Procambarus virginalis. Next base: position 12,845 of record WNGS01163934.1, read on the forward strand.
ACTTTCTGAGAGGAAATTGTTTTTAAAATTATTTCATCACCGATTACATTTAAATATTTTTGTATTATTTGTGTTTCAATAAACAATTCCCTTTCTTGTTTAATATCATCACTGTTCAATAATGTAAGTAATTTTAAATTTTTATCATTGTTATCAATAGACACTATTTGGTTGGTGTAAATTTCATCGTCGTCAATGCTAATTTGGTCTCCAATCAGTGTTAAACCCTTAATATTAAATATAAGTGGAAAAACAGAGGGGGTTTTAATAGCTTTCTTTATATTTGGAGGGTTTAATAAAGCTGTTTTCATAGTATTGACGTCATATAAGTTTCGTGAAAAATGTAGGTTTAATTGAATAGAAGGCATAAGAATTTTATCATTTATTACAGTAACAAGATTTTTATAGAACTGGGCGCACAATATAAATTTAGAAATATGATTCGAAAGAGAATAGAATAATTGTTTAATTTCATTTTTGGCAACACTATTCCGACAAAATATGTCTTTTACTTTAATCTGATCGAATGCTAATAATAAATATTTTTTTTGGCACTTCTCTGCTAGGTAAGCATCGAGTTCATTAATAATAGTTTTGATAATAGAGGTGAACTTTTCTACTAGAGTTTCATCATAGTCTGAAGAAATGTCCATTGTATTAATCATCGACAAATGTATTTTCGATTCGTTTAATTCAGAACTCATGACTAACATTTTTGAATGTATTTCTTTATTTGTTTGTTTTAACCTCAAATTTTCTGATTCCTGTGTTTGTTGAATGGCTAATATTTCAGTAGTATCACCACCATATGACTTGCGAATCACTTGTAAGATAATTGCATAAAAGTGTTTTACATTTCGTAATCTAAAATCTCTTTGAATTTCGTTCTGATAAATTGTATATATAATTGTAATAAAAGTATATACCTTTATAACTTCAGAATTTGTTTCTTTTGTATAGCTGTATAAATCTGTAAGTCGGTCTATTATATTTTCTTTAACTAAATCCATAGATGCAAGTCGATCTACTAATATTTTAGCCAAATAATTTGGTTCTTGTAACTTAGTTGTTAAAACTATATTTGAATCAACATAAGGCACTAATTCTTTTTGGTGTTTTTTTACTATTTCATCGGTAATATTAGTTTTGAAACTATTTAGTATATGATTAAATAACTTTCTTTCTTCCTCATTAGTAAATAATATATTTACTATATTTCCCAGTTGTAGATCAGTATTACTATTGTCAATAATGTCATTTAACTTAGCCATTCTATTTGTGTGTTCTTGTTGCTGTTTCTCAAGTTCTTTTGTTTTGAATAATAATAACGCCTCATCATATTGTCTTTGATGGGCTTGTTTTTGTTCCTGAAGTTGTTTAATAAAAGTTTTTTCTATTTCATGTTTTTCATAGTTACATTTCTCAAGTTCATTCTTATAACTTTCTTCTAGTTGATGTTTTTCATTAAAACAATTTATTTTCAAAGTTTCTATTTGTTGTTCTTTTTCATTTATTACTCGTTGGTAATCGTTTAAAGAACTCTTTAACATCTCATTATGTCTATGACTTTCAGTTAATTGATAATTATTTCTATTTATTTCTTGTTTTTGATGAGATAATTGTTCAGTACATAGTTGTAATTCTTTACTGAGTTTAACGTTTTTAGATTTTATTTCAGTATTATTTGATTTAATTATAGTATTTAAATATTCAATTTCATTATCTAATTTTGTTATTTGTTTGTCTCTTTCTGTTAGTTTTTTAGCGTATTCTATATTTCTATTATATAAATCATTTATTTCTTTGTCTTTTTCATCTATTTTATCTTCATATTCACCTAATTTTTCTAATTCTACTACTTGGGTTTTTAATTCGTCTACACATTTACTGTTTTCAAGTTCCAATTTGGCTATTATATTTTTATGTTTTTCTATTTCAGTTGTAAACTTCTCAACTTTATTATTTAAATAAATGATTTCGCTGTCTTTTTCTGCTTTCGCAGTCTCTAGAAGATTTTTTTCAGTATCACACTCACTATATCGTTTATTTAATAAAGCTATGGTTTCATTTTGTTGATATTGACTTTTAATAAGAGGATATGTTTTAGTTATTACTTTTATATATCTATCAGACAGATCAAATAAATGAAGCAATTTATTTAGTAATATGATTGTTCTTGTTTCATCCTCATCTTTAGCAGAAACATTGTTTAAATAAGTTTGTATATTTATACGTTCTCTTAAACCTGAGGTCCCATCCTCAGGGAAATGTACCATACTCAAGATTGTTTTAACAATTTCACTCATTTTTTATGGGGGGAGAAAAAAATGCCTATTTTGAAGTCCAATATTAATTTTATCTTACTTAAATGAAACTAAATGAAACAGTCCATCAATAAATGTACATACATTATATTGAATAGGACATTCAATGTTGATTTTTCGGCATTCAATATAATTATTTCTTTGGATAGTATATTCAAAATAAAAGTCTGTTCAATAATTTTCAAAATTGAATAAATGATATTATATAATAAAAATATATTATGTCGATATAGAGTTGTTTTCTAGTATCTATTGATATTTAATATTATACTCAACATTGGTATACTATATTCTCTATATTATGTCGATATTGAGTAGTTTTTTGGTCAGTATCCAATGATATTGGATACATTACAGCGTAATAGATTTATCAATAGTTTATATTTATACTTTTATTATTTGATCCCAACTTTGGATTTATTTATTTAAGAATATTGGTACTGTCCATAATAAGTGAATTTATAGAATAAATGGTTAATAGTTGTTTCATCTGCCACTGCTCTTTCCCACGATCGGATCATTAGATTCCGTTGAACTTCGTTGATTAACTTTAGTTTTAAAAAATGAGGAATGTTAGGATTGGTGTTGATTGCTCTACCTAAGCAGGCCATGTTCCAATATCCCATTCTAGTAGTATCCAAAAAAGAATTCACCAATTTATTGATGCACATTGCCTGTAAACTATTTGGATTGTTGGTATTTTTACATGGTAGTGGTAGTGATAATGATGATGATGATAAACCTTCGTCTTGTATAATAAAACGACAGATTTCTTCCTTTTCTCCCGTTTGAATGAGGTCCATAAAGAGATGGGGATTTTGGGTTATGAAAAGTACGCTATGTACCTTTTCTACATAAAATGATCCATATTCTTTTGCCACTATTCGAGCAATTAATTCCGTATGCGACGAATTTAAATGATAAATTCGGTCAAGGTTTCCTCGGTTAATACAACATATATCATCACATTTTTTATCATCATCACAATCACTGAAAACCCGAAATATGTAATTACTACTAGCATTCCATTTAATACAATATCTGGCTATCCCAAAACGAAATATATGTTTATAGTTGGGGTCCCTATAAATTATATCATGACGAGGCTCGCAAAAAATAGATTCATTATGTAAACAATAGGGTTTATGTTCAATCTTCCTGTGATTAACGTAGTTAAGCCATTTTTCATTTTTCAACCATGCTTCGTAATCTCTCACATCTCGGGTTAATTCCCAACTTATATTTTTAAACACAATGTGCCTGAAATGATAATGCCGATCAAAATAGTGTTTTAGGAATATAAGCTTTTTCAGCACAGCCTGATCAACTTTGCTACATGACGATGGAATCGATATTCCGTCTGCTATCATCATCTCTCTCAGAGCTTCTCGTTCCTGTTGGGAAGCTTGTATCATCATCAGAAATACAGAAGGATCTTTAGCATAGAATCTATATCCCTTGATAGGCCCTGTTAAGTAATCGGGAATATTGGGGTACTCGAAATCATGTTCACAGTACATGATGCTTCTTTGGTCAATGTTAAAGAAGAGTTCCACAAAGAAATATTTTAAACAATAATTATCCTCAATTACGACACGCAGTATAAATTGTAATTGGGATGCCGCAGGATATCCTTCTGGAGTAGATCCCATCCATATTTTTATAGCATAAATATTTACAATTTCGGGGTGAAAGTGGAGAAATAATTTACTATTTATTATAGGTTCTAAAGTAATATTTATACTAACCGAACAATATTTGTCTAAATATTCTTTTATTTGGGATCTTGAAGTAATCGAAGATGTAAAAGATTTAAAAGGAAACATTGATAAAACTGAATATTCCGAATGTTAGTAGGAGTGAGGCTACTAAATTTCTATTTACTTTAGAATTGTTAAATGAAAATAATAAACACGTATTTTATAATATAAATTAGTATATAATGATATTTTTCAATTATACGGTCAATAATAGCATGAATCATGTGAAAAAAAGAAAAAATGGGTTAAAAATGTTTGCTGATCAACTATTCAAACAAAAATCCCTTTATGTGGAATGAGTGAGAAAAAAATTTAAGTACATACTAAGTTTTCAGCTGTAACTGCCACATACATCTGGTTTAACTAAGTGAATCCCATTTGTTTCTACCCCTCCTTCTCCATTACTATCATTTTGGTTTCCAGATGATGATGAAATTATTGAAGTTGCTGCTGCTACTACAACCAAAGGTAGATTACCGAAACCTTCAATAGATTTGGGTAAATATCCCCAATATGAATTAACCACTTATTTAACTGTTATTGAGGTGCTAACTATCGAGGCTTCAAGAAAGTGTTGATCATTTACAACATATTACCTTGCGACTAACGGAAGAAGTACGTAACTCTGAAATACATAAAACTAATGTAAAAAAAAAATATGTGAATTAATTAAGTTAAACCCCACTGACTATGACAATGAGAAAGGTCATTGTTATAATAACCCTTATGCATATGTAGGTATCTCCATAAATATGTAAATAACAATATTAAGGTGAAAAATCACTGATCACTTTATTAATCTATATATTAATAGTCGTGTATGCAAATAATTGTATAGCCAGATAATTATATATATATATATATATATATATATATATATATATATATATATATATATATATATATATATATATATATATATATATATATATCAGGTGTTGATGCAAACTCTGGTCCAAAAAATGTCGTCCCTACCACAGGTGTTATTAGAAAACATATTTTCACTGGTTCCATATCGTCATCTTTTAATCATTTGTTCCAGAGTTTGTAAAATTTGGAGCCGTGTTATTCTTGACTCGGCATATATGCCATTCCGCACTCTTTATCATCGATTAATATGGAATTCGTATACTCTTTTCCCTAGTCCACTTCTACACAGCAATGAAGATACTCTTTACAATGCATCCTATATTATGGAACAATTATGTCGCATCAAATACAATATAACCGATGGAAGATACTGTATGAGAGGCCTTCTAAAGATGATCGAGACAAAAATGAATAACTGGTCGAAAATTGGTCATGAAATAAAAAAAGACTCTGAACTATTTGAGTTATTGAATGATCATCCTATGTTTACATCAGCATTAAAAACAATGACGAGTGTTAATCATCCTTTAAAAGGTATGACAAACAAAAACAAAGTGTGGTCTTTAGTGACAGCTATGACAATGTTCTCTCGGGATACAGATGAAATTTTACAATTGTTAAATATTTGTCTTCGAATGTATCCCACGTCAACTGTTCTGGATATTTTTTATGGATATACAGTTATTTTTCTTTTTTCTTTTCAGAACTTACAGCAATCTAATATTAATCATTATAAGGTACATTCTGCACTCTATATGATCGAAAATATAATTCTTCAGTCGTCAGAACAAACATATTATTGTGAACAGGCACTTCTGATCAATCAGGTTCCAATTAAAGGCGAAATTACACGTGTCGATTATGTTCCTGGAGTGGATATAGTCAGTATAGTTTTGAAGATAGTAAAGCGGCATTCATCTTTGCGATTTTTAATTATTGAATCGCAGTCACAATCACCACTTGTACAACATTTACCGTCAAATGCTATTTATTCATTTTCTATGTTTAATTCTTTTTCTTTTGATGTATTGGTGCTTATGCCAGATTCTTCTGATATTAATAGGGAGGAATACTGGAGAAAAAAAGTGAAAGAAATTTCAGTAATCACATTTAGAAATATTTTATCCAATGAACTGAAGAAACCCTGTTACAATTTAAAGATTAATGTATATCCATTAATGGTAAGTGAGAGAAATCAGGATTTATGTTGGATTATGTATGGTATTTTGGGACTACGGAATATTATAATTCCGGGACTACGGAATATTATAATTCCTGTAAGTACTGAAATGTGTCAGGTACATGAAAGGAGTTGTGAAGACAATGTTTTAGTTATTTGTTCATCAATTTTAAGTATGTATATTTACTGTTATGACCATTATTGTATTTCTTCTATGGAAAAATTTTGTGTTATTAACTATTGGAGTTTTGAAACATTTCTAGATGATGTTCTCTCTATATATAATTTATATGACCAACATGAATATGATGGTGAATGTGATTGTTGGTTACCACCTTCATTAACTTACGACAGTGATATTTATAATGCCTACGCATTATCTTATCATAGAACACCAGATTTTATATTTTGGTTAAAAACAAAATGCACCTTTAATGGTGAATATCACCCAAGTTTTAATTATTATATCATTTATACAGATATGTTAATAACATTTCAAACTATGCCAACATTTTCATTAGTTCGATTATTTAAAGGAAAAGATGTAATTAATGAAAATCATATGATTGCAACAATCACTAACAATTTGAAATTTGATGTATTGGAAATTGAACTGAATAATTCATTTGAAAAAGATATTAATACACTTCTTGGACAACAATTGGCGACATTTAATGAAATTAATATAAGTAAACGCCAATACTGTCTTCATTGTTCTAAATCTCTAAAGGATGAATATTTTGCTCTAAAACAAGAAATCAATTCTGATGATATGGTACCAGTAAGATTTACACGTTTTAATAATTTTAATTTAATATGTGCTCAATGTGCAAATATCAATGATGAAGAATAACTGTATATTAATATTTTATTTATAAAAAAATGTACATTTAAACTGACCATGTATATACAGATATGTTACAACAGGTTGTTGTTAAACTATACCAACTAACTTTCTCTTTTAGTTACCATTATCATAGAACACCAATTTTTATATTTTGAGTTAAAAGCAACAACATCTAAGTCTTAATTATAATATCATATTTACAAGATATGTTAACAACCTTTCTCTGTTATTATTGTTTCCAAACACTACGTCGACTCTTAACAAAAATACACTTTAGAAACATTTTAGGATCCGAGGAAATAACGATATAAGGTACATATTGAGCCATCGTTCTAGTGGTTCCCAGACCCCTACCTTAACCCTGTCATTGAAATAATTATTATGGGGAAATACTAGTCAAGTACAACTATAGACAAGGATCCGGGATATATAAAGAGGGGGAAAGAATAGTGCCCAACCGCTTGGAACATCGCGGTTTAAACGCCGACCCGTAAAAGAAGTTAGCCAGTCGCTTTTAATGACCATGATTGCGACTCACGGTTGTGTTTGTTGCTATTTACTTCAATAACAATATATTCACTCTCTGGGAGAACTTCAGAAGGGCATATAGGTGGTATTTTATTTTTCCAAGTATCAAGTAGATTTGCTCTCAATTTTTCTGAATTGATACTCCCTACATCTTCTGTTAAAATCTTTAAAGATTTTAAATTACGTTTAATACTAATGTCTGCAAATTCAAATGAAAGGTACATATTTTCCAATACACCATTTCGTTCCCAGTCATTCATACTTAAAATAATCTTAACATCTTCAAAATGTTTTAAATTAAAGTTTTCAATTTTTTTTTTTGATGGCCAAGTAATTGAAGCACATTTTATACTAATCATTCCACTAGTTTGAAGATTAATTAATAAGTCGGCAAATGTTTTTCTTACATTTATCGATGAAACATTATCTAATATAAGTAAAAATGAATTTTCCACTAAGTGATACAAGTTGATTGTTGGATTTAAGTCTTGTAAAAATTCCACTTTTATTTTTAAATTATTTCTCCATATGACAATTTTATCCCACACTTGAAATATATTTTTGGGGGCTGCTAGTATTAGCACAGAATATTTTCTGGGGTAGATTTCATATTGCTTTTTCATTGTTTACCTCAAAAAAAAAAAAAAGGCAACTGCGCTACCCTTGTTGACAGTTGGGATCTTGAAGAACAAATAGAACCAACATCACCATCATTTTATAATTATCTGAAAATGATAGAAAAAACAATAGTTCTTTGTATATTATAAACTCAGAAATATATATAAAAAGATGTGTTTGAGTAAGTCTTATGTTAATGTCTCTATACTCTAATTATCTCATTTTAACAGTGATCCTAAATTTAACCACAGCAAATGGATCACTCATTATATTAATATTTTTTGCCCACATTTTACATTGTATAATATTTTTACCGGAGAAGAAGTGGGGCATAATATCCATCTATATGTTCCTTTGTTGGACTGTAAATAATTGTCTAGCCAGATAATTAGGTATGTTTTATTGAGCAAAAAACCAGACTCCAAAGACTTATATCATAACTATAGGTCCACTCCAGTCAGCTGCCCAGGGTTCCATAAATATATATTATATATCCTATTTACCTTTTGTAGAACAAAGGTGATTTTTTTTTAAATTCAAAATCTCATCACAATATGGTATAAATTTTCTAAACTTTGGAGATGGATACCTCTTTTCTTTATATTCTAGTAGGAATTATATTTATTTCTTCCTCAATAAGCTTGTTTGTTGGATTTATAAATATGTCGAGCATTTGTAGAATATAATTGTTTCTAGTTAGAAAATGATTTTTTTAACGTAAACCATAATTAATATAACATATATCAAGAGGTAATTTGCCAATCATCATTACTACTACTACCTACAATCATTATATAATAATCAGAACGAACCTTTTAAAGTGATGCCAATAGCTGAATGAAATGCTTGAGTCTTGAGTCGGGGTCAGGAAGGATGGATGGCAGTGGCGACACTTTCTTCATACTGAGTGGTACCGGATGTGAACTCTTTTTTATATAAGCTCATGGCCGATTGAATATTATACTAAATTCTTTCATCTGCAACCACAGGAGGTGCTGTGCTTTGTTTTGCCCTCAGCCAAAGACGCACATTCCAGGATGGAATGTATATAAGCAGGCAAATTATGGCGGTTTATAGTCCAGTTCATCAGCTCCTTTAATCACAGTAAGACCTGTTCCTGAGTGTAGTCGTATACCAAAAACAAATTTATTTACCATACCATTTGATTCTTTATTAAATAAAAAAATAATGGGAGATGTTATTACTGAATCACAAGTTAAAATTTTAGTTGGTAAATATTTTATTGATATATTAAATTATTCAATTAATCTTTATAATTATAATATAAAGCATATTTATTTGCCAATGTTTGATATGTTAGATAGTGAATTTAATAATATTATATCAGTTATGTTTGACACATATATAGATATATGTCAAAATATTGGGTTTTTAATAATAAATGGAAAATGGGATCATTACCGATGTGAATTTATTCTTGATTTTATTCGAAGACAATTTAATTATTATTTATACAAACTCCTAAAAAGAATTCATATTATCAAATTATATATTATTCTCTTAGAAAATACGTTACGATATCAAGGATGGGCTCTTATGGAATCTATTTGGACTATACAAGGAAAAATACCTTATTCTCTAATTAGAAAACCTATATTGAATGAAAGATGTATTAAACCCATTCTTCTGTCCCATACCGATATATATGACCTAAAAGATAATTTAAGTAATGTATATAATCGATCACCTACTGTAAAATATGTAAATGAAGTAACAAGAATTGTTATTTATAATTTATATAATTTATTTATGAAAAAATTTAAATGTGTAAATTGGTTAGAGACAATTCTTCTCTGTTCGCTCCCAAAACAAAATCTTAAAAGATCAAACTGCCTTCCTAAAACAAAATCTGAAAACAATTTGGAATGTTTAGGGGATATTCTTAGAACTATCGATCTTCATATATATAAAGATGGGGAAGTCTATAAATATAAGAAACGTCACTGATTTATGTATATGTGTGTCGTAAAGTGTGGAAATAATCTATATCATATTTTTTTCTTTTGTCTACAGATTGGCTTCCATCATCATCAACAACTTCATCAAGATGTTGCTGTTAGAAGATTTCATTTGGCAACCACTTTCATGTGAAATTCAACTGTATTTAGATGATGTTTATAGTACACACATATTTAACCTGTGGACAGTTCTTTGTGGTCTTTTTTGGTATTATTCAGGGCTTGGAAAAGTGAGTTTTGTTGCACTTGTTTTTTGCCTAATATGTGAAAGAAACAGAGAAGTTTGCAAGAAGCAAGTTCAATATATGGTTATATATTTCTGCTTAGGAATTGGTATATGTACAATAGATGACACAAATGTCTTATTTTTAGTAGCATGTTTAATTGTTACTTATTTTATGTGGAAATTAATCTATGGAGTAAATGGTTATTATATGGCTTTAAGTATGGGATTAATGTTACTCCTTTGTTTTTATATGAACTGTTATCAGGTTATATTAACTTTATTTTATTTAATTATTCTATTTTACAGTACATATATCATAATAATCAAAGAATTTCCTGAAGGCAACCAAACAGATTTATTTCATGGTTCATTTTTACATTTAATAGTGTTAATGGTACACCCAAAGAAAAAGAAATCCTCTCTACCTAAGTTAGTAAACATTGAAGTTGATTTGGATTACATTCAGTTGCAAGACCTTTCAGCTTCCGAACATATTCGATTCTGGGGACTTCATATATATAATAAATTTTCACCTCAACTCCACCCTGAACTACAAATAGATGGTTATCCACGTTCATCTTTATTTTCTGAAGATGAACGATTATCTTGGCAAGGTAAGATTGCTTATTTCCGACCAAAATCTAATGTCTTAAATTGTGCATCAAAAATAAGATTAGAATATCTTCAAAATATTTGTAAGTATGCTAACAATTGTTATTGGGAGAAGCGCAATTTTATTTTTGGAAATCATATACTTACCAAAGAGGAACTTGATGAAATAATGAGTTTTATAAACCCAAAGGACATTGTGGTGTCTATTTATGCTCGTGGTGGATGGGTTGAGAGTTTTTTGTTGGATCGAGGTGTGAGTATTATTCCAACAGAAAACCTAGAAAGATTAGAGTATATAACTGCAGTTAAATGGTTACCAAACGGGTATATTAGGCATATAGTCAAAGAACCTTATATTATTAAAGAATATTCAAATGCCAATATATTTATAATCAATGAACCAATTGGGAAGTTTTATATGGATATCGTTAGTATACTTAGCAATTTCAAAGGACGACTAGTGATAATGTTTGGTTCCAACTTTCCTCTGGTTATTAAAAGAGTTTTAAATGAAAAATATATTCATGTACAAACATCCAGTGTGCCCATTTTTATTAGGTCTACTGTTCATTTTTATATGAGAATAGACAATAATTAAAAAAATATATAATGAGAATTGATGACATAAATAATGAGAATTGATGACATTAATAATCGTATTTATAATGTATGAGGTAAATATGTTAATAAAAGATGATTCTGACTCTATACATTATAATTAACCACAACATCTCAATCAATAGCAATATTGTTTTATTTTCTTAAAAGATTTGCTTTTTTCAAACTAAATTAATAATCATATATATATATATATATATATATATATATATATATATATATATATATATATATATATATATATATATATATATATATATATATCTTTATTGTCATTATTATTTCTTTATGTACCCCCAAATATCAATAAAAATTATTAAATAATTCAATATTTTCACCCTTTAATTATTTCTTTTTTTGTAACATACCAAGTAGTTATTAAGGATTTTTCAGTGATGAACTTTGTATGCAAAACTAGTCCCATACAGGAGTTTTGCTTAACCTGTACATGCTTTTCATATCCCTGATCTGACCTATTAAACACACTCTTTCCAACCATCTTTGTAGAACAGGTATGGTTGTGGACTTGTGGGGTCGATCATAAAGCATCAAACTCAGGTATACAACTTTGGTGGATAACAGTAACTCCTCTTCTGCCTACAATAAAGTTTGTGGAATGAACTATGGTGCTGGACCATATGGAAACGTAATGGTGGAAAAGACTGTGTTTAAAAATTATTTAGTCAAGAGACTTCATATAGAGCTCTACAACTTGGTGTCAAAAGGGAAGGCTGAAGGTAATAGAAAGCTAAGTTATGAGACTGTTTTCAAGTTGATTGTTCACGAAACGTCCACAGATGAAAATCCATTAAACGATCACTGTCCTGAGGGTAAAAATCCTTGGTGTTTTTACCAGTAAGATGTCTTTACACAATCGAGTTTGGAATAGCATCCCCAAACACAACAATCGTTCATTGGTTGAGTTCAGAATGGCAGTCTTGAAGATGATGATGATTCAGAAAATAATGGAGTTGAGGAACGTTATTTTGGATCAATTAGAAAATAGTAAAAATTTTTTGAATAATAAAAAATAAGTTTTCTCATCTACGTTAATTTTAACTCCAATAAAAAAAATTGACCTTATATATAATGAAATGGTTAGCTTTATCATTTCACGAGAAAAAAATATAGAAAATATATTAATTCAGGAAAACGTGGCTTATTAGGCAAATCTGGCCTTGCATAGTAGGCTGAGAAGTGCATATATATAGTAGAAGATACCTAGACACAAACTAGAACTGTCCTTGGCAGATGACCCAGCATTGATAATAAGTACCGGATATTCCACAAAGATGACAGATAAACGCTGGGCATTGAGGGTATATAAGAAGGGTTCACATCCTGTTCAACTCAGTCACAACCCACTCGCTGCCCACCTCCTGTTACATTCAATTATATACAATACGACCTCTTGCCCAGTAAGTTACACTCAGGGCTCACTATATATATCCTTGAAATGAGAAACTTTTTATAACGACCAGGTTCACCATACCATTAATTTTTTATTTATTTTAATATTTGTTTCCTGTTGCAGGTGATGAATACTGTCATACAGTAATAGGAGATTGCACAATGTCACCTAAGTCGAAGACTCTAAAACTAAAACAAGCGCAAGCGGCATATGCTCGCCATATTTATCAACAACAGAAAGCTGCTTCAGCTCAAGAGTTGAGAGAAGTCACAGAGACAGTGTTAATAACAGATAGGAAGCTTGAGAAGTACCTTGATGATAATTATGTGTGTGATTGTTTACATGCTAAACTATGTCATACAGTCAAGATATCTGATCGACATGATAATGTAAAAGTGACCAAAAGCTGTAGTCATTGTAAACTTACAGTTACACAAACATTGACTGAAAATCATAAATATCGTGATATTGTAGGTACTTGGCGTAAAGATAGTGAAGAAGTAACATCAGTACTAATGGTGACAGATAAGGAACTTGAAAAGTACTTAGATGATAATGTTTTAAAATTATGTCAAAATTGCTCGCATAATACACTACTTCATACAGTCAAGGTTGATCAACATGATGTGCGAGTGACAGAAAGTTGTAGCCACTGTAATCATACAATTTTACGAGCGTTGATAGGAAATTTCGAGATTCTGAAGACATTAGTATACTTCAACATGATAATTGGCGAAGGATACATGTTCTACAAGAGTATGTGTACCATGAATGGAATGAAATTTGTGTCACCGTTGGTGTATAGCAGGTGGGAGAATCATTTAAGAGATGTGATTAATAAGAGATGGGAAGAAGTGCAAGAAAACACTCGCAGTATAATATTTGACCATTATAAAGAACAGTTAAATATAGACCCCATTGATGGCTTCCTTAACATTGATGTGTCTTTTGACGGATCTAGGAGGCCTTATTCACAAATTGGCATTGCTTTCGTTGTGGAAATGTTAACAGGCATGGTTGTGGACTTCAATGTATTCAGTAAAAAAACCTGCATTCAGTGCCAAATGTTCAAGTGTAGGAAACTGACTAGAGAAATAAACGAGGCTCAGTTTGATAATGAGATGGCTAAACATCTACCACATTGTGAAAAGAATTACCACAGCAGTCCCAAAAATATGGAAGAGGATGCTGCAGTGTTGATGTGGGGTCGATCACCAAGCATCAAACTCAGGTATACAACTTTGGTGGATAACAGTAACTCCTCTTCTGCCTACAATAAAGTTTGTGGAATGAACTACGGTGCTGGACCATATGGAAACGTAAAGGTGGAAAAGACTGTGTTTAAAAATTACTTAGTCGATAGATTTGTTAGAGAGATCTACAACTTGATGTCAAAAAGGAAGGCTGAAGGTAATAGAAAGCTAAGTTCTGAGACTGTTTTCAAGTTGATGCTTCAGTTCAAACGAGAAATTAATAGGGACGATATCAATATAGACTGGAGAAAAATGAAGAGGGCCTGCCTATCCGGACTGTTCCATGAAACGTCCACAGATGAAAATCCATTACACGATCACTGTCCTGAAGGTAAAAATTCTTGGTGTTTTTACCAACAAGATGTTTCAAATAAACTGATCCCACGATCACACAAGACCCGACTATCGAATAAGGACGTATTTGAAGTTCGACAGATCTACTACAAGATCTATGATGATCTTGTCTCGGAGGAAAACATGAAAAAGTGTCTGAAGGGAAAGCAAAATGACTCTCTACACAATCGAGTTTGGAATAGAGTCCCAAAAGACAAATTTGTAAGTCGTTCAATGGTTGAGTTCAGCATGGCAGTAACGGCTATCAACCACAACGCGGCCATCAACCACAACGCCGAGTCTTTGGACAGTAGTCTTATTAAAGGTTTACCTCGGCATGATATTACTATCTTAAAGATGATGATGTTTAAGAAACTAATGGAGGACTTCAATGAACGAGTGTTACCTTGAGGAACTATATTTCGGATCAATCATGGCACATTGGATATGAATTCTTTCATTTATATGATTTTCAACATTGAATATAACTAAAATATATCGAATGTATCATTTCATATTTGAATGTAATTTTGTTTTCCCTAATGGCTGCCTTCCAATACAGTATAAAGCACAGCACTATTTCCATTTACTTATTCATGTAATTAGACCACTCCTACACACTCCTTATTAAAATGTATAATGTAAATAAAGAAATAGATAATGAAAATTACTTTATTATAAATATTTATAAAAATATCTTATTTGGTTCAAAACAGACAAATTTAAATGCTTATGGTTCAAAACTGGTCGCCTAAAAAAATTAATACTGTCTGTTGTCTATCACGACTACACAGATTAAGTAAATAGGACTAACAATGATGAAATCGCTACAAACACCATATCTCTCCACTTGCTACTGATTTTTAGTTCAAATAATTCCTAAGGCCATTATTAGCTAAATATTTTCATACATTCAATAGACAGCATCTTACTTTTCAGTGGCCATGTGATAATCAAACAAACAATCGCCAGCTTGCATTCTTGGCCAAAAAAGCAAGTATAATTTTTGCATAATAGGCCAAAATGTTTACACTTAGTCAGAAACGACAGAGTCCTTGTCAACTTAGCTAAGTAAGACGAGAGCCCTGCATAGTAGGCCAAGAAGTGAGTTCTGGCTATTAGGTACGACATATATATATATATCGTAACCACTTCTCAGCCTACTATGCAAGGCCCGATTTGCCTAATAAGCCAAGTTTTCTGAATTAATATATTTTCTCTAATTTTTTGTTATGAAATGATAAAGCTACCCATTTCATTATGTATGAGGTCATTTTTTTTATTGGAGTTAAAATTAACGTAGATATATGACCGAACCTAACCAACCCTACCTAACCTATCTTTATAAGGTTAGGTTAGGTAGCCGAAAAAGTTAGGTTAGGTTAGGTTAGGTAGGTTAGGTAGTCGAAAAACAATTAATTCATGAAAATTTGGCTTATTAGGCAAATCGGGCCTTGCATAGTAGGCTGAGAAGTGCGTTCTGGCTACTTGGTACGACATATATATATATATATATATTATATATATATATATATATATATATATAATATTATATATATATATATATATTATATATATATATATATATATATATATATCGTACCTAGTAGCCAGAACTCGCTTTTTGGCCTACTATGCAAGCCCCGATTTGCCTAATAAGCCAAGTTTTCCCCAACCCTACCTAACCTAACCTAACCTATATATATATATATATATATTTCGTACATAGTAGCCAGAACGTCGTACTTGGCCTAATATACAAGGCCCGATTATGTTAATTAGGTTAGATTAGGTTAGATTGGGTTGGTTAGGTTCGATCATATATCTACGTTAATTTTAACTCCAATAAAAAAAGACCTCATACAAAATGAAATGGGGTAGCTTTATCATTTCAAAAGAAAAAAATAGAGAAAATACATCATCAATTCATGAAAACTTGGCTTATTAGGCAAATCGGGCTTTGCATAGTAGGCTGAAAGTACATTCTGGCTACTAGGTACGACAATATACATATATATATTATTTTTTTGGTGGTTGTTATTGCTTTTGTTGTATACTATTTTTATACCAGATGTTAGTGTAATAGTTTGATATGTGAAAAGGGTTTCGGGAGACCTGCCCATTGTTTGTTTATTCCCCTGTATATGTCGTTTTACCAACTCACTATTCGAATCACCATTCTCCCAGAGTTTTTATTATTATTCTTCTTATTATTATTATTATTATTATTATATTAGGCATACCACCACCTTCAATTAATAAATGTAAAGTTAGATCTTAGAATAGTTGACATTATAGAATATGAATTTTGTATATATCATTCTTTTTACAACAAACACCACACACACACACACACACACACACACACACTGTAGGTTGTTCTGATCATTGTTAATTACACTTCCCTGTTTCTATGACTTGATAAATGTCATACATTACAACAATTTTTTTGAATACTTTATTAACTTTACGGTGCTTCAAAATTCATTTGCTCTCTTTCTTCATGGTTTATAATTTTATATGTATTAATCGTTGTAAAAATCACGAGAATTACTGCAATTATCCCAGCTATGGCATGATGTGAGCCCATAACATATTTCATGTGATCACCAGATGTAACTGGATCCATAAATGGTATTTTATCATACATATTCATAACAGATGTTATTGTAATAAACAAGCATAAGATAACTAATTAATAAGTATAAAATATGTGAATATTTTATTCCCGAACATATCTTTTTTTGTTATTTTTTATATAGAAGAAAATAATAAAAGACCATGAAATTTAATTATAATTTAATAATTTAATAAATGTATAAGCTGTTTAGCTGGAGGAACTATTTTTTGGGCATAAGAAACAATTGAATTATATTGAATGATAAGTAAGATAAATGTAATTAATAAAGAGCCGTAATAGCAATTACTAATGAGATTAATGATTTGGAAATATGTTCCCAAAAGATAAAAGGTGACTATTAAACCACCCAAAAAGGACAGATACATAATAGAAAGGGGCAATTTGTTTTTTCCTTAACACCATTGATTTTTTCCTGTGATATTTCCTTATTACCATGTCTCTCATGAATTGAGGGAGTTGTTGATGTGGTTCGTATTGGATTCCAATAAGATTCTTCATGTACTCTGTTAGCTATTCTCAAATCTATAACATGAGGTTGAGGTAGTAACTGAGGAAGTTGTTGATGATTCTCTCCTGAAGCCGTTGTTGTTGTTTTTGTTGTTGAAAGATTATGATTTGTCATTGTATTTAAAACGATTTTCTTTTATTTTTTTAATTATAGTTTTAATTAATGTTTCAGTATTGAAGGGTATTAGTGTTTTGAGTCGATGGCTGTTTATATGTATTAGTGCTTCTTCAAGTGAGAAATAACAGGCAATTTTTTCTTCATCTAAGCGATGACTGAAAGGAAAACGATGTATATAATTCTTAATTGCATGGTTGTTGGTCTTCTTATCACTTAGGTTGAAAACATCCTAAAGTTCCAAGTATCCAATTTAACATCGAGACCGAGAGTGTGTAAATTGAATTAATTGTTTGCATTTTCAGTTTCAATTAAAATACTATAATCACACTGATAGGTTTTACCATTCAGTGCTATCCATTTCTCTGATATCATTGGTAAATTATATTGTTTATTATGAATCATCCCTAATTTAATTCTTTTAATAATTGGTATAAAATCTAAATGAAAACAATGTGTTTCTTCCATAAACTCTCTAATTTGGGTAATATCGGAATCTTTTGATCAATTTTTTCGGGATGACCACGAGGAAGTGTATACTCCCCCTCTATTGTATTTCCATTACCAAACATGTTTATATAATTAACATATTCGGCTTGACTCATGGGGGACGAATTTTCAAAATAATAACATTTTTCGTTTTATCATTCCATTTATGTCGATAACTTTTATTATTAAGATACGAAATATAAAAGTATGATGGAGAATGCAACATTAGGATTTTACATTCTTTTAATATAACTTTTTCATCTGTGCTAAAACATTGACTGGCATCTACATATAAAAGTCCTAAAGATTTTTAGTTTTTAAATTATTAGTTTTAATAATACCATTATTATCATAATTTAATTGGTTTGGTTTTAATGACATATTTATAGTGGGAGGAAGATGTGCATTTTTGTAATAAAAAAAATCAGTTTCTTTACAATATTGAGATGACATACTGACTACTCTGTATCTAAAAGTTAATGATGTTTATATAATAACATATATTTTTTTTTATTTTTAAAAATCTTTACAAAAACGTACTCTAACAGAACATATTGTGGATGTGGGTGATTATAACGGTTGTGGTGGGTTGTTGTGTTGGTGGGTTTTGGGAGGGTGTGGTGGTGGTGGTGGTGTGTTTTGGTTGTGGTGGTTATTATTTGTGTGGTGCTAGTTGTAGTGGAGGCGTGTGGTTTCTTTATGTTGGATGTTTGTGGTGGTGATGCTATTGTTGGTGGTAATGGGTATTAATATTTCTGAAATAAACCTTGAATTTATAATTTCTTCATGCGATGAGCTAAGTTTCGGACAAGAAACTCGGCAAAATCGTTTTTCCTGACATTTATACAGAAAAAAATATATGAAAACAATACTACAAATTCTTTTTTTTCTATCGTTTCTTTTACAATACTATATATAATATCTCGAGGTATATTATCATGGTAATGGTTTGGCGTATGGTATCCATTCCTTCAATAAAGATTGAATGAGATTTTTTTTGTCATTTATAGATACCTCTGGAATTTTCGTATTGTAATCTCAATCTTGTTTGAGGATAAATCCATAAAACTTTTCAGAAAGCTACATTCCGGATTCCATTGAATATGAAGAAGTAGAGGCTTGTCAGAAATGTCAAAATTCCATAGCCCAAGATTACAAAAAGCACATTTCACATGATCACTAAGACCTGTATAAAAGAATCCAGCTGAACTTAGATCTTCTGAGTTTGGTAATGTAAGTGGCCATGTGCTAAAACTTTCCAGGCGATTTTTACAATGTTCATATGTTCGATTGACATGGGACGATGAGGTGATAATGTGAGGATTAAATTGGATTGCAGAATAACTTCACATAACTCTAAAGGGACATTACCAACGGGTTTTTCCATAAAAATGGACATAAGGAACTCTTTGTCTATGTTTATTATGTGGAATATCGTTTATTTGCCAGTTCTCGATAACTATATTACAGAAAATACATGCACATGCATCNACCATATTGGATAGTTCATACCCAAGACTTCTACAAGTAGAGGTATTGTCAGGCAACATCAACGTGACAAAGTAACTGAGGAAAGGAGGATAGAAGCACAAACCAGTGAATCTGTACGATGGTACAACATGGTTGCAGCTGGCAATCCCAATCATTATGGCCGAAGAGGAGAGGACGCGGAGAGAATCAGTGATAGCGAGAATCCGTCTTGGATACAAATATCCATGGAGATATGGAATGGAAACAACAGTTGATCAGCGAAGTTGCAGAATCTGGATGAGAGTGATGGACACCGCCGATATAGACCACTATCTACGTGAATGTGAACCTGAGAGACATTAGAAGTATGTGTAGAATAATAAACCCCACATTGTTTGAATTAGGAAAACACTATTTGCCAAATATTGATACTTTTTAAAAGATTTCCCCATTTTGCACCCGCAAGATAACGTAAGCTTTAAAGGTTGATAGATGTTAATCTTCTTGTTTGAGGAGCTGTTCACTTGAGCCAGTTAAGCAAGTCCCCGCTGTGTTGGGTACAAGTGAACAGGATGAACAACCCAGCGGGTTCAAGTTCAAGTTCAAGTATGTTTATTGAGATAAGCAAGAAATACATCTCAAAGGGATAGAGTAGCTTAGGCTATTTCTACCCCCCTCTACTTCAAGTCCCTCAAGGGGCGCACAAATTCAGTGAGTCAAATACACAAATAACATTACAAGAATCCCATTTAACATTGCAGGTTAATATAGTAAGTACAGCATATTACAAGAATCCCATTTAACATTGCAGGTTAATATAGCAAGTACAGTATATAATTGTCACACTCTTGGGGCAAACTTCTTGTAGCTCCTAAGTATACTGTCTATCATACCATTATCACACATCCAAACAATTTGATGTGGTACGCTATTTAATTCCTTATTTCTATAGTTTTCAATAAGTTGACACTCTAATACATAATGTTCTAAGGTGTGGGCGTGCGGCATACTACATAATTTACACTCCTTATCTTCTTCACTGACATCAACACCGTATTGCCAGATATATTTGTATCCTAATCTTAATCTCATGTAAATTGAATCCTTCCAAGTAGACTTTCCTTTACCATAGGTGAAGGACGAATTTGTATTTATTATTGAATAATGCTTAAGTGTGTTACTACTGTCCACCATTGCCATTCTCTTTATCATTTCTTCACCCTCTTGGATCATCTTGATTCTTGTTTTTATTTGTTTCAAGGTTAACTGACATATAACATCAACAAGAGGTTTTTCAGTGGCTCTTTTCGCTATGTCATCAACTACCTCATTCAACAGGATTCCCACATGTGAAGGGATCCACATGAATCTTACTTTATACCCAGTTTTTTCTAATTTCTTAACATTCTCTCTACACTCTATCACAATATTCTGATATACTGGGCGTCTGCTATTTAAAGACTCTAACGCTCCTCTGCTGTCAATAAAGAAGCAAGCATTTTTACCACATTTAACTACTTCCTGTAATCCTGCTAATACACCTTGGAGTTCAGCCTGCGTTGAAGAGACATTGTCAGTTAAGCGGCGTCCAATAACAGTATCTACAGTGCCGATGTCAGTGTACTCCCTGATCAAGACTCCACATCCTGCCTTCCCATCCCTAGCTACTGACCCATCACAATATACATGTAGAGTGTTTTCTGTAGGCAGTTTTTAATTATACAATCATATGTCGCCCTCAGCTCTCCTATTTCATACATACTTTTTTTCTTTTGCAAGGGAGTAATTACTACATCTACATTACAATCCTCCCATGGTGGTGTGACTTTTCTCTTGGGCACAGCAATACACTCTGTAATAACATCATACTTTATAACATTAGAACATAAGTTATTCATATATACTCTCTTCTTCATCATACACTGTTCACTACTTCCCACCTTTTGAACCGAGAGGATTAATTCATTAGCTCCCCCACCTCTCATTAATCTAATGGCAGAGGCTACATTTATCTCTGAAATTCTATCCCCAATACTCTGCAGATTAAGCTCCATCCTCATTATCTCAATCATAGCATTTCTTGGGCATCCTAAGATAATTCTCATGGCTTCATTTTGTACCTTCTCCAACTTGCCCATCCTACCTTTACCAAAACAAGAAATGACAGGTGCAGCATAATCAATAAGAGATCTTACAGTACTCAAGTATATCATTCGTAGCACAGGGACTCCCACTCCCTTTCCACAGCATGCCAAGGCCTTCAGAGGTTGTAATCTCTTCCGACATTGACCCAACAGTCTGTTCATCTCAGCTTCCAAACTCTCATGGGTATATCCAACATATATGCCTAAATATTTATATATATTAACTCTCTCTATATTTTTACCATTTATTTTCAATATAATGGGCCTCCGACTTCTACATTCAAACTTAGTTTTGTTTTCATTAACCACCAGTCCCATATGATGACACAGGTATCCGAAATTGTCCAACACTGTTTGAACCTTTGAAATATCTTTGCCCTGAAACAAAATATCATCGGCATATATGATTGGAGTTACCCCATTTGAGTATCTCTCAGATGCTATCTTATTCATTAGTACATTAAACAGGGTGGGACTCAACACGCCTCCCTGAGGTGTGCCGAGTTCAAAAGACCTCACACCTGACATACAACCTTGATACCACACCTGAGCCTTCCTTTCATAAAGATAATCCCCTATCCAGCGCAATAATCTCCCTTTAACACCAAGACCAGCTAATTCATATAAAATAACCTCTTTGTTGGCTTTATCAAAAGCTCCTTGTAAATCAATAAAAATTCTATAATAATCATTTTCATTAGCTAGACATTTAATAATACAATCAGAGGTACTTTTTCCTTTGAGGAACCCGAACAAATTACTAGACAGCTGATCACCTATTATATATAAAAGTCTATTTAAAATGATCCTCTCCATCATTTTACAAAAACACGAGGTTAAAGACACAGGTCTGTACTCTCCATTGGCTTTAGGGATAGGGATGACCATAGCTTTTTTCCATTTACTGGGAATACTGCCCTCTTTATAACTAATATTAAAGAGATCTAAAAGTGGGCTTTTCGTCATAATGGCAAGTTCATTAAGTATTTCATAAGTTACTCCATCCTCCCCAGGGGCGGTAGATTTCCCAACTTTAATCGCCGTTATTAGTTCTTCTCTGGTAATACCTGTGCAAGTGACATCACCACTGTTACCTGCTGTAAGTATAAAATTCATTCTTAGATCTTTCCAAGAATCTAATGACTCTCTCGTTACAGCGGGTAATGAACTAAGTTTGGCAGCTTCCGCCCATTTATTTACGAGACCATTTGCAATTCCTTGCGGGTCAGGATGTGCAACAAAATTATGCTTTTTACCCCTTATTTTATTTACGTCTTGCCAGATTTCTTTCAAGTTTCTGTTACTCCCAACTTTCTCTGCAAACTCCTGCCAATACTTGCTCCTAATTTCCTTTCTCTTCTCCCCACACAGCCTAGCAACTGCTAGTAAAGCATTCTTCCCTTCCTCAGTCCTACCATTCCTATTCCAATTCCTGTGAGCTCTCCTCATTGTTAATGTCCACCCCTTAAGCATCTCGTCATGTGTATAATTTCCTTTTCTGGGGGGATGCTTTTTTATACTAGATGTTTTCCGGTTCAATGTTGCATTAAATACATCTACCTCCTTAATTAAATCTTCATAAAATGCTTCTGCTGAAACTGGCTTATAAGTATCATACCAAGACTTAATATGGCCAACAAGACCCCTTAATTCTCCCTCATTAAACTTTAACCTTTTCCTCTGAAGGCAGGCATGCTTTTTATCTACTTTAAGCTGTATTTGTAATGCAAAATGATCACTTAGCATTTCATCCACAGTAAGACAATTCCCCTCTATGCCCTCAGCATTTATCAAACAAGCATAATCTAATCTCCCTCCCCTCAAATGAGTAGGATAGGGCTCGCCCAGCAGCTGAACATCTTCATGTTCCTGCAAAAACTGGTACCATCTGCAACCATTCCTATTTGCTTTACCCCTTGATCCTAAAGCTGGATGTCTGGCATTAAAATCCCCTACCACAAGTGTATCTTCAGAAAAGAAGGAATCTGGCAAGTATCTTAAATCAAGGGAGCTATCAGAGATGTATAGATTAATGAAATTTAACTCTCGGTCCTTTAATTGTATCCGCAAGCAAATACTTTCAATACCTCTATATCTCTGAGGGATTCCAGTTATCTCGACAGGTATGGTACTTTTGACATAACATGAGACCCCCCTAGTTCCTCCATCAGCATATAAGTGAAAACCTCTATAGCCATTTAGCCTCAGAATGCTACCATCCCTATCCCCAGTTTCCTGGAGTGCTACTATGTCAATATCCTCTCTAAGAGTATAATAGTGTACATCCACCGCTCTAGTTTTTAATCCATTAACGTTCCAAGATAATATGCTCAATTTACTTTCATCCATGATTAATAATAAAACTACCTTTGCCCTGCCCATCACATTCCATTAGATACGAGATTACCTTAGTAACTTCCTTCCAACACCGTAACATTTTTTCTTTCTCCTCACTAGCACAACTACTACTAACATCGAAGGTAATATTATTCATATCTATTTTCTTTGTTATTTCTGTATACCGTTTTACTTTAACTTTTCTTTCATCATTTGTCACAACAGGAGGTTGAACACTGCTAACACTACTAGAAAGTGTATTCTCCTGACTATCCTCTATCATCGTTACCTCATGCACATCATTACTTTCTTCTACGCACTTTTCACTTTCCATTTCACGTCCTGTTTTACTTTCAATTACACGTCCTGTTTCACCACCATCTTCACCCCGTCTACCTTCCATAGCCAATTTTTCCAATGCCTCAATCCTCTTATCTAGTTTTTTAGATACTCCAAAATTTGATTACCTACCTCAGAGGTGACCATATTGTCCTGAACCTTGTCCTCACAAGGTTTCAGTTTTTCCACTGCCTGATTTACTTTCCCTAGGCTCGCCTTTATTTTCTCCGCCCCTTTCTCCCACACATTGAACATAGGGGCTGTCGTTGGCTTCCAGCTGTTTCCTCCATGTTCCTCTTGAACGATCTTTCCTTGCTGCGAGGACACATCTATCCTGCTTGTAGGACCCGTCCTATTCTCTTTCAGATGAGGCTTCATGGGGCATAGAGAGGAACCAGCATTGTGGCTGCCTCGACAGTTACAACAAAATGGTACGACTTTTTCACTTCTTTCAATCTTGACTCTACACTCTCGTGAGTCGTGTTTTTTCCCACAATACCGACACCTGGGGTCAAACTGGCATTTCCATGCCATATGTCCCCAACGTGAGCACTTCATGCACAGTATGGGCTCCTCAACGTATTTTGCAACGTTCCTATAGCCTAGTCCTTGCACAAAAATTTTCTCTGGCGCCTCACCCTTTACCAAGGCAACAACCTGGCTTTGTTTGTCACCACGGACAATGTTTCTCTTTGCCCAGACAACATTATCATTGTTAAGAAGAAGACAGTCAGGATCCAAATAAGTTGGAAACTTGAAAACTATGATCTTTGTGTGCAACATACCTTCTTCTGGAGGAACCATCACTACATCTTTAAAACCAACCGTCGTGAGGCGTTCCACGGCCTGTTCAGTCCCAACTGTTATGTAGGGCCGGTGAAGACCCTCCTTGAAGAGTGGTTCGTAATCCAAAAATTCCTTGGCCAGACTTACCGTCCACGCCAGCTTTTGGTGGAAATTCAATTGGCATGTTGTAGGGAACAACAGCCTCTTCCTGCTATTAAATGGCTTGTCTTGAGTCCTGCTGAGTAGGGTCTCATTCTTCTGTCTCTTAGTAATTTCCTCGTCACTCTCACTGTCTCGCTGTCTGTTATTATTTCTCCGCTTCTTTCTGTTCACTACTACTTCAAACGGTCTGTTATCATCTTGTCTGTCCTCCTCACTACCACTTAGGCATACCGCCTCAGCCATTTCTTCGACAGTCAACAATCGAGAACAAATTCACAATATCCTGTATCACCACGTGCAAAAACGAAGAGTGTGGGGCAAGACTCCACCTCCCACCAAGAGCGCCAACCCCGTGACCGCCTGTGACCGTGGTCCGGACGCAACTGTTGTAAACCGAGATGGTCACATTAAAAACGAAAAAATCACTCTAATAGGGATGTTTATATTGATGATTATGATTTTGATTTCGATGATGATAATCTAGAGGAAATAACGCGAATAGATAGGGTTGAAAGACGTTTACAATATATTGAGGAGTGTTTAGGTAAGAGTAACATCATTAAAGCTGAACCAATAACGGCTTTAATTTATACTCATGAAAGTGCTCAATTTATTATAAATAAAGTATATCATAACTGGATTAGATTTATGGGACATGTGGCTCAGCAACTTACGTCTAAAACAATTGAAAATTTGTTTGGAGCTGCTGATCATTTTTGTTTGAGGGTTGGTTTGAAATTCAAAAAATTTAAGATCACCCCCACTAAATTATCTTTTTATCGACTATAAGGAAAATGTATTAGAAGTAAATAAGGAAATTTTGAATTTGGCATTAGAAGGTGATAGAGATCAAAATGGTAAACTCCTCTATCCTCAAGATTGTGAATATATTAATCTTATTTGGACAATACTACTAATAATGTGTATATTGTTTATTCAATAAATGAATTAATAAACATATATAAAACAAAAACAGATGATGACAAAAATTATATAAACAAGGATAATGATCGGTCTCTTGTAAGTGGCCTAGATGCTTATAGTTTGGTTATGCCTGGAGCTGATAAACGATATAAGGTGTTAGGTTCCCATCGTATTTTATATAATACATTTGTAAATATGTCTAATGGAGAAATGTTCAACACTAGTCTAAATGGAATGGGAATGTCAGCTCTTAACGTCTGTGTTATTATCGTTCATGCCATGATTCATTTAAAATGTTTACTTGATAAAAATATACTTTCCACTGAGAAAATGCGACACTCTAACAAACATTTCATTGAAGAAGTAATAAAACATGTTCCTTCCACATTATTCGGACATCCCATGTTACCAATTGTTACATTCAAAGACCAATAAAAAAACGATAAAAAACAACTTAATTATTAAAAAAAAATATGAAAGCAATGTCGTGGAATATGACTACAAAGCCACTTTTATCATATTTTCCATCTGATATAACTAATCATACTAATGCAATTATTACAACTAGTGACACTATGTCAACACCAACAACAACAACAACAACAACAATAACTACAACTACATCCACTACAACATCTACAATTACTACTAATATATTGTCGCCAATAAACAATGACGACAATAATAATAATAATAATAATAATAATAATAATAATATTAATTATTTTAACAGTAAACAAATGTTAGATACTGAAGATTTTACTCAAGATATGTTTTTTTATAAATATGTACGATATCTTAACGAGGAAAAAAGAGCACCAGTTCTTCTTGTTTTTGATTTCGATAATACGTTAGCCGTATATGATGAACAACAACATTTACAACTGAATTTGTCAGATAGTTTTCCGTCAGTATATACACGTCCATTGTTATATGAAATGTTAGATTATATGAAAGCTACCAACAAACACAATATTCTTATTTTATGGACAGCAGGAAAACGATCATATATTCAAAATGTTTTAACTTTATTGAACATGTGTCAATATTTTACACATATTTTAACGTATTATGACTGTGTTTTATCTAAAAATAAATATGGCGTTAGTAAGTCATACAAATATATTGTCAATAAATACCCTAAATATTCAGATATGAGGGCCATACTGATAGATAATTTGGCTGTTTATAATGCTTTGGGAAGGAAAAGAAAGAGTTATAGGACAAATTATGATGATGATGGAATAGTCAAACAGCAATACAGTCGACTGATATCTATCAAACCTTATACCATATATGACGTGGTGAAAGACTTTGGGGCTTTCAATATACCCCCTCATCAAATATATGATATTGATATGTTCATTCGTTCTAAGGGCTTAAACGGCAAAACAAATAAGAATAATAACAATTATGGAACAGATTCATCCACACCAAGAAAATTATACCAGTACCCATCATATGGGGATACAGCTCTCTTAACTTTAATGCGTTTCTGTGAAAGAGAAATCTTTGGGATAGTAGCACCTCCGACTATACAAAACAAAAGAAGTATATATAGTGACTATTATATCATTGTGGTTGAAAACGATAAGTTATCATTGATAAATAGAAACAAGGTAGAAAATAGTAATATGATCACAAGTAGACAGTGCCGTCCCCTCATAAGGATACAAATTTCAACTCAATGATGGTGTTACTATTATTAATATCTATTTTATATTTCTATAAGTTTGATTAGGTAGGTACTCGGACAGAATCCCGGCTAGAGAAGCAACAATATCGTGTTCAGCTGACATTGGAATCTTCAAAGAGGGATGATTGGTTTGTATCCCCATAACTCAATGATCGTTGATCATCTTGTGTTAATTCCGCATCATCATCATTCATTCCATACGTTTTTACTTCGGATATGATTTTTTCTATTAATTCAAGTTGATTATTTAACATTAGTTCTTGTTCATGTATAGTGTCAATAGTTGAAAGGTTAACCCTTTTCCATAATTCATTTTTACTTTCCTCTGTTTTTCGATAAATTTCTTCAAGATTGTTTTTATAAACTTCTTGAGAGTTTGTTAGTTGCCATTGATAATGTTCATGTAACCGTTCTATACAAAATTTATTATTGTTTTCCAATTGGTTTAAATTATTTTGAAATGTGTTTCGAATTTCATTTATTTGGTTATTAGAGATTGTATTCATATTTACACAACTTTTTATGAGTTCATTCATGCGTTTGCATAACAGAAAACAAAGGTAAATCAATTGAGTGTAGATTGAAAATGGTGTATAAAGATGACTACGTTCAAGGGCAAATAGAAACTGTTCAAATAATTTATATACACCAAAAATTCTGTCCATGAGATTGGGTCCATCCATATTTTCGTTTTCAAGTTCATTGATTGCACAATGTATAAGGTTGGTTAGAAGATCGTTAATGAGGGATGAACCTACTATTTGGTCAATATTATCGGTATTTTTTAAGAATTCATTTAATTTTTGAATATTTTCTTTGGGTTTAAATTCTTTTATATATATTTTCTCATCTTCTTTTAATGCTAATTTGAACAGCGTTGAACATATTAACAAAGGAAATGGGTTTAGTCTCTCTGGACTATTTTCATTTTCGGGTATAATTTCAACTTCATTTACAAAGAGTGTTTTTAAAATAGATTTTTCAATGTCTAAATAAATTTGAAAAGCTTTTTTATATTTTTTATTTTTAAGGGCATCGTTAAGATTAATAATATCAAAGGTTGATTTTGATGTCATTTTTTTATTTTATTTTACTTTGTTAATTTGGTTGTTTTATGGACTCAATAAACTCGTTGTGATCTTTCATTTCAGCTAAATAATTTACATTATGGGTAATATTCCCTAAAGAATTTTTAGAAATGAAGTTTGTGCCAGTATCTCGAGCTAATATATTTGGTAAAAATGTTGACATATTCTTTAAAACTAATTTTTCATTACTACATATATTTGTAAGGGAAATGAATCCTATATGAGATGAATAAGCAGTATTAGGAGGAGTGGTTTCTAATATCCTCATCATACATTCTCCATTGGATTCGTCAGTAGAAATATCAATATTTACATTTTTTACCGGTTTCAAGTTAATATCTAATATTTTACTAGGGTACATTCCCATTGCAATATCGAGAATGGAAATATCATTAATGTTATTTACCACATCCACATTTAGATCATCATTAAATGTATTGAAATACTGTTTTAAATTATCAGTATTTGAAGTTAAATGACTTTGATAAGTTTTAACCATGGGTTTCTCCGTTACAATATGAGACAGATAAGAAAATTTAGTCTGATGTATGAAAGAAGGAGGATGAATATCTATAGGTTTAACAGGATTTTGGAGCTGTTGTAATACATTGGGGTAACTGGTTTGTGTGGATATTTTATGTTTCGGGGATGAATTAATAAGAGCTCGTTTTAACTGTATACATTCAGTGGTTGGATTTCTGGCAGTAGTTGTAGTAAAAATAGCTCTTCCTTGTCTGTTAACAATAAGAATGTTATGCATCGTGAAGATACATCGACCATTGAGAGGCGGTAATTCTTTAAGATCATCGAGGGAGTCAGAAAGAGCAATTGCTATAGCTATATAATCGTGAGTCCTATGTGTCGATAATGGTTCACAGTATGACAATCGATTATTTCTTATTTGCAAGAGTCGCTGCTGAGATTTAATTAACTGAGCATAATAAATACTCATGATATTGTTAATATCAAAGATTTTTAAATCCACTGATTTAAAATTATCATTTTTTGTAACTTTAATGAATTGTGAAGAAGGAGGAGTGCTTATTCCCTTTTCATTGTTATTCCAATTATTTTCGTTTAATGGACGTTTATAGTAACCGTTTTCCAAAGGATATGGAAGACTTTCTACAAATTTTTTATAAATTAGAGTTAAATCGTCAACATTTATTTCATGTATTTCGCCTATTATCTCTTTAGTGTTAACCCAAACAATTTTAATATTTTGATCTATGAGATTTGATGGCATAGCTAAAATTTGTAACAAAATGTTTGGATTGGGTAAGATAACATTACCAGGGAAGAAAGATATGTTCTGTGTTTGTTTAATTTGGGGATAGATTTTGTAGTTAATACCAAAGCTAGATAGAGCATGCCAGAAATATCCTAAATTATATGTGTGTTTTCCAATGTTATTATGACACATCTCATTATAATGAAAATCATTTAAAGTTTCCCGAAAGATTAAACCCATTTTCACATATAAACATGGTTGGCATATGGCAGATAAACTTATATAAGTATTGGATTTGGACAATTTTTCTTGGGCTTTCAGATAGAGTTGTTCAAGTTGAAGTAAATAATAATCCTTATCTTCTGTTTTTACATTAGGTAAAATTGCATGTTTACAAATACATTGATTACCTATCATATTTATTTGTTCTCCAAACATCCTCATAAGTAAATTATGTTGGGTTGTATCATCATTAATTTTAGAAATGATATTTATGACATCAGAATTAACTATGGGATTATTTATTGAAAGTGATGATGTCAGTGATTGAGGTAAAGATGAAGACATTTATTTACCTTTTTATTTTAGTTTATAATAAAAAATAAAGGAAAATATGAGTGTTTCTGTAGGGATTCCAAATACAACCAATCCTGTTCAATCATCATCAAACCCACCACAATCAAACCCACCACCACAACAACAACAACAACAACAACAAACAAACACCATAACACAACAATCAGGAATTGGTCTAACTCCGAATTCATCTATGACATCAATAATGGCCAATCCAAAAGTTAATCCAGAAATATCTGATGTTCTTTCAAAAATTCAAGATATAACTAGATATATCACTGACCCTAACCAACGTGCTTCTTTCATAAAAGCTTTGGGTCAACAGTTAAATATGATAGGTAATTCTTCTAAATGTGTTTGTATTCACGCTTTATTTCCTGACCTAAAATATGAAGAAAAAGATTATCATTTACAACAAATTGAAGATTTGTATAGAAAAGCACGGGAAAAACCAGTACATAATATTTATAAAAGTTTGTCTGCTATATGTCCACCCTGTTTATATCTAAAAATGGGTTTGTTATCAACAGACGTAGTGAAAGATTTTAAAGACTCATCTTGTTCCAACAAAACTGGACCTCACAAAACTTATAATTTAGGACCAATGACTCATGTCTTAACCAGTTATAATGTTAATCAAAATGTCTATCCTAACATGCAAAATGCTATGAATATATCTTTTCATCCAGGTAATATTCTAATCCCTGATTCAAAAATCTTTTTACAGATGTTAGCTATGCCACCTAATCTCATAGATCAGGGAGTTAAAGTAATTTGGGTTGATACAGACGAAACTGTTCCTTGTGTTAATAATAACATTCAAGACCAAATGGAAATTTATAGGAAGTTTATGAAGGCTCTCCCTGCTTCTCTTGATAATGGTTATTACAAAGGCGATCCTGTACCAAGTGACAAAACTAAATTAATAACTTCTCCACCTTCTAAATTTGTTAAAGTAGGTAAAGGTGAAGAAAATTTCGTTTTACTAAAAATCTTTGATGTAAATTCTGTTTTACACATATATTATCCTCAACTAATTCAATCACAGCGACGTTTACAAGCGAAAACTATAACAGATAATGATGGAAGTAGATTATATACGAATCGAACCAATTTTGCTTGTCATGAACCCTTGTCCACACATCGAATACATGATTTTCTAGCCATAGCGATTGCCCTCTCGAATAATCCGGAAGACCTTAAACAATATCCTCCTCTCAATAATGAGTGTATCACTACTCCACATAATATTCTCATCATTAATAATAAAGGGAAGGCTGTGTTTACTGACAGTACTGAACCTAAACCAACTACAGCCTGTGAAAAATTGAAACGAGGACTTAAAGAGGGAACTAAATATCCACCTCATAAACGATTTGTAAATACAGCACATACCATGACACCTAATACAAATCTCAAACCTGGAGATCCTATTAAACCAGACAGTTTTCCTGACCTAAATAATACCACCCCTCGCGATCTTGCTGATAGTGCTATGGAGAAACATATTAACGATTCTGAAATGTTTCGTAAAAATTTAAAAGCAAATATAGACAATTTGAAAAATTACTTTTCAGAGTTTAAAGATGACCTGAATATACCTGTTGATATAGATAAGGTTAATTATTCGATTTTTGATATTGCCATTGGAATGTCTCCCTCAAAAATACTCGATATCAATCAGAATCTTGCAGGTGAAAAACCCAATGGTATAGATATATTTTCAGACTATCCCGAAAATGGCACAAATATTCTTGAAATAGCATCGCCTAATATAGTATATTCAAATCAAATTGGTTTTGTTACTCTTAAGAGCCTATGTTCTAATGAGATGTTAGTATTAAAAAATACCATTGTCCATTTACCAAATATTATGAATCGCAGTGTTGGTGTATTTAGGAAATTTGAAGTAACACAGGGAAACAACATCACAACTCTTCAACCTAATTATTTAGTACAAATACGAGATCCTTCTGAATATCTTCAAGTTGTTGATAAAACTATAAAAGCAGATACATCCATCCCCAACTTCCAAATAGAACCTCCTAATGTACATCATATACCACAAGATTTGTGTGATTCAATGTCATTTAATCAGTATGTAAATTTGTATACCCCACCTAAAACACAAGGATGTATATGGTAATTTATATTATAATTAGAACTTTTCAATTATAGAATTGCCAAAAATACTTAGTTGTTGTTTTTTTTATGAATTACAAATTATACTTTAATTAATTTTAAGTTAATTGTTAAGAAAATGGGTTTTTCTTTTCTTTTACAGACTTCCCAGTGAACCCTCTAATATTTTTTTTATTTTGATTATTATAAAAAAAATGAACATTTATATATTTGTTGTTGGTATATGTTTACTTATTATTTTATTTTTAATGTGGATGAGAATCAAATCCACCAACAGCGACACCATCTCTCCACAATCCGAAGATGTCAGTACCACGACTACAAGTGGTGACACCACAACTACAAGTGGTGACACCATGACTACAAGTGGTGACACCACGACTACACGTGGTGACACCACGACTACAAGTGGTGACACCACGACTACAAGTGGTGACACCACGACTACAAGTGGTGACACCACGACTACAAGTGGTGACACCACGACTACAAGTGGTGACACCACGACTACAAGTGGTGACACCACGACTACTACAAGTGGTGACACCAAGACTACAAGTGGTAACACCACGACTACAAGTGGTAACACCACACCCAACACTGCCACTGCCACTGCCAATGCCAATGCCACTACCACTACCACCTCCACCGCCTCAACCACCTCCGACGCCAACTCCGGGGCTCCGAGTGATGATTTGATGGGTGTTCAAATTATGCCAAGTTTCAACTATCACTCTGGTTTACTGTAACCACCAGCTAGCAGAACCATGTTTTAACCACCACTGCTCCATCCGAGCTGGAGGTGTTTGAGCCGAGTTCAAATATTCCCCCCATTTTTTTTAATAAGTGGCCGGGAATTGTTGAACATTGACAGGTTTCGTTTAGCTTATTATAAAAAAAATAAATGACTCTAATATATATATATGGCGTAACACACTTCTCAGCCTACTATGAAAGGCCCGATTTGCCTAATAAGCCAAGTTTTCATGAATTAATATATTTTCTCTAATTTTTTTCTTATGAAATGATAAACCTACCCATTTCGTTATGTATGAGGTCAATTTTTTTTATTTGAGTTAAAATTAACGGAACCTAATCAACCCTACCTAACCTATCTTTATAAGTTAAGTTAGGTTGGTTAGGTAGCCGAAAAAGTTAGGTTAGGTTAGGTTTGGTAGGTTAGGTAATCGAAAAACAATTAATTCATGAAAATTTAGCTTATTAGGCAAATCTGGCCTTGCATAGTAGGCTGAGAAGTGCGTTCTGGCTACTAGGTACGACATATATATATATATATATATATATATATATATATATATATATATATATATATATATATATATATATATATATATATATATATATATATATATATATATATATATATATGTCGTACCTAGTAGCCAGAACGCACTTCTCAGCCTACTATGCAAGGCCAGATTTGCCTAATAAGCCAAGTTTTCCTGAATTAATTGTTTTCCGACTACCTAACCTACCTAACCTAACCTAACCAAACTTTTTCGTCTTCCTAACCTAACCTAACTTAACTTATAAAGATAGGTTAGGTAGGGTTGGTTAGGTTTGGTCATATATCTACGTTAATTTTAACTCCAATACAAAAAAATTGACCTCATACATAATGAAATGGGTAGGTTTATCATTTCATCAGAAAAAAATTAGAGAAAATATATTAATTCATGAAAACTTGGCTTATTAGGCAAATCGTGCCTTGCATAGTAGGGTGAGAAGTGCGTTCTGGCTACTAGGTACGACATATATATATATATATGTCGTACCTAGTAGCCAGAACGTCGTACTTGGCCTAATATATAAGGCCCGATTATGTTAATTAGGTTAGGTTAGGTTAGGTTGGGTTGGTTAGGTTCGATCATATATCTACGTTAATTTTAACTCCAATAAAAAAAATTGACCTCATACAAAATGAAATAGGGTAGCTTTATCATTTCAAAAGAAAAAATTAGAGAAAATACATCATCAATTCATGAAAACTTGGCTTATTAGGCAAATCGGGCTTTGCATAGTAGGCTGAAAAGTACATTCTGGCTACTAGGTACGACATATATATATTTTTTTTTGTGGTTGTTATTGCTTTTGTTGTAATACTAATTTTTTACCAGATGTTTGTGTAATAGGTTTGATATGTGACAAGGGTTTCGTACCACCACCTTCAATTAATAAATGTAAAGTTAGATCTTAGAAATAGTTGACATTATAGAATATGAATTTTATATATATCATTCTTTTTACAACAAACCAACACACACACACACACACTGTAGGTTTTTATCTATGACTTGATAAATGTCATACATTACAACAATTTTTTTGAATACTTTATTAACTTTACTGTGCCTCAAAATTCATTTGCTCTCTTTCTTCATGGTTTATAATTTTATATGTATTAATCGTTGTAAAAATCACGAGAATTACTGCAATTATCCCAGCTATGGCATGATGTGAGCCCATAACATATTTCATGTGATCACCAGATGTAACTGGATCCATAAATGGTATTTTATCATACATATTCATAACAGATGTTATTGTAATAAACAAGCATAAGATAACTAATATAATAAGTATAAAATATGTGAATATTTTATTCCCGAACATATCTTTTTTTTTATTTTTTATATAGAAGAAAATAATAAAAAGACCATGAAATTTAATTATAATTTAATAATTTAATAAATGTATAAGCTGTTTAGCTGGAGGAACTATTTTTTGGGCATAAGAAACAATTGAATTATATTGATATTGATGATAAGTTAAGATAAATGTAATTAATAAAAGAGCCGTAATAGCAATTACTAATGAGATTAATGATTTGGAAATATTTGTTCCCAAAAGATAAAAGGTGACTATTAAACCAACCAAAAAGGACAGATACATAATAGAAAGGGGCCAATTTGTTTTTTCCTTAACACCATTGATTTTTTCCTGTGATATTTCCTTATTACCATGTCTCTCATGAATTGATGGAGTTGTTGATGTGGTTCGTATTGGATTCCAATAAGATTCTTCATGTACTCTGTTAGCTATTCTCAAATCTATAACATGAGGTTGAGGTAGTAACTGAGGAAGTTGTTGATGATTCTCTCCTGAAGCCGTTGTTGTTGTTTTTGTTGTTGAAAGATTAGGATTTGTCATTGTATTTAAAACGATTTTCTTTTATTTTTTTAATTATAGTTTTAATTAATGTTTCAGTATTGAAGGGTATTAGTGTTTTGAGTCGATGGCTGTTTATATGTATTAGGGCTTCTTCAAGTGAGAAATAACAGGCAATTTTTTCTTCATCTAAGCGATGACTGAAAGGAAAACGATGTATATAATTCTTAATTGCATGGTTGTTGGTCTTCTTATCACTTAGGTTGAAAATACATCCTAAAGTTCCAAGTATCCAATTTAAACATCGAGACCGAGAGTGTGTAAATTGAATTAAATTGTTTGCATTTTCAGTTTCAATTAAAATACTATAATCACACTGATAGGTTTTACCATTCAGTGCTATCCATTTCTCTGATATCATTGGTAAATTATATTGTTTATTATGAATCATCCCTAATTTAATTCTTTTAATAATTGGTATAAAATCTAAATGAAAACAATGTGTTTCTTCCATAAACTCTCTAATTTGGGTAATTATCGGAATCTTTTGATCAATTTTTTCGGGATGACCACGAGGAAGTGTATACTCCCCCTCTATTGTATTTCCATTACCAAACATATGTTTATATAAATTAACATATTCGGCTTGACTCATGGGGGACGAATTTTCAAAAATAATAACATTTTTCGTTTTATCATTCCATTTATGTCGATAACTTTTATTATTAAGATACGAAATATAAAAGTATGATGGAGAATGCAACATTAGGATTTTACATTCTTTTAATATAACTTTTTCGTCTGTGCTAAAACATTGACTGGCATCTACATATAAAAGTCCTAAAGATTTTTTAGTTTTTAAATTATTAGTTTTAATAATACCATTATTATCATAATTTAATTGGTTTGGTTTTAATGACATATTTATAGTGGGAGGAAGATGTGCATTTTTGTAATAAAAAAAATCAGTTTCTTTACAATATTGAGATGACATACTGACTACTCTGTATCTAAAAGTTAATGATGTTTATATAATAACATATATTTTTTTTATTTTTAAAAATCTTTACAAAAACGTACTCTAACAGAACATATTGTGGATGTGGGTGATTATAACGGTTGTGGTGGGGTTGTTGTGTTGGTGGGGTTTGGGGAGGGTGGTGGTGGTGGTGGTGTTTTGGTTGTGGTGGTTATTATTTGTGTGGTGCTAGTTGTAGTGGAGGCGTGTGGTTTTCTTTATGTTGGATGTTTGTGGTGGTGATGCTATTGTTGGTGGTAATGGGTATTAATATTTCTGAAGTAAACCTTGAATTTATAATTTCTTCATGCGATGAGCTAAGTTTCGGACAAGGAACTCGGCAATATCGTTTTTCCTGACATTTATACAGAAATAAAATATATGAAAACAATACTACAAATTCTTTTTTTTCTATCGTTTCTTTTACAATACTATATATAATATCTCGAGGTATATTATCATGGTAAATGGTTTGGCGTATGGTATCCATTCCTTCAATTAAAGATTGAATGAGATTTTTTTTGTCATTTATAGATACCTCTGGAAATTTTCGTATTGTAATCTCAATCTTGTTCGAGGATAAATCCATAAAACTTTTCAGAAAGCTACATTCCGGATTCCATTGAATATGAAGAAGTAGAGGCTTGTCAGAAATGTCAAAATTCCATAGCCCAAGATTACAAAAAGCACATTTCACATGATCACTAAGACCTGTATAAAAGAATCCAGCTGAACTTAGATCTTCTGAGTTTGGTAATGTAAGTGGCCATGTGCTAAAACTTTCCAGGCGATTTTTACAATGTTCATATGTTCGATTGACACTGGGACGATGAGGTGATAATGTGAGGATTAAATTGGATTGCAGAATAACTTCACATAACTCTAAAGGGACATTACCAACGGGTTTTCCCACAATAAATGGACAATAAGGAACTCTTTGTCTATGTTTATTATGTGGAATATCGTTTATTTGCCAGTTCTCGATAACTATATTACAGAAAATACATGCACATGCATCGTCTCTTTTAAGATAAAAAAAATCCATCCCTAGCTAAATTTAGAGGGGAAATCCATGGAAATTTCCAATTGTTAAATGTGTCTAAGCGTGCACTTTCAAACTTCAAAAAATAAATGTTGTTAAACATTCTGATAGGTGTTTTAATTTGTGAAATAAATGTACAATTATGTTCAGGATATACAATTGCATTACTATTTATATTGAATGTAAGTGACAAATGACACTTTATACATTTCCATAGATTTTTTTGTTGGTTATAATAAAACCCATTTCGTTTTAAAATGTTTAAATTTATCTTGAAATTTAAACCTTCTAATGTTTTCATGCTATGTTGTCCACTCATTTTGGCATGTAATTAATGATGGTGAATTTATTAAATCCGTTTGACCAATATATATTCAATAGTCATAGTATTATATATATTTTTTTATTAT